>CM067313.1:28196046-28323546 GCA_034231615.1 Meghimatium bilineatum | reverse complement strand
ATAATTCTAATGGTTAATAAATTAGTCAATTAGTTTGTGTTTTATTTAGATGTTAATATTCCCTCTTGTCATTGAAAATACTTTTAGCCATTCCTATTCTCCTTTTAACTTCTATTTCACATCTGCCATCATTTGTGATTTACATGTTCGAGCAAATACAATATTTTGGACATATTAAAAGACATGACACCTTGTTTAAGACCTTATTTGAGGGTAAAGTTGAGATATTGATAGTGTTCTACTTGTTGTAGTTTCTCTCTTCCAAATCGGTATCCACATTAAGAACCGTATCGAAGGTTTTTAAATATTTACTTTGCTCTCTACTCCGTGTACTCCAAGATATACGACGTTTCGACAAAGATATTTACTGTATGGATATATATTGTATGAACATACTTGTATGGATATATATTGTATGAACATACTTGTATGGATATATATTGTATGAACATACTTGTATGGATATATATTGTATGAACATACTTGTATGGATATATATTGTATGAACATACTTGTATGGATATATATTGTATGAACATACTTGTATGGATATATATTGTATGAACATACTTGTATGGATATTCTTGCTTGATATACTTCCGTTTCTGTTAGTTTACAGGAGGCTAAATAATTCTGCTATATGAGTGTACAGTGTTTGTCCTAATGTTAGACTTTTTGGTCGAATCGTTGCTTTGTTCCTTCTTGTATCTGCTTTACATAAAACTTTTATTTAACCTTTTTTAATATTTTAAATTTATTTAGATTTATCACTATTGACAGCTAGAAAACTAAGGAGGACGTGCTGAAGAATCAAATGCTAAACGGAAGTTGCTTACAAATATCAGAAAGAGACAAAATATTAATTTTTTGTGTGGACATGCTATGAGACAGCGAGGTCTGGAGAACATAGTTACAAAGGCAAAATAGAAGGCAAGGCAGATAGGGGACGAAAAGGTGAGAAAATAGTCTGACATTGTGACATGGATCGAGTAAACGACTGTCCTGATATTAAGTACTAGATATAGAGAGCTGTAGAGATACAAAATTACCTACCCCAGTCGGCACGGCATCTGATGATAATGATATATTTATCATATGGTACATGACACCTGCATGATATCATGTCCATGTATAGCACTCAAGTTGATGATGTGAGGAAGACCTTCAAGATTT
This sequence comes from Meghimatium bilineatum, assembly GCA_034231615.1. Lineage (NCBI taxonomy): Eukaryota > Metazoa > Mollusca > Gastropoda > Stylommatophora > Philomycidae > Meghimatium > Meghimatium bilineatum. Next base: position 28,322,373 of record CM067313.1, on the reverse strand, counting down.
AATTAATGTAGTAGTCACAGAAAGCAAAGAGAAAGGCCTCTTCCTAAATATAAAAAAAACCCCAGAAGTAATGGTTATTTCAAAGAAACAAAAAAACCACACCTTGCAAGATCAAAGTGAATGTTATAGTATTAAAACAGGTCCACCAATTCAAATATTTAGGTACAACGATTGTAGCAGATGGAAGAAGTTCAACAGAATGAAGAAGCAGAATAGGACAGGCAAAAATAACATTAAAAACAATGAAAAATATATATTATGCAATATGACCTTGTCATTAGAGGTGATAGAGTTCTGGATTGCTATATAAATCCTATATTAACATATGGGTGCGAGTCTTGGACAATAAACAAACTGGAAAGTGGGAAATTAGAGGCAATAGAGATGTTCTTCTATAGAAGAATGCTGAGAATACCATGGACTGCCAGAAAAACTAATATAGAAGTGTTGAAAGAGTCAAATGCGGAACGGGCCTTAATCAATAATATAAGAAAAAGACAATCTTCATTTTTTGGCCACATCATGAGACAGACAGGTTTGGAGAACATAGTCACAACAGGCAACATTGAAGGCAACAGAGACAGAGGGCGACAACGTGAGAAAATATTAGGCAATTTGACAACCTGGCACGGCAAGGTAACAACGACCTTGATACATAATACTGTGGACAGATAATCTGTGGAGAGCCATGACAGCCTACGCCAGCCGGCATGGCACCTGATGATGATGATGAGATGATGTCTATGTGACGCATGTCCACGAATCCCACTCAAGTAGATGATGTCTATGTGACGCATGTCCACGCATCCCACTCAAGTAGATGATGTCTATGTGACGCATGTCCACGCATCCCACTCAAGTAGATGATGTCTATGTGACGCATGCCCAAGTAACACCACTCAAGTAGATGTCTGCGTGACAGGATGTCCAAGTATCCCACTCAAGTAGATGATGTCTATGTGACGCATGTCCAAGTAACACCACTCAAGTAGATGATGTCTATGTGACGCATGTCCACGCATCCCACTCAAGTAGATGATGTCTATGTGACGCATGTCCACGCATCCCACTCAAGTAGATGATGTCTATGTGACGCATGCCCAAGTAACACCACTCAAGTAGATGTCTGCGTGACAGGATGTCCAAGTATCCCACTCAAGTAGATGATGTCTATGTGACGCATGTCCAAGTAACACCACTCAAGTAGATGTCTGCGTGACAGGATGTCCAAGTATCCCACTCAAGTAGATGATGTCTATGTGACGCATGTCCAAGTAACACCACTCAAGTAGATGATGTCTATCTACACCTTGCGCATACTTAAAAGCATGTCCAAGTAACACCATTCAAGTAGATGTCTGCGTGACAGGATGTCCAAGTATCACATTGAAGTAGATGATGTCTACGTGACAGCATGTCCAAGTATCACACTGAAGTAGAGAATGTCTACGTGAGTTTTATTTACAAAGTTTGTGTTAAAAACTAACCCTTCTTGTGAGCTTGCAACTCTTGAAACATATCCTTCTGTTTGGAGTTTTGTGAAAAAATGATACAAAAACACTTTAAAGATACTGCTTATTGCTCTGACAATGACCGACTACAATATGCAACCTACTGGCTAATGGGAATTCTTGAGATTAACGGGAATTGAACCATTCCGTTCAATGTTTTTGCCGTTAAACGGACTGGTGCAATTAACGTTAGTCTCAAGAATTTTTAAAAATTATCCTCTGGCTTCCTACTTATATTTACTATGGCTAATGGAAAGTCAAACATTTTTAGTGACTTGACTATTCCCGTGATATTTATTTGTCACTATGACTATACTTTGTGAATGTGAACAGTGACAGTGAATGAAAATCAAGAGAATATTCAATTGAGTCATTATATAAAACTTGATTTCCCATTAGCCGGCAAGTCTTATATATCCCCGATGATCACGCTCTGTTGATACAAGGTGTATAATGGTTGAGTAGAAGTAACAACAACGACATGGGCTATCAATTATGCGACTATCCTTTTTTTTCCCTGTCCACACACATCACACCTTCCAAATTTCTCTCTCTTCCCTTCCCCCTTACACTCTGATTCATCATACCATTCACCGAGACTAGCATTTAGGAGTTACCACAGAGTGGAGAAACGTGCTTGTATGTAATCAATTATTCAATTCTATATTGGCAACACGGCAATGTGTACATGTGTACAAGCAGCACAGAGTGCCAAACATATACTTCAAGAGTGTTCTGAGTATGAAACGCTGAGGCAGACATATTGGCCAGAGGAAACAACACTGGTATCAAAGATCTATGGGACACTGTATGAACTACAAAAGACTGTGAGTTTTATTCAGGAGACAGAATTACAGATATAGACATGTTTCAAGTGAACGAAAGAAGAAGCAGAACAGATATAGACATGTTTCAAGTGAACGAAAGAATCATGACAGGCATGATAATCACTATCATCACCACCGTCATCATCACCATTATTTACGCTATTATCATCATCATCGTTAGCACCATTATGATCATCATCATTAGTATCATCATCATGATGAGTATCATTACTATTACCATTATCATCACCATCATCGTCAAGACATCTATACTTCACGCTGAGAAGGTAACTAGAAAATAAAGAAGTAGAAAACGTTTTAATGAATACTACTTGTGGGTATGTTGCTAATACTACTCGTAGGTATGTTTCTAATACTACTCGTGGGTATGGTGCTAATACTACTCGTGGGTATGTTGCTAATACTACTCGTGGGTATGTTGCTAATACTACTCGTGGGTATGTTGCTAATACTACTCGTGGGTATGTTGCTAATACTACTCGTAGGTATGTTACTAATACTACTCGTGGGTATGTTGCTAATACTACTCGTGGGTATGTTGCTAATACTACTCGTGGGTATGTTGCTAATACTACTCGTAGGTATGTTTCTAATACTACTCGTAGGTATGTTGCTAATACTACTCGTAGGTATGTTGCTAATACTACTCGTGGGTATGTTGCTAATACTACTCGTGGGTATGTTGCTAATACTACTCGTGGGTATGTTGCTAATACTACTCGTGGGTATGTTACTAATACTACTCGTGGGTATGTTACTAATACTACTCGTGGGTATGTTACTAATACTACTCGTGGGTATGTTGCTAATACTACTCGTGGGTATGTTGCTAATACTACTCGTGGGTATGTTGCTAATACTACTCGTGTGTTTGTTGCTAATACTACTAGTACGTTGCTAATACTACTAGTACGTTGCTAATACTACTAGTACGTTGCTAATACTACTAGTATGTGTGTTGCTAAGACTACTCGTGTGTTTGTTGCTAATACTACTCGTACGTTGCTAATACTACTCGTACGCTGCTAATACTACTAGTACGTTGCTAATACTACTCGTACGTTGCTAATACTACTAGTACGTTGCTAATACTACTAGTATGTGTGTTGCTAAGACTACTCGTGTATTACTTTGCTAATAGGCCTACTACTCGTAATTATGTTGGTAATACTACTCGTGTGTTTGTTGCTAATGTATAATAGACATAAATACTGTTTAGGTTTTTCGATACAAAAATTATCTGAGGATGATTTACTAGTACTGGATACGCAATCTTGGCTCCCCAGCAAATGCTGAGCGCTCTGTCTATGTGCTCTAACAACCTGCTTATACAGAGATCATGTCTATGTGCTCTAACATCCTGCTTATACAGAGATCATGTCTATGTGCTCTAACATCCTGCTTATACAGAGATCATGTCTATGTGCCCTAACAACCTGCTTATATAAAGATTATGTCTATGTGCTCTAACAACCTGCTTATATAAAGATTATGTCTATGTGCTCTAACAACCTGCTTATATAAAGATCATGTCTATGTGCTCTAACAACCTGCTTATATAAAGATTATGTCTATGTGCTCTAACAACTTGCTTATATAAAGATCATATCTATGTGCTCTAACATCCTGCTTATATAAAGATTATGTCTATGTGCTCTAACAACTTGCTTATATAAAGATCATGTCTATGTGCTCTAACAACCTGCTTATATAAAGATCATGTTATTATGAACAAACAATTCATCATTATCACACTACTTGTCATGTATGATCTGATTCCCGCAGTTATCGATCTATACAAATGTCTGTGTTGAGTATCGATTTTCAGTTCAGATACTGATCGTATCCCGTTTCATAAGACGACTCTGTCTGAAATCCTATCTCTCAATCTATCCATCCATGTCTGGTCTCTTACAGATTTGACCTGCTACCACCATATGTTTGAAACATCCTTTTATTATAAAATCTCAGACAATCCGTCTATAAGATCATACTTATAGTAAATACATTACGTAATGCTTGTTTATTTATTTTTTTAAAAATGACTGTTCCGTTGTACCAGATGTTGTCTAAAATGATTACCTGTTTGCAAAACGGCTCAAACGTACAGGTGATCTTTATGATGCATGATGACAGAACCTCGAGTCAGTTATAGATTGTCACTTTCATTTCCTATACCTTGTAGTTTAGTTGTTTACTTTCTGCTCTAGATTGGTGATTCTCTGGTATGTTTTTAAAAGGAAAGTTATCCTTGTAAGTCTCAGATGGCTATTTGTGAATCAATGTGGCTATCTCAAATAACTATTGATTTAATGTGTCTGTAAGTCTCAGATGACTATTTGTGACTCAATGTGGCTGTAAGCCTCAGATGACTATTTGTGACTCAATGTGGCTGTAAGTCTCAGATGACTATTTGTGACTCAATGTGGCTATCTCAAATAACTATTGATTTAATGTGGCTGTAAGTCTCAGATGACTATTTGTGACTCAATGTGGCTTTAAGTCTCAGATGACTATTTGTGACTCAATGTGGCTGTAAGTCTCAGATGACTATTTGTGACTCAATGTGGCTATCTGAAATAACTATTGATTTAATGTGGCTGTAAGTCTCAGATGACTATTTGACTCAATGTGGCTGTATATTGCAAGATCACGAGCTTGTGAATTATCTATTACAGAGGTGACTTTGTCGCTACATTCTTGAAATCTTGAGGCATATATAAAATGGTTGATAACCTCTCAACAATTTTGAGACACGCATAAAATGGCTGATAACCTCTCAACAAATCAGGTTTGAGTTCTCAGTAGGCTTCATCAAAACGTGAATCACGGTGTGTGTGTGTGTGTGTGTGTGTGTGTGTGTGTGTGGGTGGGTGGGTGGCGGGGTAGTGAACTCCCACGTGAAAACTACTTATTCCCCTCTTAGCGCCTGTAAATAAGGCGATACTGTTACTATTATTTTATCCCCTTTCGGCCCCAACAAAACATTGGCGATTTAAAAGGTTGAGAGGACTGATATATTAATATATTACCTATTCCTCTCAACAAGAAATCTCGTTAACCTTCTAGCGTGTCGTCAGAGACATAATTTGATAGCTCAATAAATAGTTACCAATGACATAAAAATGCTCTTATATAACATGCACTGTAGTTCGATTTCGAACCCACGACCCTCTGAACTGAAGACAAATGGCTTGATCACTTCACAGCATGATCTCCTCTCCCCCTTAAATCCTCTAAAACTTTCAGGGTTGATGGTGCGAAGGAACGAGGAAAAGGGAACACAAATAAATTTGATGGTCACATGAATATCTTGATATCAAACTGCCTGGAGTAATAGCCGCTGAGGTTAGATATATAACGGGACAATATTGAATTTTTACTGGAAGTAACCTTACACGACGATACAACAGTTAATCAAGTAGTGTACATCTGGGAAATATAGACTCAAGCTCTCGTAAAACTCAACGACTAGACGTATATAATATAACTGTGAAATGTTAGTCTCATTCTGAGGTATATCAGCCGAACACCAGTCCACTGTTTCAGTTCTCAAGCGTTAAAACTCGATATGTTCTTCTGTCGACTCGTTTCTATTACTCTTCTCTCTTTAACTCTTTTTCTTCGACAGCGTTTATTAGTTTTACCGTATCCATTTTTGTCTCTTAACTTTGGTGAAATGTTTATATCAAAGGTAGACAATCTTTTTCGGTCAGTGGGACGGCTTGAGCTTTATTCGTGTGGTATGGGCCAAAACATGTTTTTTAATGTTCCTTGGAGCTCCATGTATTGGTTTTGTATTTCAGGAGCAGGTGCATATACTAATTTAGATTTTCTGACGAGCCAGAATAAATGGTTTGGTGACCAGCATTTGGCTAGCCGGACCTCTCACTCACACACACACACACATACATACACCCCCTCCGATAATCTATATATAATTATTTTATGTATTTCACAATTTACAGAAATAGATGGACAATAGTAATCAGTGTACTTTATGTTGTATATAAATAATAAAGTGTAAAGCCGTACTTAAATGTAATAATATATAGACATTTTATGGATATCGAGGGCTTACAGGCGTAGAAGGCGGGTATAAATGCTGCGTATAGGCTTATAAATGATAAATATTTAAAGGTCCAGGTTAAAAAAATATTTTCCAGTGGAAATATCTGTGCATGCAGAATGTATAGCTCGCCCTCGCTGCTACTCCATCAATGCAGGGGACGAGAACTAACACTCTACACTCTGTTTCAATTTTCTTGTCGTTGGGGGTAATTTAAAGTGATTCTTGTGGTCAGGAAATCCGCCTAAAACATGTATGCTAGTCCGCATTCGTTATGTTATTGTATATGCTAGTCCGCATTCGTTATGTTATTGTATATGCTAGTCCGCATTCGTTATGTTATTGTATATGCTAGTCCGCATTCGTTATGTTATTGTATATGCTAGTCCGCATTCGTTATGTTATTGTATATGCTAGTCTACATTGTTTTGTTATTGCATATGCTAGTCCACATTGTTTTGTTATTGTATATGCTAGTCCGCATTCGTTATGTTATTGTATATGCTAGTCCGCGTTCGTTATGTTATTGTATATGCTAGTCCGCATTCGTTATGTTATTGTATATGCTAGTCCGCATTCGTTATGTTATTGTATATGCTAGTCCGCATTCGTTATGTTATTGTATATGCTAGTCCGCGTTCGTTATGTTATTGTATATGCTAGTCCGCATTATTTTGTTATTGTATATGCTAGTCCACATTTATTATGTTATTATGTATGTAACTTATCAGTATTATCAATTGGGGCAAACGACATCACCTGAATATATGTCCCATTCTAAATTAAGTTCTTACGGCATATGTGGGACACTCTCCTGCAATAATTTTGAACAATACTCTAATATACAAGAAGTTGAAAAAAGGTTAATACAAATGTACAAATCACTTGAAGATTAAAGAAAACACATACAATCTACATTTCGACTAGAAGTCTTTTATCAAGAACAAAAAGTAACACAACGAGTTACAACGCGTTGGAACAAAATTCGTGGTAAAACGATGTTGGTGTTTTCTGTCTCGATACGCAGAGATTATTTTGTTTAACAACTACAGAGCACGCATGTGGTTGAGTCTGTGGGTCTCACCAATAACCCACTAGACATACCATCCATGGAACAAAAAACCTTAGTGGATGACATGCCGTTATATTGAGGTTAGCTTCTTAGAGAAGCTTCATGGCATGTCATCTATACAGTTATGATTTTGTTTTGTTGTTGATATGTTTTTCATGTTTGCCTGAATATATATGTATGCATCCTCTGTGGTTGGGAGGGAGCCAGAGATGTACTGTGCAGCACTGAGGAGGAGGAAACTGACATCACTGTTTTTCCTATGGCTGAGGCCCATCATAGAGGCACAGTGACTCAGGACGTGACAATACCTTTGACTTGAACATTTGGTTGCATGCCTGGAGCAATAGAGAAGTTCGGTATAACCAGTAGTCAATTGGTGGCGTGGAATGAGCACAGTGAACCCTATCTTGGCTACAGTGGCTAGGCGCAGTGCATAGGTTGAAACCTACCGTCCTGGAGGTGTGATATTTATTATCTGGCTCTGTCTGTTTCGGGTGGGCCGAAAATCCACAGACTTCCCAGCAATATAATGCCATCTAATGGCATTGCGTCAAAGGGCATGAGCCCATGAGCCGCTGGATCAGCAACCAACCAACCAACCCTTCTCGATAAAGGCCTTTTTTCAGGCATAGCCCTTTTCACTAGCTTTGCCCTCAAACAAATTTAATGATTTGATTAACCGTCTAAAGTATTAATGCCATTTTTTATAATATTTTATTTGGGTAGACACAAAATATCTACTTTATTCATGTCCAGTTTTTATAAACGAATAAAATCCTTTGATCTTTATCGGTATAGCAATTGCATATCAAGAAACGAAATTTTACCACTGCAGACACAGATTCTGCGAGTTTATTAAGCAAAGGCGTGTCTACTGTTACAATAATGTGTCCACCATGTTTGCATAAGAATACTTGTTGAAGACCATTTCTTAAGCGATCTGTATTCGAGACACTCATGGCATTGTTTGTCTTTGATATTTAGGACGATACCATACTGGGTCTTCAATGATCTAATTATTTCTATAGGTATCACGACTTTACGGTTATAATAGAATAATAGAATATTGCTCCTCTAATGTGCTTGTCAATAACAGTTAAGTAATCTTCAAAGAAATTAAACTTAATCCGAATCATAATCAGATGTCTATGATAAATTGATAACCAATCTCGGCTGAATGAAGGACACACCATCATTTTTCCAATATATTGTAATACATGGTTCTCACATTTCTTCCAATGATCCCTAGTTATATTATATATGATGTTATTTCTATTTCAACTTCTTTTAATTTGAACGTTCTATTTTATGTTGCTACCTTTTCTTAAACGATGTCTACGAAGAGTACTCGGAGTCTCATTAAGAGATATACTTAGAAACAATAATATCAGACAAATAACCAAAATACCAATACCAACAATACCAGTATTGGAACACATTAACAGACAACCGATCAAACGGTTTCCATACGTTTACAGACTACCAACAGATGGCATGTTGCAAATGACCATGACACATAGACATCACGGTTATAAAGCCAGAGACAGACCATGTAAAAGATGGATCACAGAAATCATAGATGCCACAGGGACAAGCTTACAAACAGCACACAAGAAGGCTATCTCCAAAGAACCCTTCTACCCCTGACGCCGCAAGGCAAACAAGGGCCACAGCGTATAGATGGATATATATACCTTACCTTAATATTTAGAACAAACGAATTCTATTGGGTTCAAGTGAAAATGATAAGGCGGTAGTCTAAAACAGCTGTAACCATGCTCCTGGATTGACTTGTCTACGTGAAATGTCTTTGTATAATGTGTTTTTCTCACAATTCCAATTAATTCAAGCTTCAGAGACATTTCGCTGAATGGAATGTTGTGTTTGGTCAGCCAAATCCTTATTACATCTTTAGTGCTTGATGAATTAGGAAATTTATCATCTAGTACCACAGCATTGGGATACGCATCTTCTTCTTCTTTCTGTTCTCATGTACCTTTTGGTGTTGAGAGAAGATTGTGTGTACGATCTTTTGCTCTTCTATTTGCCTCTTCTGCTGTTATATTTCCGAGTGTCTCTAATACACTATCTATCCACCTTTTACGAGGGCGTCCAATAGGTCTATTGTTGTCGTATCGTTTGTTAAGGGTTTCTTGGATAATACTTTGCTCTTTCTGTCTGGTTATGTGGCCGAATAATTTAGTTATTTGTTTCTGAATGTATTCTAAAGTAGCCTGATTCCTAATTGTTTTCTTAGTTCTTCATTCCTGATTTTGTCTCTCAAGCAAACTCCAATCATACGTATCACACATGTCATTTCAGTGGTGTTAATCTTATGAATTGTTCTAGAATCTAATGTCCAAGTTTGACACTGATAACACAACGTTGGTAGAAAAATGGTGTTGAATAGCGCTGTCTTTGTTTCTAGTGTAATATCTGCGTCTTATAATAATGGTGTTAGTTGACCAATGACCTGACAGGCCTTATTACATCTTGCGTTTATCTTCGCCTCTTGTCTGCCGTCATATCTCAATGTGCTGCCAAGATATTTGAATTCATCTACTTGTTTTATCTGTTTATTGTTTATATGGGTGTTGATGTTCTCCTTTATCTTGCAATATTCATTACTTTTGTTTTGTCTATGTTGATTTTCATTTCAAATTGTTTGCCTGTTGTGTCTATTATGTTTAGGTGGTCTTGCAGGTTTTTAATGCTGTTGTGGAATAAAACCTAGTCATCTGCAAAAAGCAGTTCATTTGTTTCATTTGAATATGCTGTTTCGTCTATATATTGTCCATGTATGTAATAAAAAGAAGTGGTAACAATACACATCCTTGTTTTACTCCTGTACTAATCACAAAGTCTTCTGTGTAGCATTGTTGTCCATTATCAAACACATCGGTCTATCCAATGGCGGAAGTACATTATTCATAATACAATCTTCAAATATATTGCTATTCTATTCATCTATGACTGGTTATCCCAATTATCTGTGGATTTTCAATCCAAAATGAATCCAGCGTTATTTAGAAGACCACCTCGGCTGCTTCCGGCATATGCATTTACTAGTCGCTCCCCTTTTCTGCTTGGCGATAGTCTTTTAGATGTCCCATCAGCTCATGCCATTCTTGTTCATTACTTGGTGCGCATTGATCCAAGTTTCATCTAAATACACTATATCATAACATTCTGTTCTCATTTCTCTAACCTGGTGTAAATATTTTATTCTCATTGCAACTATATGAGGCTTAACATAGATACGGGTTCTACCACCAGCATATTTTCTAAAGGTGAATCTGATTCTTCTAACAGCCTTCCATAGTGTAGATTTCAAAATATCAATGCCAATATACCTTCTTAACCAACTTTCAATTTTCTTGATGTCACTGCCTCATTATTGTGAAGAATATTTCACATTTCACTTCGAATCAGTTGTTTGTCACAATTATCCACCACACTTGGCCTAATTTTTGTGTGTTAACGACTTGAATTAGAAATATCATATTTCGCTATCTAATGTTGCAATGATCATTTATTTATCCCCAAGGCATATGTAGTTCTCTTTTATTGGGTTAAAATAGAATGCTACATTTTTCCTCAATTAGCTTCATTGGAGAAATACTTTAAAATCGTATTTGTGATCTGTTCTAATATTATACACTTTACTCTCAAACTCATTTTTCTTACTAAACTACACAACATTTGTGTAGAAACACTGCTGATGGACAATGTGAGTGTTACTCCGCACACAAAGTTAAACACAGACTGCCTTGTTTTTAATAGCACAAAATAGTGCAATTTCACACTTAAATTGTATCAATTGTATGATAAACTAAATATGTAATAAATGAGGTCTTATAATTGACAGTAAATATCCTAAAAATGTGATGTGTGAGATGTATGTTGACGGGTGGATTTTAATATAGATCGCAAAAAGACGAAAACTGAAACCAATGACTGGATTTAATGAAATCTTTAATTCGTAAGGTCTATACCAAATTCATACACAAAATAATTATACGTGTTACATATGTGCAGAGTTACATCCTTTTGAAGCAGCAAAGCTAGTGAAACGTGTTATAGAGATGTCGATTGGCCTGTATGAATAGTAAAACTTCATTACCCTCTATTGTAATGTTCCTCTTAGAAGGTAGCAAATGTGATGTGAAGCAGGTCCGTTCAGCTGACACTGATTCGCATTGCAACTTTAAACAAAACATATTTAGAATTCGAGCAATCCACATCCAATGTGGGTTTCTTTTTACCAATGAGAGAGAGAGAGAGAGAGAGAGAGAGAGAGAGATATATAAAGACAGGGCTGAGCTTCTAAAAAAAAGTATCTACAGTTCTGATATTAGAAATGATGTCTTCAGATGTAAACCGGCAATACTTGCTATTTTAAAATTTCCTTAGGCATAACTGATTTGTGAACGGTTGGTAAATTTTAAATGAACTTAAACCACACATCTAACAGGCCAGTACTCTGGGCCAATGCGGCTTCCATCATAATATAGTGTTTGTTAAATAAAAGACTCATACGGGGAAGAAATTGACATTTCGTTTAATTTTTGACCCTAGAAAGTTAATTGTTCAACCCTTGATTCCTTTCGTCTCACCCTCTCTCTCTCCATCTTTCTCTCTCTCTCTCTCTCTCTCTCTCTCCCTCCTAATCGCATGAAAACCGTAACCCAGGGACATAATTCCTTCAAAGGTTGAGGGTTTTACAGAAACATGAAAGATGGTTTAGTATCAAATAAGTTTGGGCATTAATCGCCTAGACTCCTATGCACGTGCGCAGCCTTGAGCCATTTTATAATTAGGTTTGATTGATTGTTTTAGACTCTTTAATCACAATGGCCAACTTGGCAAGTCTAGACCGAGAAGCATATTGCACAGAATAGGAGACATATTGGAGTAAGAGACAATGTCTCATAAAGAAAGAGAAATAATATTTGAATAAAAAATGACAACATGGTTATATTCGTAGAGGGAATATTTCAGATTGAATAGGACGAAAGGAAGAAACAAGAAGTATATAGGAATTATGATGATCATATATCCTGACGTGGTGCTATGCTGTAACCGGTGTGCCTTATATCAAAAAGGAATTTTTGTTTTACTTCTTATTGGTGTTTCTTTGCAATATTTCTGATTATATTTTGTTGTTGAGCTTTTGTAGTTCCCTTTTGTTCAGTCAATGTGGCTTTTCACTAATTGTAACACTGCCTTAATCTTGTTTTCTGCTGGTTGTGTTATGCTCGAAATGTAATTTTGTCCTGTGCTGGATGTGCCGTACTCGACATTGTAATCTAGTTGTGTGCCGACTGTGTTGTACTCGACTTTGTAATCTAGTCGTGTGCCAACTGTGTTGTACTCGACAGTGCAATCTAGTCGTGTGCCAACTGTGTTGTTCTCGACATTTCAATCTAGTCGTGTGCCAACTGTGTTGTACTCGACATTGCAATCTAGTCTAGTCATTCGACACTAAGAGGTAGATATAGAATAACTATTAAGAAGAGTTTTGGCTCTGTGGAGGAATGCATTTAAAATGACATCATATTGCTATGTGGAAGTATGTGGATTTTCAGTCCACACCGGACCAGAGCAGGAGAATAACTATTTTGTTATAATTTGGAACAACTAAGTTGAGATTTTTTCATCAGTGTTGAAGGAGCTGAGCATTTATCAAAAATCAAGTAAATACCAAACACCCAACTTTTCTTGATTACAGAATGTGGACTAATTCAGATAATCTTTCCTAAAATAAAGCATTGGTTTTTAGGTACGAGTGTTCCTATCGATTTTTCGACTAAGAGTCTGCATCAGGATACATCAGAGAAATAGCGAATTCTACATAGAAATACACATGTGATGACGGTAGGAGGAAAAGAAGGATGAAAGCGGGGTCGTGTTAGTGAAGAACACAATCTGCTTCATTTTACTTAAATTAAACCAATTAATTTCTTTCTTCGTTTTAATGAAAGATAAACTTATTAAATAGACTACATTTTGTTAAATGTTATGCTCATTAAAGTAACCATAACATGTTCTACTTAAAGTGTGCACTGTCTGCTGTCGTTTTCCTGATGAAGACTTCTTTGTTGAAACGGCGTCTATCTGTATTTGTTCGCTAGTTTGCGGTGTTTATAAATAATGTCATTTCTACCTATTTCCACGTTTCTGTATATTGCCCTGTGTTGCCTAACCTCTCGTATTTTCGGCACGTCTAGTTATTCCCGACACTGAATATTAATTTCCATAAGATACCCGTATGTTGCCGGGGAACGAAAAGGAAACAAAGCATAGTGATACAAGTGGTACTTGTCAGCATGTCGTAAGAAGCGACTAAGAGGGTTTTGGCGGTACAGTTTTCTGTAAGTACGTATTGTGCATGTAGATGTTTGGATTATTGTGTTTTGTGCATTCCAGTGGTCAATTTCTCAGCCAGAGCAGGCTGGTTACCCACTGCCTGCCGCGGACCTTGATAACTAGGCGACGTCCGATTTCGTTTGTAATCAATTTTGTTTTGCAATTTCATTATAGTGCTATGAAGTCTATGGTATTTCTATTCACCCCGGAACAAAGTCAGAATAGCAACTATCACACCTTCAGAAAGGTAGGTTTTCAGCAATACATAGTTTCAGCTACTGCAACCAAGAAAACGTTCACTGTGCTATTTCTCCGCCACTAATTGTCTACTGGTTGTGCCGAACATGGACTATGGCATGTAACTAAATATTCACGGAAAAGATTTGTCAAGTCCTGAGTAACTGTGCCTTCGTGATGGGCCTCAGGTATAGGAAAATAGTGTGCTAGTCTCCTCCGCCGCCAGTGTTGCGTAGTACATCTCTCGCTCCCTCCCAACCACAGAGGAAGCATGCACATATACAACTAATAAATCATTACAAAAACATCACAAAAAAACCATAAAAGCGTAGGAAGTCTATGATGTTCTACGAAGCTATAAAAAGAGAGCCTAAATATAACAGCATGTTATGTACTAATGTTTCCTGTTGCATGGGATGTTTGTCTAATGTGCCATTGGTGAGACTCACAAACATTCCGCATGTGGAAAGAAGAAGCTCGATATGTCGTTTTGGTCACAACAAATCAATAAAGCCGTGTATTCGATGCACCCAATCTCATGTAGTCAACTGAATCACATTGTTTATAATGAGACAGACATTGAATTTCTGATTGAACATTTGAATAATATAGATTTTCAAACATAACTACAGAAGACAATATAACGTGACATAGCAACTCTATTTCAGACAACTATTTCCAGAGAACAAGGGATAAATGTACCAGTGTTGGGTAACAACCCTAAAAAGGAAGCAGGTGGCTGGAGTAACACCGGGCAAATGTCAAGATAAACAAAAATAGGTAGATGTGTTACCAAAATAAAACATAACACAACCTAACAACGAGATACAGGGACAGACGACGTTTCGACTATTAAGCCTTCATCAGGACAAACAAAAGACAACGGTACAACGAATCTTACATGGAAGCAAACGTGGTTGATGGGGAGGAAAGAGGAGGAGAGATAGTGAATAGATAATGGAGGAAGTAAATAGGGAGCGGCATATTGGGGAGGAAGAGAGTATGGGGAGAAGAAGTGAGGAGGGAAAGTGCACGGAAGGAGGTGAGGAGCGAAAATGGATAAGGTGTGGTAGCAAGTAAAATAAATAAGGTTAAATTAAGATACTTACTTCAAAAGTGGCAATACGCAATGAGTATAACGAATAGATAGCAGAGGAAGCAGAGATGGACCAGCCTAGCAGGGAGGAAGAGCGTATGGGAAGAAGTGAGGAAGGGAAAGTGCACAGAAGGAGATGAGGAGTGAAAATAGTTAAGGTCTAGTAGCAAGTAAAATAAGATAAATGAGGATAAATTAAGATACTTACCTTAAAAATGGCAACAGGTAATGAGTATTAGCATACAGTCGTGATGGAAACGCAAAAGAGGATGGTACGAGAGATCAGATGAGAGAGAGAGAGAGAGAGAGAGAGAGAGAGAGAGAGATGGAGATGAAAAAGAAAAAAGAGAAAAAAAAGGAGAAAAGAAAGAAACGACCGAGCAGATTTGGGCAGTGGAGAGAAACTATAAGTAGGAGTAGATAATGGTGGGAAGAATACAGTGATAATACAATGATGTATGCGAGAGTAAAATATAGGTGATAATAGGTAAAAAAGGAAGAAAAAAAAACTTATCTGATACGTTGAGAACTGGCTAGCTTGAGACCAACAGTCACACTGGTGGGTTAGGATCAATGGACAATGAAAGCTAGTGAGGCAGTAGCGCCAATAAAATACCAACATGCCAGATTGTCACACCACAGGAAACAAGAGGACTACAGAATCAGCCGCAGGGAAGAAAGAGCGATATAGATAATGATCTAGTAGTACGACGAGAGACCAACTGAAATAATAGGCAGCGCCGTAGAGAAAATCCCGAGGCGGGTAAAAGTTAAAACCGTGACTCCTACCAAATAGTCATAGAGACAGATACAAAAGGATGAGAGGAATGCAGAGGAGAAGAATAAGAAAAGAGAAAAGAAGAAGAAAAGGGCGGATAGACATGGGCTCCGAGCCGGAAATACGCCACGCAAGGACGGGATGTGGAAGTAGGAAGGAGCCTACCAGACACAGCAAGGTAGGGTAGGGGACTATCACGGGGAAGCGCGTCGTGCGAAGGTATCGGGCTGATAAAGAAAGAAGGTGCAGAAGAGCAGGGCACCAGAGTATGAGAGAAAAAGGGAAAGGAGGCCATGTCAGATGGAGGCAGACCCAGAACTACAGCCAAAGCATGTGAGGTGGTGGGGAGTCGTATGTGACGAAGTTGGGGTCATCAGTCCACAATGTCGTTTTAAGTGGAGGTTGGTGTAGCAGAAGTCCCGATAAAATAAATATGGCGGAAGATGGACCAAGGTCACAACCGCAACGACAAGTACCTTTTAGGCCCCGTTTTTGGAAGTGAGACCCGTCGCATCAACCGAAGATGATAAGAGGATAGACTAGCCGCACGTCACAACCCCTATGTGGGTATTGCCCGCCCTGTACACTAGCCCATCTATGGGAACAACGATCAACGGACAGAACCTCGAGCCACCGATACACGATCCCTTAGTCCATGCCATGTATCGTGGTGAGAAACATGTCAGATGAAACGATGTTCGTAGTTGAGTGAGACCAACTGTACATTGCAACCCACTGGAGGTGTTGCCCGTACCGCACGCTGGCTCCATAAATAGACATAGGGGAACCCCTGCATCCGAGCCATCCAAGTCGTGTGGAAAAATATATATATATATATATTCTAAATATATATATACTCCCCCATCATACCTATCATCTCTTCTTCCTTGACGTTGTGTCTCTCTACACGTCTATCCCTCACCACGACGGCCTTATCGCCATTCAGTTCTTTCTTGATCTACACCCTCACCATTCCATTGCTACCTCTACCCTGGTCCGCTTGGCTGAACTTGTTCTCACCTTGAATTCCTTTGAGTTCGATGGCACCTTCTTTAACCAGATCAGCGGTGTAGCTATGGGCACCAAAATGGGTCCCAGCTATGCTTGTCTGTTCATGGGCCATCTTGAGCACCTTATGTTCTCCAGCTTCCATGGTCCTATTCCACAGTTCTACCGCCGCTACATTGATGATGGCTTTGGGTTCACGGACATGCCTGTTGCAGACCTCTCAGCCTTCATCTCATTCGTTAGCAACTTCCACCCCTCCATCAAATTCACTTTCATTGTCTCTGCTTCCTCTGTCACTCTCCTGGACATCTCTGTCTCTATTGGTCCTGAGTCGCTCTCTACCTCGGTCTACTATAAGCCTACGGACTCTCACAGCTTCCTTCTATATTCTTCTTTTCACCCTCGCTCATGCCGTGACTCCCTTCCCTTCTCTCAACTTCTACGCCTTCGTCGTATTTGCCAGGATGACTCTGACTTTCTTCAGCATGCCTATGATATGCTTGACTTCTTTCGCCAGCGTGCTTACCCGGAGGATGTCCTTCTCTCTGCCCTGGATCGTGTCCTTCAAATCTCCCGTGCTGATGCCTTATCACGTTCTCCTCTACTTCCTTCTACTCGTCCTAAACTTATCCTTACTTTACACCCTCACAATATTCCTGCTCTTAGGATCATCCTCCGGGACTTCTCTATCTTCTCATCTAACCCCATTACCAAAGAGGCTTTTCCAGCTCAACCTCTTGTGGCTGTCCGTCGAGACAGGGACCTACGTGATACTCTGGTTCACTCTCACTTCAAGCCGGCGGGATCTCCTACCGGCACCTCCCAGTGTCAGCGCCCGTGCCTCACGTGCCCTTTTGTCTTTCGGACCACCTCTATCCGATTCCCTAAGTCGGTATTCAATATCCACCATCTTTTTCTTGTGTCTCTCGTAATGTCGTGTACGTTATCACTTGCAAACGCTGCAACCTGATGTACATTGGTGAAACGGGCAGATTCTTAGCCACTAGGTTTGCCGAACACTTACGGGACATCCGTAACTATGGATCTTCTCCGGTGGCTCTCCACTTCAACAGCAATTCTCACCGTGGTGCTCTGGACATTCAGGTCACTGGCTTAGTCTCTTGCCACTCAGGTGGCCGGCAACGTTTCTCATTAGAAAACCGCCTCATTCTTAATCTTGGCACTCTTAAGCCCCATGGCATCAATGACCAGCTATACTTTAAATAATCTCTATACCTCCCCCCATTTGTGTGTGTGTGTGTGTGTGTCTCCCTTGCTATGCCTCCCTGCTGCTCATACATTCCTTCCTTCTGCCATCCCCCTATCCTCATTGTGTCTCACTCCTCTCCTTGCTACTGTTCTTCTCCATTGTGGTGGATCGGCCTGGGCGCCCACCCAGGGGTTGGGGCTACGGTGACCCGCCACGTTGCAATTGATGTGTTGGTGGGTTGTTACGCCTTAGGACTGGGACCGGCAGGATCACATCCGGGGTGGGCCTGTTGCGGCTTTGCGAGTCGATTCAATGTCTCATCTGTATCTCTTGCTATCACACTCCACTCTCTTTCTACGGGTTGTTTTACCCAGGCTTCATTCTCCTCTTCCCCGTTCGATTCTTCGTCCTACTCTGTCTACTTTCTCCATTCCCACTACTTTAGGCTGTGTCCTCTGTTTCTTCTGTGCCATTCTCTGTGGCCCGTGGGCGCCACCACGTACCTATCATCTTATTACTTTTGGCCTTTGGTCGCTCTCTGGTTGTCCTTTTTTGGTCTTGTTGGGTCGGCTACCCTTACAGCTACCTAGCATGCCGAGGCTGTGAGACCTTTTCACCGACTACATATATATATATATATATATTTATTTATTTTTTCCACACGACTTGGATGGCTCGTATGCAGGGGTCCCCTATGTCTATTTATGGAGCCAGCGTGCGGTACGGGCAACACCTCCAGTGGGTTGCAATGTACGGTTGGTCTCACTCAACTACGAACATCGTTTTATCTGACATGTTTCTCACCACGGTACATGGCCCGGACTAAGGGATCGTGTATCGGTGGCTCGAGGTTCTGTCCGTTGATCGTTGTTCAAATAGATGGGCTAGCGTACAGTGCGGGCAATACCCACATAGGGGTTGTGACGTGCGGCTAGTCAATCCTCTTATCATCTTCGGTTGATGCGACGGGTATCACTTCCAAACACGGGGCCTAAAAGGTACTTGTCGTTGCGGTTGTGACCTTGGTCCATCTTCCGCCATATTTATTTTATCGGGAATTCTGCTACACCGACCTCCACTTACAACGACATTGTGGACTGATGACCCCAACTTCGTCACATACGACTCCCCACCACCTCACATGCTTTGGCTGTAGTTCTGGGTCTGCCTCCATCTGACATGGCCTCCTTTTCCTTTTTCTCTCCTACTCTGGTGCCCTTCTCTTCTGCACCTTCTTTCTTTATCAGCCCGATACCTTCGCACGACGCGCTTCCCTGTGATTGTCCCCTACCCTACCTTGCTGTGTCTGGTAGGCTCCTTCCTACTTCCACATCCTGTCCTTGCGTGGCGTATTTCCGGCTCGGGACCCACGTCTATCCACCCTTTTCTTCTTCTTCTCTCTTTTCTTATTCTTCTCCTCTGCATTCCTCTCATCCTTTTTTTATCTGTCTGTATGGCTATTTGGTAGGAGTCACTGTTTTAACTTTTACCCGCCTCGGGTTTTTCTCTACGGCCCTGCCTATTATTTCAGTTGGTCTCTCGTCGTACTACTAGATCATTATCTATATCGCTCTTTCTTCCCTGCGGCTGTTTCTGTAGTCTTCAGCGAGACCCTAGAGCACGAACAGAACATGTAAACTCTCCATGTTCTCCTATATCTGTCGTGCTGACTTGAACATTAGATCGTATCTCTTAGAGAAACTTCCAAATCGTGGGGTAGCAATAAATTGTCAATTGGTGTTCTCCTTCACTTGTTTTTGTATTTTCATAAATTAAACTTTCTGGATTGTTTATTATAATAAATTGGACATCGTTCAGTTGTTTTATTCGACATGTCTTCATTATATTTTAGTTGCCTCTAACTCTAATCGGTACTTCTTCATTTTTAAATTTTTCCTTAATCGGTACTTATTATTATTTTTTTAATTGGTACTTCGTCATTATTTTTGTCTTTATTCAGTATTTCTTCGTTATTTTCTAGTTGCTTTTAATCAGGACTTCGTAATTTTTATTCGTCTTTAATCGTAATTTCGTTGTTTATTAGTTGCCACTAAACAGTACCTATTAATTATTTGGTGATTATTTTGTGAATAAGCCATTTCATTATAACAAACTTGCACACCTTCAGGATTTCATCATCATCATTATTACGAACCCCACTATAATCGTTATAACCATCATCATCGGCGTCGTCATTATCCTCATCACTTCAAATGCTATCGCTATCATCATTATGAGTATAACTATGTTTCTAAAATGTTATGACACTCATGCTGTGAGCCCTTGGTATCAGTTTTCCATTCAACCAATTCATATTTATAATCTATCTTTAATTTGTTCTTTTAATATGTATATTGAATGCATATAGATATGTTCTGGTTTCGAAGAACACCCCCCCCCCCTTTTATGGCTGGATAAGACGTTTGGGTCTTCCATTAATTACGTACCGATAATTATACATTTGCTATTATTTCTAAACTCTGGCGATTTTTAAATTTGAATCTGTAATTTACCGCCGAAGACGGATGTGACGGGCCATTGACGCAAATAAAACGAAGACACAACGCATTTCCATTCTCTGGACTACATCCTTCTGGAAATCTAATAGGACTATGGTCCTGCTACAAGAGATATCCAGTGGGAGTTTGAGAATGAACGCTGAAGAAGAATAAGAATCTGCAATTTGGTAATCCTACTAATTCTCACATGTGATACAGTTAGACAAAGAGTCTAAGTTTGACACTGGTCTGTTACAAGAACACAAGAAATGGTACTCATTCAGCAGTTATTAAGTTTATAAGCTATTCACATTTACACAAATGGCTCAGCCATGCTGCAAACAGGAATAAATGGGTTTTGTCGCCTACCAAAATGACAGGAGAGTGGCGGAGAAATCTGCTGCTTATCCTATAACTATTTTAAGTGTGAGTTTGAAGATGAAGTCAGTAACAGCGGGTCTTACATGACAGGTGACGCAGCACCCACTCTCACGTTATTAATGTGATACTAATGTTGTTAATAATATGCACTCTTGATGAGTTATCACTACCTCTTGTAAACGCAAGAGGTAGAGAAAAAAGCAACAACATTTTCTATACTTTTACTTATTTAATTTATTATCCATACATTCTCAATGCATTAGGAACAGAGAGTGACTCACCTAAATGTTATTATATGTTATATGTTATTATTGATCCGCCATTGGAGAGAGTATATAGATTATCAGCTATCACCTCCTCATAAACAAGGACATAATTGTGAAAGTTTTTGTAACAAGTTGATGATCATCATCAGGTGTTATTGACGAACGACGATTGACACGCCTTTTCTACACTTCAGGTAGGCCCGTACACTTCTCTCAAATAGCTTTTAGTGTTGTATAATGTACATAACTGGCTGAACATTTTATAATCTTAATAATATCTCTCATGTTGATTCCCTGATCTAGTTTTGAGACTTTTGACTCCAAATTCATTGAATCGCAATATAGATGTATTATCGATTAAATTGTTGCTCTCATTGAAAGAATGATAGCTAAACATTTTCATGTTTCTTGTAATCCTTCTTCCTTCATGCATGAGATTCAGCATGTTATGCTCCTTTTCAGATCAGTTTTCCCTTTCAAAAAATGTCCCACACTTCAAGATCTTTGCATTCTCAAAGTTCATGCTCTAACCTAGACTCATTTAAAAACATAAATGTTGAAATATTTTGGTTCATTTCCTCGTCTCCATTAACCGGTTCCAGAATCCCCATCGGCAGGTCTCTATTATTGCTGACCAGGAATAAATATCTTGAGTCGAGCAACTTGAATATCTGCCCAAAGAGCCAATTTCGTTTTATTTCCTATAAATTATCGCGAACATATTTTCATGAGCCAAGTGTCCAGAAACGCAATGAAAATATGGAGATTAGAGAAGATAATACATGTTGTCGTCCGTTTCTAAACGTCTCGTAGTTTGCTTGGAAGATTCGAGTGTATGGGGGGGGGGGTGGGGAGGGAAGTAACAACAAATACAACCAAGAACAAATGACAGAAGAACGTGTTTGATAATGTAAAGAAATGTCTACATAAGAAAATATAGAATTTCTTATCATGCTTTAATATAACATTATGATGTTCATCACATTATATCTGTCTATTATACTGTAACATCTTACCTGACTGCCATATGATATTCACACCTTACCTGACTACAATTTGATATTCACACCTTACCTGTTTACAATAAGTGTACTTACGTAAAACACTTATATTGATTGTCTGTTTGCAATATGATATCCACACCTTATCATTGCAATATGATATTCACGCATTACCTTATTGCAATATGATTTTCACGCATTACCTTACTGCAATATAATATTCACGCAATACCTTACTGCAATATAATATTCACGCTTTACCTTACTGCAATATAATATTCACGCATTACCTTATTGCAATATGCTATTCACGCATTACCTTATTGCAATATAATATTCACGCATTATCTTATTGCAATATGATATTCACGCATTACCTTATTGCAATATGATATTCTTCCAAATATAGTCTTCTCTTGATCGACTCTGTTTCCATATCTTATCTCACTGCCATATTATGATCGGACAGTAAGTTTTATCATGACATAATGACATGAATCTATCGATGACATGACATATTGATGTCTGAGGCAGGAAAAAGAAGTATATAAATGAGAAATATGTCATTTTTGTATGTAGTGGAGCGATTTATGCGTTTTCATGATGCCTCGTGGTATCAAATCACGAATCAAGAAAGAGTTACTAATCTGTTCCAACTATCCATTCGAAATGTTTAGTCTAAATTATGAGTTGTTCGTCTGTGACGAAGTGGTACAGAGCACGTGTTTGACGGCCATGGTACAGAGTTCGCTCCCCCACCACGGGAATTTGAGCATTCGGAACGATCAGAAAGCAACGGCAAACTACTAAACGTATTTATATTGCCCTAGAAATCACTACAGCCAAAAATGCTAGTTTGATGGCTACATCCTGAATATGATACGCTACCAATTTGTTGTTCATTCGTGGAAGTACCTAATGAGGACTACGCACAATGGAATTTTCTGTGACACAAAATGTAAGTGGAAGTAATCTTGTAAGATACTGAGCAACTCTTGTCTCTATTTGGTGATACTTTTCATAAGCAGCAGCTTGTTTCAAATTCTTCCCTGCCCCAATCATGAATCTGCAACGATAGTGGACCTGTCCTGTGGTATACTTTCTTATGGATTTAGATCTACAGTGAAGTGAATCAGTGATATCTTCAGTGTGTCTTTTCTCTACCGGCTTTTCAAAAGCCAATCTGAAGGTTTCAGCGATGAAAATTCTGAAGTGCTCATTTTTAAGAGTGATGTTCGTTGGCAAGTAGATGAATACAAAAGTGTAGTTCGTTGGCAAGTAGATGAATACAAAAGTGCAGTTCGTTGGCAAGTAGATGAATACAAAAGTGTAGTTCGTTGGCAAGTAGATGAATACAAAAGTGCAGTTCGTTGGCAAGTAGATAACACAGAAGTGCAGTTCGTTGGCAAGTAGATAACACAGAAGTGCAGTTCGTTGGCAAGTAGATAACACAGAAGTGCAGTTCGTTGGCAAGTAGATAACACAGAAGTGCAGTTCGTAGGCAAGTAGATGAATACAAAATTCGGTAAACAATTAAAAGCGAAAACTAGAGATCTGGCGTTTAATGAGATTTGATCAGAGGTGGAGATAATACGATCTACTATACCACTTTATTGGTCTACCTGGGCAAACTTATCATCGAACTTCTCATATACAATTGCTATACAACAAAGTTGAACAGTTCGCTCAGTTGTATGCTTGGGATAGTACTCAATCAACAGACGCTTGAATAGCACGTGCAGCAAACGCTGCATGCGAAAGAGAAATTCGTGATAAATCGATCGTTTTTTTCGTTAACACAATAGACTAGTACAGTCGTATCAGTTAATATGTGATATCGAAACTGGAGAGATACAGAATGTTGCTCAAATTGGAAGAGAATCTCAATAGTAAACATGGTTTTCAAATGCGATCCTCAATCTTATCAAAGAAGTATAATGAACCTAACGAGGTTGCAATGGTTTTTGCCAACGAAGATGGAGAACAACTCTTTCACCTCGACATTCGCATTTATTCATTCATAAAATATTGGTTAAGGATTGTAGGATTATAGGTTTGCAAGCACATTGTCAACGTGAGACATGTCAAGGTAAGCAACAACAACCAAAAAAAAAAAAAAAAAAAAAAATTCGTTGCGACGGGACCCAACATTTCCAAACGAATCTAGTTCAATATAAACGTCTACACAGATCTGACCACAGTGAGAGATTGGCACGCAAAATCATTAAAAAAAAAGCAAACGTATTTATTTTGGACATATACATGACACATTATATTATATATATTAATCATGTGGTAAGAGGTTATAGGAAAGAGAAAAAGAAGCCGATTAAGAAGTGAATGGATACTGGTTGTAGGGTGTGGCTATGGACGGTAAAGGCCTTATACAAGAATTAATTAGGACCTCGTTTGTTACGTTTTTGATTATTCTTTGGGTTTCAAATGGTCACTATATACATATGGAGGCGCATGCCATATATATAGCCAAGGCTAACCAATAGATAGCACGGAAATTAACCCCCTAGGTCATGTTACGTTTCAGTTAGAAAGCCTGTAGTACTGTCTATAATCACTGTTGTAGAAGATACTTTAAAAATAATACATTAAAAAAAGCTGGGCAGACTTAACAGAACCGAAAGATTTACATGTTGACATATCTCAGAGTAGGACTTTCTAGACAAGGGTTTAAATTTTAGTTTTGTTTAGTCAATTTGTTTTAAATCGCGGCCAGTAGCTCATTGTGGTGATATCAGGACGCATAACCACTCACACGAAAGAGGTCGAGGTTTGGGTAATCCTGTAACTATAACCTTCATCAGAAGATAATAAATCAAATCAATCGTTAGATTGAAGCCTCAATTTGGAGGCGGACAATTTGAATAGAGCGGTTAGTAACGATATGAATATCGAAACACCGTCAAGGGCACAAAATTCCAAATACGCAAAGTCACAGAAACGTGTCTCCCTTTATGACTAGATTATTGGGCAATTTATTTTCCCCACAGTCAGGGATCAAAAATACATTTTGGGATCTGTGTTCTAAGCGTATGCTTTATACATTCCCTATAGTATGTCAATATTTACATAATACAGTTTGTGAATTAAACTATCCTGAACTTATTGCTTTATACACAATAATATCTGTTCATATAGTCTAGTAAGGAAATAACTGAGTTTCCAGAACAAATGTCTTCGTAGGATAACTAACACCCATTGGAGTGAATTCAAATCGAATGATAATATCAGAGAAGAGACACATCAAAATTTCATCACAGAAGTTATCAGAAAACGCCGTTGGTCTTACATCGGGCATGTCCTACGCGAAGACACCAACAGAATACACCACCAATCTCTTGAATGGATACCTACAGGCAAAAGAGCAAGTGGTAGACCAAAAGAAACACTCAGAAGAACAATACTTAGAGAAAGTAAAACAACCAATATTCATACTATTCAAGAACTGCAAATAGTAGCTTTGAACAGACAGAATTGGAGAGATCTAACCTCTGCCCTGTGCGCTAACTTCAGCGCAAAAGGAAAATGAATGAATGAATATAGTCTAGTACGGCAAAACTGTTTCTCTGTAACTTGGGACCCTTGACGTAGGGATGAATATCAGGTGAAGGACTTTTTTTTACTAGTTATCCTTTGTAATATATATATATAATATATGAATAATATAATTAAGAAGAATTAAGGTTATAGAAAAAAAATCAGAGGACAGCAGATAGAATTTGAATCAGGTACTCTGAGCTACCATCTATTCGCCACGAACCGTGAGTCAATCAATTAGAAGTGAGACAACAGTAACAGTATATATAGTTCCATAAGGTCCTTATGCAGAATAAAAGGTAGTTCGTTGTACTTTTCACAGTCTATTAGACTAAAGAACACGAAAAAATTCATATGACAGTATAAATTATAGACAAAATCAACGTTTCAACAATAAGGTCTTTCTCAAGTTGAATACGGAAAAACATACTTTGACCTGTACACAGCATTCACTGACTTGACAAGAGCATTCGGAACAGTAAGCACAGAAAGTCTGAAAGTTTATCGCAAAATACGGTTGCCCACAGACATTTATCACTGAATAATAACAGAATAATAACTATGCAGAATACGATTGGCAAGCTTTTGGAAAAAATTGTGGCCAGGAAGGTATCGTGTTATCTTGAAAGAAATAAGTGTTTACCAACATTGTTAGGAGGATATCGTCCAGGAAAGAAGACATGGCAGAATGCAGCCATATTTGCGCAGGATGTTTTTGAGGGGTTCGATTCGCGCATGGAGACATGTGCGGTCGCAATAGACCTTGAGGATGCGTACAATAGGATGTCCTTGGATATCTTGATGCACCAGCTGTTAAATCTTGCAGTTAATCCTTTTGTCGTGCGTTGGGTTGGCGCCGCCCTGATGCACAGGGTTGTAGTTCTTAAGTGTGGTAACTGGATATCTACACCAACGGTTATTAGCCCTGGCCTGCCTCAGGGATCGCCTTTATCTCCTGTACTTTTCAATGTATACACAGTACATATCGCTGGCAATCAAATCACAGGTGTTGGCAGAACGATGTCATATGCCGATGATATCCTGGTGTATAGACATGGCAGAAATCGAGAAGAGTGCGTCGTGGAACTACAGAAGGAGCTGAACAGACTGACAAATTGGTGTCGAGATACGGGAGCAGTGGTTAATCCGTATAATGCATTCGTGACGTGGTTTTCCTTGAACAATCGCATGGTAAAGACACCCATGCCACAAGTTTCGTTGTCCGGGAAAAGTTTAGAAAGAACTAGCACAATGAGATATCTGGGTGTGTTTTTTTACAGAAGCCTGAGTTTCAGGGAACATGTTGACCACATTATCATAAGGGCATGTAAAGGCTTAGCAGCAATGAAGGTTATGGCTGCTGCGCAGTGTGAGCAAAGATTGTTATTTCTTTTGTACCAGGGTTTGGTTGTGGCTGTGGTGGAATATGCACTGGCAATTCTGACTCTTAGCCAAACTCAGATCGAAAGACTGGGTAGTGTCCAGAATGCAGCAATGCGTATCATTCTGGGATGCACAAGAGACACATCGACAAGAGCTATGCGATACTTACTTGACTGCCCAACAGCTGAGCATAGATTACAGTATTGCCGTGCACGGGCGTACCTTCAAATACATGCAGATAAGGAACACCCGTTGCATTCCGAAATACAGAAAGTTAAAGGCAGCAGACTCAAGAGAGGAAGGTCGTGGATGGGACGTGCTGAGGATGTAATACAAAGCGTGTGCAGATTACAGGATGTGGCAGCAGGTGCTGAATGGATAGGTCTACCCACAGATTTCGAAACTTGTTTGAGAGTAGTAATATCACTTAGCAGGGAATGCAGAGAATGGTGTCCCACAGCTGTGGAGAAAGAAGTGCAGGCTTTAATCAGTGAGAATACCAAAGAGGGGGATGTGATTATATACACTGATGGATCTGTAATTATACATGTTCGCAGTGCTTGGGCCTTTACAGCTCAGTGCGCAGGTAAAACGATCTAGGAGGAAAGTGGTGCCTTTGCGGTCACTACGAGTAGTATGACCATGGAGACTATGGTGGTGACCAAGGCATTTGAGTGGATGCGCACACAGAAGGTAACGCAGGTCTGCATCTTGAGTGACTCTATGAGTATGATTAAGAAGGTACAAGTGGGTCTCGTTCGCGAACAGTGGATTGAGGCCTTGAGAAATGCGAGCTTGAAAGCGGTTACATTTATTTTCGTGCCGGGACATGTGGGCGTTCGAGGCAATGAAAGAGCGGATCAACTGGCATCGTGTGCGATTGTGGCACAGGGCGATGGGGCAATGGATCGCGCTGACGTTTTGAACTCCTTAAGAGATATAACACGCGAGAATGAGACTAATGTGGATGATGATTCCTTTTCAATGGCTAGGATTAAAGATCAGGGATTGAAATGCGGTGTTGCTAGAGGTGAACATTTTGGAGGGCGCAGAAGAATGATGGTCAACCAGCATAGGACCGGTACTGTCAGCAGAAGTGTGATGGCGGATACACTCAAGGAGAGATCGGAGCAACTATGGATGTGTCCAGTTTGCAGTGATGATGATCCGACGACTAACTAACTAACTAACTATTTATCACTGTGGTGCAGCACATGCACGATAAATGCAATCTAGAGTTCCGGATGATGAAGAATTATCTGCACCTATTCCTCTCTCAAGTGGAGTTAAACAGGGATGTATTAGCACATACGCCGTTTAGCATCATTCTCTCTACTATGTGTGACGATGCTTTCAGATTTGTGAACTGAGAGTAGATGTCATATATACCTTGGTGTAAAATGTATCAACGTTCGTACAAAATCCAGTAAAATCGCACACCATCAGGGATCTTCTATTTGCTGATGGTTCTGCCATAAATGCGGAACTTGATGTTGATCTATAAAAAATCATAGATTCTTCAAAGCCTGTACAGACTTTGGGCTTACGATTAATATAGATAAAACAGAAGCAGTGTTACAACCAGCACCTGGCAAAATCTAAAACTAGTCCTGCATAAACGTAAATGGCGTAGTACCAAAAGTTGTCAACAGATTCATATACCTAAGTAAACACTATCACAAAATGTCACCACTGAAGATGAAGTGTATACCAAGATCCCCAGGGCAAGCAGCACTTTCGGCAGGTTTTACGCAAATGTTTGGCACAGTTATGACAGAAGCCTAAAGACTAAGTTGAACATTTACATAGCAGTAGTAATTCCAATACTTCTTCTTCTTCTTCTTCTGCGTTCATTCTCAAGCTCCTGCAGATTAACAGGATGTAGTCCGGAGAACGAAATGCGTTGTGTCATGGTTTACAGCATTGCTGCGTTATCTGCGCCTTTCTGCCTGACACATCATACTTCAGCATGGCTTTGGGTCACTGACCCTATATGAGATGGGGCAGCCAACTCCATCCCACAACCTCCTTAGTAGCCTTTTATGACATGCATGGAAGGTAAACAGTGTTGCTATTCTTTGCTCCCCTTTCGGGCCCCGGCAACACACAAGCGGCTAAATACCTTCGGAACAAATCAAGAAACATGGGAAGACTCTGCACAAAACAGAGCCATATGGAGCTGTACATCTATCCTGTGAAATAGAAAGAAATTCAGCGGCTCATCAGTGCACAGTAGCTAGAAAGAGTTGCTATCTACAGTACAGGCCTTCTAAGTGAATCAATGAGGCTTTCATTTGTTTATTTTATTGATTATTCCCGTGTTTTCCTTTAGCTAAAATTTATATATTTGAAATCGTATGCGAAAAATAGCCAAGGCTACTTCTAGTCTATAAATACTAACCAATGGAATTCGTGACGATAATCAAAAACGTACCGAATAAAGTCCTCATTAATTCACATAGAATATATGTACGCGAGAGTCACGCTAGAAAGTCACGGGTAAATTAAAAAAAACTCATCTATAGGGGTAAATAATAAAAAATCCAACTATAGTGGTAATTCTATGCCTGAACCTCCAAGGACATTTTCGGTCAGAATAAGGCTTATTAACCATCTACGAACTCATAGTCATGGACATAACTAACTGAACTTCATAAAGTGGATGTAAAAAAAGTAGTTGACATCACTTATGATGGACGAACAACAACAGACAAACAGAACAGAAGATAAATATTCATATAATAGTAAAATCGCAAAGACTAGACTGCATACATTTAGCAAGTTCAAATCAAATCATGTGGTTTAATGCCTGCAGTCTAGTCTGTATAATTTTACTGTTATATTTATATTTATCATCTTCTCTCTGTTTGTCTGTATTCATCTTCAGAAAAACATGATCGAAATGCTGATTAAATCATTTTTTTCTGTGAGGATTCTGCGAAACTTCGACATATTTTATTTATGATGGTATTACGTCCTGCTATAGTCAAATGGAGTGTTGGATAAGTTCTAAAAGACGTGTCATATTAAAAGGGGCTTTACTCCTTATAAACACCGCCCCCCATCCAATCATTCCAGCCAATATCCACCTTTTTAGTTTAAAATTGGGCGCTCCTGTTGGTTTCCTTGTTTGTTTATGAGCGTGCTACAATTATCTTGCATCTTGTAAGTTTACAATGCACTTTGAGATAAATATGAAGGTCGATAGCTCGTCCTGTGTATATTGGTAAAGCGTGAACGGGGTAATAATGTTGTGCTAATACTACGAAACAAACATAGGTACACACACAAATCGACGTTTCGACCGAAAGGCCTTTATCAAGGAAAACATACATATATAAATATAAATAGGGTAAGTAGGGACGACTCAACTTGCGTTCACATGTCTAGTGGAATGGCCGAAATGATAGAAATGAGGTCAAAGGTGACCTGTGTATATTGAAAACTTAGCGATTATACCAACAGTTTTTAAGTGCAGTAATTTGCTAGTCAATATTTACGTTAAGTAGATTGCAACTGCTTTGTGAACGGTTCTGATGCACAAATGACTATGAAAGAAAGTGAACATGGTAACCTGGTTATACGAGAACCTCTTCATCACAATCCCTAATGTTCTCACTGATTATTTGGAAATAAAATGTACATTTTAGCAAGCTCATTAGCATTTCTTTGACCAGATATAACTTATGCATATCAGAACATCGATTGTATTATTGAGCTTTAATTTCAATATAAACCCATAAATGCCAGAGGCA
This sequence comes from Meghimatium bilineatum, assembly GCA_034231615.1. Lineage (NCBI taxonomy): Eukaryota > Metazoa > Mollusca > Gastropoda > Stylommatophora > Philomycidae > Meghimatium > Meghimatium bilineatum. Next base: position 28,291,339 of record CM067313.1, on the reverse strand, counting down.
TCTGTGGTAACATTCTCGATCCAACATAAACTAGACCCACCTTGACTAAACAAACACTAAAACTCTAAATAAAACATTTTTAGTATCATTTTCAATTCAACATAACTACCTAATATTGCGCTCATATCATGTTTTCTATGAGACCAACTGTCCGAAGAGTTCATGAGCCTCAGTTTTAAAAACGTTCTGAGGCCCATAGTTAGTGTTCCAGAAGGATACCTTTATGAGACAAGAAGAGTTTAGTAAACTATCAATCAATAACGAATGATTCAAGTTCATTGTACCATGAATCAAGAATTTTTGGGAAGACCAAAGACCTGTAACCGATCCTTGACCAGCAGCTTATTGTAGCCTTAACCATTATTATGATATATGGATTCGAAGCGTTTAGTGGATAGTCGGTCAGCACATTTTCAGAGTCTGAAAGTGCAAGTTTAGCATTGTATTTGGATATTTTAGTTTCCACTGGGGGCAATAGCCTTCTGTGTCTGGACTTTGAGTGTGCAGAAAATTCCGAGAGTTCAGTTGACACCGTGTCAATACCCTTTAAAAATCTGGATACATGAAAAACCCTAGGGTGTAAGAATACAACGATATCAAGATGCAGGAGTTAGGGCTGTCAATAATTTTCTTCAAAAGTTTTTTTCCCCAGTTTTTGACATCTCTGTCCTCCCTCCGCCTCCCATTAAAAAAAAACAAAGACAAATGTCAAGAACTCAGGAATTCCTCTGCTTAATTGCGACTTGTTTTTCACGCTTTTAGGAAACTGTTTTAAATTCACATAGTTTAATTGGTGTACATAAAACAGTATTGTCCATCTTTTTCAAATGTCCATCCCCCTTGTCAAGAACTGTCAAACCATTTTTTCAGACCACACCCCCCCCTTATTATTGGTGTGTTGTCGTAATTTATGTATATCCCCTTAACTGTATTGTTTTTAGGACAGGTGATAGCAGTGTCGACTGGTGAACTAAGTTATGGGCAGAGTCAAAAAGCTTTATGCTACCGTCCTCCTCAACCTGTGACCTACTGTGGGGAAACAAGCCTGCTCCAACCTGCACTCCTCTAGCAGTCATACAGAACAACTCACTTCATGCACCGTAATCACTCAAATTACTGTGTAACTTTTGGATCTGTGTAACCGTGTATTTGCACATGGGTCTCTAGCATGATATGTGCATTAGCAGGAGAGCTGTCTTTGAAATTTTTTTTTTTTACTCTGTGTCCTGTCAAATTATAGGCTGATATCATTCAGTGTTCTTAATGGTGCTCGTGTCCCTTCATATCCACTATTCACTGGCCTCTGTTTTCTCACTTATTTCTTTTATTGCAGCCTACGCATCCCTTGTTGTGAATTCACTCGGTTATTTGATAGCGTGTGGACTAGTCGTTGTAATTTTTATTAATGTATAATGGTGCATGTTTCACGGTAATAATACTACAGACCGGAGTAATCGATTACCAGAGTAATCGAGCGTTAGTGATTTTCATCTGCCAGAAGATACGACATTGTCTCAAACACTTGCTAGTGTTTATGCAAGTCCGTCTCCCAAAACAATCGTGCGCGTGGATTCCAAATAGAGGCTTTTTTCGTGATGAACAAACTTTATTCTTTATTTTCATTGGCTGGCGACACACACACACAAAGTATAATGCAAAGTGATCATTAGTCAATTGCATTAGCCAAGATAATTGACGCGATTTGAGAGGAACCCGTAGAAATATACTGGAAAAAGTCTTTGTTTATGTCTCATATCTTATTCGTTTTTGTGTTGCTGGATCAGTAAAGGAAAGTAAGAAAATGGTAACACGGTGATCTGCAATGCATGTCGAAAAAGGCGACTAGAAAGGGTTGAACCAATGTGAAAACATACATTGGTCATTAATACCTCATCCACTAAATATTGAATGTTACTGAACAATACGATGCTGAAGTGTGCAGTACTGAAGGAATGTTGCAGGTCCAAATAATGAATTCCAAGACAGTAGACCGAGACAGTACACCAAGACACAACACGTCATATTCAACGGCCAATATGAATTTGATGACCAGCTCATATGAAGATGTTGTCATTGTTGTAAAAACTGTTTTCTTTTATATCTGCTTACCAGAATAAAAAACAACAACAACAATGTGTTTCCCTTCGGATTAAAAAAACAACAACCAGATGATATCACAAAAAAAAATTATATGCCAGGAAATTGGTGCTAAAAACACTGCGTATATTTGAGAGTTTCCTATTTCTTTCTTAGTAAACTATGGGTATATTTAACATTGCACTTAGGACATTACAGCCATCGTTCGATTCATGGCGGCGGAAACAAATAATCAAATAAACAATACGTATATCAGCAGATAATGCCAATGTCAAGGTCATATTCAAGCCCTTCTTGTACAGCAGGGGTGAGGAACCTAGAATTCGTGGGATTATTTCGTTTTGCTCACCGAAAGCAAACGCAGCTGGACAAAAAATTCGGGCTTTGTTTGAAACCAATGCCCCCCCCCCCCTATTTACCTTGGCTATGATTATCAGTTTATGTTTATTATTTATTTATTTACGGTTTGGGTTAGTTATGTAAACCATAAATAACCCTAACCATTTCCCTAAAAATGAATATTTACACTCATTATTGATTAATTATTGGTATATTTAGATTAATTAATCATAAAATAAGCAGGGAGACACTGGTTCCAAACCAGAACCACAAAGTCAATAAATCTATCATTATTCCATAAGACATCGTCAAAGATGGATGTGTCGGGCCATTACGCAATAAAACGGCGACACAACGCAATAACATTTTCTCGGCTAAATCCTGCTGGAAATCTCTTAGGATGATTGTCATGCTACAATAGATATCCAGCGGGAGTTTGAGAATGAACGCTGAGAAAGAAGAAATACCATAGCACATAACTATATATGAAGTGAATCATAATAATGACGTACAATATAACGTACATAATAATAACGTACAATATAACGTACATAATAATAACGTACAATATAACGTACATAATAATAACGTACAATATAACTTACATAATAATAACGTACAATATAACGTACATAATAATAATAACGTACAATATAACGTACATAGTAATAACGTACAATATAACATACATAATAATAACGTACATAATAATAACGTACATAGTAATAACGTACAATATAACATACATAATAATAAAATACATAATAATAACGTACATAGTAACAACGTACAATATAACGTACATAGTAATAACGTACATAGTAATAACGTACATAGTAATAACGTACATACTAATATCGTGCATAGTAATAACGTACATAGTAATAACGTACATAGTAATAACGTACATAGTAATAACGTACATAATAACAGCGTCAATAATAATAACGTAGATAATAACCGTGATATTGTTGTTTGGATAGGTACAGTGCACTTAGTTCATGCTTAACACGATATTAACATTCATGTATTGACAGTAAGCATGTCTCTGACCTTGCCACACAATATGAGCACGTGTAAAATTGTTAGACATCACGATAAAAATAACTAATGCTTCTGATGTGAAATAGCTTATAACTTATTCATTAGTGTCAGATGTTGGGACTCGGCTACTTGGTGTCATTATGTCGGTACGAGCTAGAGATATGGAAGAGAGTACAAATATCTTCAAACAAAGCGGTGATAGGGGTGCAGAGACGTTGAAGCGAGCAACTGTGCTCGCTTCGCTCGCCAGGACCAGGACTCATACTGGTTCAGACCTTGATACTCCTCCTCGTGGAGTACCCCGGGCAACAGAGCAATCTGGCTAAGTTATCAAGGATCGGACGATCTCCAGCTGAGGTGGGAACCTGCTGTGGACTTGGAAACTTCCAAGAGAGAAACGACTCTTCTTATCCGTAGTACGTCCCGGGATTAAAAGCAAGCTTCAGCAAACTTTCGACAGCCTTTTCGTCATTTTCGCCAAGGCTCAAGAACTTTTCGTCAGTTCCCTGTCCGCACCCAGCGTCGCGAGATAACCAAAAAGTCCTTCTTAGGACTAGGTTGAAAGTGACGTGACTAGGCATCCCGAGATGGCCTAGTCGAATCCAGTACTCAACAAACAACAAACAGGGAGAGGTAGCGATAGTGACACGTGCGCTCAAAGTTGTGAGATATTCCTACCTTGCTAAACGCGCATAATTGTGTATAGTCCCAGAGAAATCCGTAGATAAGGGAGGGGTTTGGGATTCTAACCGAGACAGTTGGCGGTATAGAAGACCTTCCAACATAATTAATTAGGACCACTATTCGCTACGTTTATTATTATTGTTTGACGTTCGCTTAGTCACTATGTATATACCTGAAGACGCCTTGGAAATTTTTGGCATGCGATTCCAAGTATGTAAATAATGACTGACCGAAAGCCCAACAATAATCAAATAACTTAACGAATGTGGTCCTAATTAATTCTGGTGAAAGGTCTTTTATGGAGACGGTTAAGTTAAAACCATCCTACTTAGCAAATCAGAACGTGATTTTTAGTAAGAGGAATTAAGCCAAATGGTGGGGGCTTCCCAAAACCACATTTCTATTCCTTAGCGATTTTCCACAGATAGTTCAACAACAATATTAAGAAAATGAAGGAACTATACATGAAAACGTGCGAAAGCGTTTTATTTTTAAGTAAAAATATTCCCCCCACCCTCTTACTGAAGACATATCTACAGCCATGACCCGCCAATGTTATGAAGGTACAGTACAAATAGACGCAACCAGGTAGTCGAACTATTTCCTCTGTCTATGTAAATTTGAAATTCATCATTTAGTAATTTAAATATTTATTTATTTTAGGGTTTGTGTTAGAAAATAGTTGTGTTTTACATAACTAACCATACCCCAACCCTATATAAATAAATATTTCAATGATTAAATAATAAACAAGACATTTACAAACATAGACAAAGGGAAATAATTAAACAAGTGGTGGCGTCTACTTGTACTGAACCGTTATAAATTTACAAATGACGCTTGAAACAAAAACGGCTCTTCATTCATGCTGATAATATAGCTGTTCAACCATTGTAGAATTTTGGGGCGCTACTAAGTCATCAAATCGCATCGCCAGTGCAGTGTGGGTGGTCAGCGTTCGAACCAACTAATCCGGATTTCCAGATTATGATTTCAAGATGAAATAATTTATGGTTTGACTTGGGCCTCTAAGTCTCTGTTCAATTATAGCCTAGTGAAATAATTGGGATTCATCCAGCAAAAATGACGTTGTTTGACTTTTTTCATGATTTCATTGGGCACTGAAGTTTATACATTGTGTTGACAGCCATTGAAAAATCACAATATTATTCAAATATTGTCTCGTTTGAAAGATGATTCCCGAAGAGTTCACAGGACCGTATAATCGAGTTCCTCTGTAATAAAGTGCACATGACACATTGGGACTCATCATTCTAAAGTGAAGCAATGTGGCTTTCACTGTAAATTTAATTACTCACTTTGTGTATACTTTATGTTGAGAGAGCGAATGAAAATTACGGGACATGTCAAAAAGCAATACTCTTGAACGATGAACTAATAAATGAGTTTAGAGAACTGCATAACTGGTGGTTTACTTGGATCAAATACATTATAATAAATATAAATAATAAATACATTAATTGTCGCATAACCGTTGTACTAAATGGACACTAATTATGTAGTTAGAACCGCTCTAAGACGAATACTGGAAGATAAAGACGAATACTGGAAGATAAAGACAAATACTGGAAGATAAAGACGAATACTGGAAGATAAAGACACATACTGGAAGATAAAGACGAATACTGGAAGATGGAAAGAAAGCACGGAAGAGCCACTACAACATGGAACAGAACAATAACATGTGATTTGAAAGAACTGAATCATAGCTGGAGCTGGAGCAGAAAGAAAACCCCAGCCTAAGTAAGATGTAAATAGCCTGTTTTTGTTTCTGCCCTTGTCTTAGGCTGCATAATAAGCTGCCCCATAGCTAGCTCCGAGACTAATTAGTGTAAGATGGAACTTTGAAAGCAGGATGGTCTATACAATAAAAACAAACGATCTTGAGATTATAAAGAGAATTAATTCATACTCTGGATAAGAGAGCGCTGCATATGACAGAGTTGAACTGAAATAACATGCCGTGTTGCAACTGGATGACGGGTCCACAAAAACGAAACACTAAGAGGACATCAATAGAATCTCAAATGTCCAAGTATCGTGTAGGGAACATTTTTGCAGAAGTACTTCAAGAAAGTAAAGACGTCATCTCGTTTCGCCTCTAAAATATTCTTATTAATTGATAGAAAGATGTTGAAATTGCTCTCTTCGTTCTCGCCCTAATCCTTTTCAGCAGCGTCTGTGAGGTTCTTCTACGAGTTTTTCAGGTATACAAATAAAAATGCTTTTATTTGCACTAGATCCTCTCTCTCTCTCTTAATCTAGTTCTCATAAGAGCCAGAACGAAGACCACAGAAGCCCATCTCATGGAAATTAAAGACAACAGAAGCCCTTCTCATGGAAATTGAAGACCACATAAGCCAATCTCACAGAAATTGAGGACCACAGAAGCGTCTCTCATGGAATTGAAGACCACAGAAGCGCCTCTCATGGAAATTGAAGACCACATAAGCCCTCTCACGGAAATTGAAGACCACAGAAGCGCCTCTCATAGAAATTGAAGACCACAGAAGCCCCTCTCATGGAAATTGAAGACCACAGACGTCCCTCTCACGGAAATTGAGTACCACAAAAGCCTTTCTCATGAAAATGGATTTTATGAAATTAAACCGCCATAGTGAACACTCGCAAAACATGTTTCTTCTTTTGTTCTGATTGTGCTTATATTGCAGTCTCTTTCTTTAATGCCATCGTAATTTATGTTTCTCCCTGTTCTTAAAGATCCCAACTCTCTACTGTGGAACCATGCTCCTAACCGTTAAGATATCCTTGTTAGTTAGTTTTCAATACACATATTTCATTCGATATGACAATCAATACAAGGTAACTGCGTGAAACGTAACAATTAGACTTACGTAAAACACAAAGTTTTTCTAGTTTTAGTTATAGTCTGTCGTGTCTCATTGAAGCGATATATAAACCTGTGTTTTTTGTAAGTCTAAATATTTTATTCGACAATACTAACTCTAAATTACATAGAGTTATACCGTTAGCGTAGACAACTGCTTACTATGCTGGATTCGCTATGGAAATAGAAATATACACTATACACTTTACTTCTATGCTAAAGCACGTTTCAGGAGATTTAGCTGTGATTGGGAAACCCAGCGCACAGATTTAAGGTCGAGGAAATCATAGAGAACAAGAACAAATCATCATCATATTTCTAACTACTAACGTATAGTTGTGTATAATTACGCTGGTATAGTAATTATTCACATCGAGGAAATCGTATTGAAAATATCGTGTTTTAATAGTATTATATGTAATATAAATAATGGGGCATGTACTGGTCAGGGTATTACTGTTCTACTATTGTTGAATGGCTGTGCTATATTTTACTATATACCATTGCCAATACAATATGGACGATCGGCTTCAGAACTAATTCAGCAAGGTTTCGTTTGTGATGATATTTCACAATTTTTCACTATATTTCACTTCACTGTTCACTCTACCAAAGTGTCGACTATCACCATCAGATTCCGCCTCCACACCAATGTCGACTGCAACCAGAACTAATCTGTGATAAAAGCAAGCTATATCGAAATGATTACCTACAAGAAGTCGGCATTCGATACTTTTCCAGAACTGCGCTCATTTATTAAGACTGTGTATAAAATTAAACATTTATTCTACATTAATGTATACATTCTTAACGCTGACGGGAATTCGTTCTAGCCGCACCGAATCGCCTTGCAACTTGAGCCAATAGGTTTTCCGTACTTGACCAACCACATCCCCACAACAAATATGTGATCTTGTCAAGATTTTCAACCTGTGCACTCAAGTCACGTTGAACAGGGTGTGCGTTGTTGTTGTAATAGTCCTTGTCTCGATTGGACCGTTCTCAGTGACTTGAGTGCACTGGTTAAAAGTCTTTACAAGATCAGATATTTTTTTTGGGGGTGTGGTTGGTCAAATACGGAAAACTCTTGAGACTAACAGGAACTGAACCAGTCTGTTCTAACGGCACCGAATCGCCTAGAAACTCGAGTAAACGGGTTTTTTCTGTACTTGACTTACCGTATCTAAACTGTCGATTACGGAAAAACCCGTTTACATCAGTTGCCAGACGATTCGGTGCCGTTAGAACAGACTGGTTCAGTTCCCGTTAGTCTCAAGTGATTTAATTTATCCTTTTTCTTGAAGTAGGTTGTACGTGACTTAAGTGCACAGGTAGAAAGTCTTGATAAGATCACATATTTTTTGAAATTGTGGTTGGTCAAGTAGGGAAAAACTGTTTGCTTGATTGCAAGGCGATTCGGTGCCGCTAGGACGAACATGGTTCAATTCCCGTAAGCGTAAAGAATGTATAAATTGATGTAGAATAAATGTATAACTTTATTATAATCAGTCTTAATAAATGAGTGCATTTCTGGAGGTATGGAAGTACGGATTTACAAGTGCGGAAAATATAATTGCTTGAGTTGCAACGCGATTTGGTGCCGCTAGAACGGACGTTGTTCATTTCCGGTCAGCGTTAAAAAAATGTTAATTTACCCTAATGTTTCCTACTTGAATTTACTACAATCATATATGGCTGAAATACATGGATAATGAACAAGCAGCTAGAAGACAGAATTGATGCCTTAGAGATGTGTAAAGTAAAATTAAGTAACCCATATCATTTATTAATTCCGTAGATGTTAGCGATCTCATATTTTAGAGGCTCTGCAATTGAGGGCGGTAGCCATCTCCTCTCCATCGCAGTCTTTACTTCCCGGATTAATCCGGTAACCATTTAAGGCTGGGTCGACCTGGGAGCCGTTGCGATCTGAAAAAACATTTCCCCCTCAACTGGGGAATTAACTCAGGACCACTCATATGCGAAGCCAGTGCGCTAACCACTGCGCTACACGACTCCCTAATGTTATATTTATAGATTAATAGGGAGATCTTCATGAAACGAGAATTAAACGAACATAGTGGTACTAAACAACACTGCGTATGAATAAACAAATTATTTTTAAAAAAAATACAAATCAAACAAATGCAGTATTTTGGACATATTAAAAGACATAATACCACGTTGAAGTCCATGCTTGAGAAGAGACGAACAAGAAGTAGGCAGAGATACAATTAGGAGGGAAACATCATGGGATTCATAGATTCAAGTCTTCCACAGTGCAGCACCAAGGAAAGAGAAAAAATTTGTCACCTTCCCCTTCCCACCTTAATCTATAGACTTGCTTTTATCCGTTTTCATTTCACCGACTACAGGTGCATATAACGCAATCCTATCAGATTTTCGTTTCGTTTATAAGAATACCAACATGTCCAGGGCAGTAGACTAATTTGATATCTATGAAGTTAGACCAAACTATAGATGCCATACACTAATACTGATGCAATCCACTTATACCGAATCCACTTATACCGATGCCACCCACTCATATCGTTACCGACAGTTTTGAATCTTTAAAAAGCATGGGCAATCATACACTTTAGTTATTGTAGTAAATTGAGTTTCACAATCATTTTATGACTGCAGTAATAACTTCACCTTTCATCCGTAAACTGAAAGTAGCTGTACTATTTGTTCTGCTGCGCTTGGCAATGGTTCTACTGCATGTACTAGATATAACACCCCAGTCATATATCTACCGCATGTACTAGATATAACACCCCAGTCATATCTCTACCGCATGTACTAGCTATAACACCCCAGTCGTATCTCTACCGCATGTACTAGCTATAACACCCCAGTCATATCTCTACCGCATGTACTAGCTATAACACCCCAGTCATATCTCTACCGCATGTACTAGCTATAACACCCCATTCATATCTCTACCGCATGTACTAGCTATAACACCCCAGTCATATCTCTACCGCATGTACTAGCTATAACACCCCAGTCATATCTCTACCGCATGTACTAGCTATAACACCCCAGTCATATCTCTACCGCATGTATTAGCTATAACACCCCAGTCATATCTCTATCGCATGTACTAGCTATAACACCCCAGGAATATCTCTACCGCATGTACTAGCTATAACACCCCAGTCATATCTCTACCGCATGTACTAGCTATAACACCCCAGTCATATCTCTACCGCATGTATTAGCTATAACACCCCAGTCATATCTCTATCGCATGTACTAGCTATAACACCCCAGGAATATCTCTACCGCATGTATTAGCTATAACACCACAGTCATATCTCTACCGCATGTATTAGCTATAACACCCCAGTCATATCTCTACCGCATGTATTAGCTATAACACCCCAGTCATATCTCTACCGCATGTACTAGCTATAACACCCCAGTCATAACTCTACCGCATGTACTAGCTATAACACCCCAGTCATATATCTACCGCATGTACTAGCTATAACACCACAGACATATCTCTCACAACGACGGACAGATCCACTGTGAAATAAAAGGACAACATAATCCCATGAGTAATGAGATGATCAATGTCAAGGTCTTCTCTTCCACTGCCTCATTTATCTGCATTCTCTGCCAAGAGTAAGAATTACTTTATAGAAATTTGTTATTGTCTCATTAATCAGAATTCACTACTCTCATTATAGTAAGGTCGATACTGTCGAATGATATCGCATATTGTTTTTATTTTCCCTTTGTTATCTACGACATGCCACCTTAGTTTTTGCGACTTAATGATCTGAATTCTGATGCATTGTGTATCTCTGGTCTGCCATGATGCGATTACATTGAACTGAGGGAGGGAAAATGGCGCGAGTTTATTGAAAGAATATCTAATTTTCATGATGGATGCATCCCTGGTTAGTTAGTTAGTTAGTTAATCGTCAGATCATCATCTTGGCACTTCGGATACGTCCATAGGTGATCCTTTCTCATATGCAGTATGTCCTTCAATATGTGATAACTGTTCAGTTTCTGTATTGGTTGCTAAATCTGCTTTTGACTCCTAAATGCCGCTCTATTCTCGCAACACCACACGTCACTACAATTTCCTGGTTTCTAGCTATAGATACTGAAGAAAAAAACACACTATATATCTTCCAACTCGTCCAACTCCATGATCGCATTCATGATATCAGCACGGTAAATTCAACTGTCACTTGTCACTGTAACCACGCTGACAAGTCTGTCTGCCCTTTTCCCTCAAAACCCACGTGTCCAGGTACAAAAATGAAAGTAACTCTCTTCAGCACAGTTTTCATCATCTAATCCAGCAAATTATTTCATAGAAAGCCAAAGTGAGTCTTTCGAAGCACACCCATAGAATTAGTACAGAAACAGACACCTATAGCACTCTGGGACTCCAACCATATCAGTGCTTTCGTCTATACCATCACCTTCATCGTCATATGTGGTTGTATAGAAATCCTGTCTTCCTTAATACACTTTCCTCTGCAATGAGTCGTGAATACCCAAACACTGAGCTCTTGCCAAACCAGAGACCGCTCACTGTAGACTACAATATGCCTATCAGTGGAATTCATGCTGATTGGAGCCTTGACTTGTGAATCTATATAAACTGGAATGTAATTGTCGCGTTTCCTGAAAAGTGTGATTCACACTTCAATGGAAGTTGTAAACGTGACAGGTTTACGTTCCCACTCTTCTCCACGTTCTGTGTCCCCCTAATGTGCGTGTCCATTTAATAAGCACTTCTGCTCTGCCAAACTGTGACTTTCTCCATCTTTCCATGTTTCCTTTGAACTTTTCACTATCATCGTGTAGTGGATGGTTCATGTCAGCACTGAAGCGCAGGTATTACCGCACGTGGCAAATACCCACTCTCGGGTTATTTAGAGAGAACCATGTTATACCTTCTTCTCCTGGGTTCATCACAGCTCCAGATGCATTATACCACTGGCCAATGCGATCCACTTCACTTCGAGAACAATCTGTCTTCTTTTTAAACCCTGATGGTGCACCAGAATGTTTTCTGCATATGAGAGGGATGGTAATGCCATTTCCAATCAGCTGTTTATCCGAGCGATATATTGGACAATATAAGTCTTTACGGTTCAATCCTTCTTAATTACTCGTTTAGTTGTTCCCATAATTTTCATTATCAATATTATCATACGTTGTATTACAGCCAATGAAAATCAAAGAAATGTTTCAAATCAGTCATCTTTTAAGGCTGATTTCCTTTTATTTAATACACATTAATTTTATTTTGTGTGTGTTTATTTCCATATCATAAGTATTGTAAGTTTTTCCACGTTTAGAAGTAAGTTCTTGGTCTTTCTCACCGTCAGCAATATGAACAATGTCAACTGCAAATCGCAAGTTGCACAGAGGGCGACCATTGTTGAAACCCGGTCGTATACTTGATTATAAAACTGAAACATTGTTATATTGGTAAGTGCTCTTAACCATCCTACCTGGTAATAATTTACATTGTAATCCTTTATCAATCTTCAGTCTAACATTTTTTTCTGTTAGACAATTTTATAATATTAATATACAAATATCAATATGACGCGTAAATTGCTTTTATGAATTGTGCTGCTATTTCGTTTTTGTATTCATATTTTGTTGTTTTTATTTATAATGGTTGGTTGTTAAATAGTTTTGTTGTCCATTTATATCTATATGGCTTGTTGTTTATAAAGTTTTGTTTTAATTTATCCTTATTTTACACCAGCTTTATTTTTTATGAGTTTTATTATTTATAAATTTTGTCATTCTTCCATCCTGTTGATATTAATCATCGAGTTGTTCCTATTCCATCTTGTTGTTATAAATCCTAGTGTTGTTATTTATCATGTTGTTTTTATTTCCAAGTTTGTTGTTATTTATAATCTTATTGTTATTCATATATGACACGAATCGCCCATGCTGTCTTCTTATAGCCCACGCTGTATTCTTATAGCCCATGCTATCTTCTTATAGCCCATGCTATCTTCTTATAGCCCATGCTATCTTCTAATAGCCCATGCTATCTTCTTATAGCCCATGCTATCTTCTTATAGCCCATCTGTCTTCTTATAGCCCATGTTATCTTCTTATAGCCCATGCTATCTTCTTATAGCCCATGCTATCTTCTTATAGCCCATCTGTCTTCTTATAGCCCATGCTGTCTTCTTATAGCCCATGCTGTCTTCTTATAGCCCATGCTGTCTTCTTATAGCCCATGCTGTCTTCTTATAGCCCATGCTGTCTTCTTATAGCCCATGCTGTCTTCTTATAGCCCATACTATCTTCTTATAGCCCATGCTGTCTTCTTATAGCCCATGCTGTCTTCTTATAGCCCATGCTGTCTTCTTATAGCCCATACTATCTTCTTATAGCCCATGCTGTCTTCTTATAGCCCATGCTATCTTCTTATAGCCCATGCTGTACATACGCTTGTTATTATATCTGTTCACATCCTAATATTTCGTGTGTTGTTCACCATTTCCAATACACTGTTTATTAATACAACTCTGCCTTGCTATCCAGTAACTTCTTTCTTGAAATTTCACTACTCTTGATGATGATCATCTTGCTTGTTGTCACGATGTTCTCCATTAGTAAACTTCTCACTTTGTGTCCAAAAGAAGTGTACTGTTTCTTCTGATGCGAATGAGCAGCTTTACTTTTGAATTCACTACTTTGAAATCTTCATTATCATTTTTTTCTATCTGCCCATTAGTTATCAATCAGCATTATTAATAATTTTTACCAAAAGAGATTTTTGTCCTGCCGAATATGATCAAATATCGCAACTCGTTATAGAGTTTTGCTATTCATAAGTTTTCTTGCTACTCAGGATTACTTTTTTATCTTTCTCCCTTCTATGATATTACGTTACCAGTTTTCTCCTCCATTTGTCATAATTTGCTTCTTCCACTCCTCATTTTTTCCCGCAATATTCATTAACTAATCATCTTTGTCTCATAAAATTATAATTACTGGATCAACAACTGTATTAATTTACACAAAAATACTGCAACAAGAACGGTATTAATTTACACAAAAATACTGCAACAAGAAGGGTATTAATTTACACAAAAATACTGGAGCAAGAACGGTATTAAATTACACACAAATACTGGATGTCTACAAAGTCACTGAGCAGTCATTTACACTGGTAATATCACTGTGTCATATGAAATGTGAATATTTAGTGCGGATGTGTATGATATCAGCGCGAAGTGATTTTATAGACACCTAATATAAAATATTATTTTATTTATGAGAACATCAAAGACACATATATTGTTATAGACACATTCTATGCATTTCATATATAGCATAGAATCCAAGCATTATAACATAATATAGACCTACCAACGATCTAAAGAAATACCTAGAAACCACAGAATCGGATATACCAAATCAAGAAATAGAAGAAGTCTTAAATATATCCTTATTAATAAATCACCAGATGGGATAGTATACGAAGCGACGCAATACAAATATACAAATCCAAATAGTTTCAATGGCTAGATAAATTATTAAAAATTGCCTAGACATAAAGAAAATTGCCAGACCACTTGCAAAAAATCAGTAATTTTACGGTTATGGAAACACAAAGGTAATAAGAGAGAATGTGAATCATATATAGAAAAAAAATGATAGAACAGAGAAAACGATACAAATTGCAGATAAAAAACAACAACTATGTATCCTGCTCAATTAGGTTTCAGAAAAGTGGCGAGCTGTACAGACGCACTATTCACACTCAGACAATTAAATGTGAAAGCAATCGAATACAATCAAGAGCTAAACATAGTGTTTGTAGACCAGAGAAAAGGCAGTTGACAGAGTAGACAGTGACATTCTTTGGGAAACCTTAGAAAATTATAACATCAGAGTCCAGCTGTTCGACACTATAAAAGTGTAATACCAAAAATGCCAACGTTCAGTAGGAACAACAGATGGAATAACTGAATATTCAAATCAAGATCTGAAGTAAAACAAGACTTTCACCTCTACGTTTCAACATATAATAATGAAATAATAATATGAATAATAATATGTACATAATAATGAAATAAGCTCATATGAACAAAGATAAAAAACATTGTAAATAAATCTGATGAAGAACTTGATAATATAATCAAATGAACGAACTACTATTTGCCAACCATAAAAGTTTTATATACAAAGATGAAGAAAATTTGCACAACCACATTCATGCATTGTTATTAGCATGTCAGAAGTACTACGTGAAAATTAACGTACACAATAGGTTGTTATAAAAATTAGCATGTCTGCAGCACTAATTAATATAACAATAGATAACACCAAAGTGAAACAAGCCAAAGAATTTAAATATCTATGCAGCATTTTCCCCCCGAAAATGGAAGACGGGACAAAGAAGTATAAACAAGGTGCCAGAAAGCAAACACAATGACTTACCAATTTTCACATTATTTCTCCACCTAAAGATCAAGATGGAAATCAAACGACATTATATGTCTACAATTATTACACCAACACTCTACTATCAATGTTGAACATAATCATTAACAGTCTCACGGCAAATGAAAATCGTTACATGTGAAATGAGAAAATCTGCAATGGTTACTAAACTAGATAAAATAATAAATGAAGAAACTAGGAAAAGAGTTGGTTTAATATCATGTACTATGGAGCCGCGTAGCACAGTGGTTAGCGCACTGCTTCACATATCAGTGGTCATGGGTTCATTCCTCAGTTGAGGCGGAAATGTTTCTGAGATCGCAACGGCTCCCGGTCGACCCAGCCTTAAATGGGTACCCGAGTAATCCGGGAAGTAAAGACTGCGAGGGAGAAGAGATGGCTACCGCCCTCATTTGCAGAGCCTCTGAAATGTGAGATCGCTAACATCTCACACCCCTAAGGTATTAATAAATGCTATGGGTTACTTTACTTTTTTTTTTACTGAACATAAAAAAAGGCAACAGGTAAAATGGTTCGATCACATGAGAATGAAAACAAACGAAATGCCAATAATAGATTATAACAAACAACATATTCGTATATAGAGCTAAAGGTAGAACAATAAACGGTGGATATAAAACATCAAGATAATCTCGAATAAATGACTCGACGCAACCAAAGCGACATATCTGGCCTTGTAACGACAAATGAGGCTCCCTCCCCTCCTACGCTTAATGACAAGTGTGAATACTATGAACCATCATTCACCTGGGAATAACAACAGACACAAATGAACTGTGTACGTATTTCTTTGTTGGCTAATTTATTTCTACTCCGCTAGACAATTCTTAGGTTAAACTTTTCTTTAGTTTCATACACCTATGCCTACGGGGCTGAGCCGTTGTATCCTACGTTTCTCTTAATTGTTAATACCGGTGACAGTTCTGCAGAATATGTTCAGATGTCTGGTCATCTGTTCCGCAAACGCATAGCGAATTGTTTGACAGACGCATCCTGTACATTTGGTTGTTCAGTCAGTTGTGTCCTGTCCTCAGATGAAGTATGGTAACATGCCCCTACCGACTTAGTGGTAGGCGTATTTTGTCATGAAATGTTTACTTCTAATGGTTTGTATAGCTTTCTTCTTTTCTTGATGTGAAACTTCATTGTCTTCATGAATAGGAATAGACTCTGTTTCAAGGAAATGATCGGGGTATGTTATAAAGAAGCCAACGCATCCTTTTATTACTGCCTTTGTAGCATATATCCACGATTACTCAATAAATTCTTCGTAGATATATGTTAATTGTAGCAGATAACTTTTGCAGATCATGTCATTGAATGTTAAGAGACAAATGATCTACAGTATATTCCTACCAACACTGTGTTACCAGTGCTAAACCTGGCCTCTCTCATCTTCACATTACAGAAAGATAGTGACATGTGAAATGAAATGCTTGAGGAAAGCTGCCGGGGTCACCAGGCTTGACAGATTGCGAAATAAACATATCAGGGAAAGAATATGTATAATATCTTGTACAGGTTACATAGAGAGAGAGAGAACAGAACAAATGGTTTAGCCACATTATGAGAATGCATCACGAAAAGTTGCCCGTACAAGCCTATAACCAAATGAGATCAAGGTACAAAGCCAGAGGAAGACCACGGAAAAGATGGATAGAACACGTCAGGGACATTCTGTACAGACACGGCCATAGCACAACCGAGGCTAAACATCTGGCTTTAGAACGCAAGCTCGAGCTCCATTCACCCCTACGCTTAACGGCAAAAGTGGATCACAAACCACCTGGGGAAAGACAATAGACACAAAAATAGTATATCCTTGATAGTGCTGATTGGTGTATTTGTAGGGAATTTCATTTTGCTGCCATGGTACAGTGTAAAATCACAGGGTTTCTTACAATGGTAGGTAGCAGGGATGGTAATTGTCGTCCTGTTTGTACGTGTTTAACAATTCTAGCTATATTCGATATATAAATTATTTAAACGTGAAATTCGTTAAAAAAAATAACAAAATTAGAGATTTGTGACAATAACAGATTTCTTTATCACATAAAATGTGTAGAGGTTGGGTTCTAAACTGATTGCAAACTGATGATTTTTCTGTGTCAGCCTGTCAATTTTGCCATGTTGTGAAAAAAATTTAATCCGTCATTGCAGGAGTACATTTACATGGGATTTGCTAAAGAAAATGAGAGCATTTTTATATGAAGAGAAAACACACCGCTGTGATCAGATCTTTGAATATACGCGTGACAGATGTTCACACTTTCGTGACGTTTTGTTCACATGGTGTTCATATGTTGTTGACATGGTGCTAATATGGTGTTCACGCGTTGTTCTTATAGTTTTTACAAGTTTACAAGACACTCTTACATGTGTCCGAGTATTTTCTCAGTTTGAGAACTGAGAAGAACATGTGCTGTTATCAGAAAAACTATGGACTGTCAAGAGCTACCTGATCACAGCTAAAGGGATTATTTCGCCATCATCATCATGTGTCAAGAGCTACCTGATCACAGCTGAAGGGATTATTTCGCCATCATCATCATGTGTCAAGAGCCACCTGATCACAGCTAAAGGAAGTATTTCTTATCATCATCATGTGTCAAGAGCCACCTGCTCACAACTAAAGGGAGTATTTCATCATGATAATATAAAAATTAGAAAATAAACCATATATTTTTACTGCTAATTTTTCAAATTTTATTCGACCAAAATTGTTGAAGTTATTTATGGCCAGACACCCCCTCCCGAAATCCCACCTAAAATGATAGTTATAACACACTGCCAATAAAAACGTAACCAACCAGACCAAGAGGAAAATTGGAAACAGCACGCAATAGCCTTGTTTTACAATTTCCTGTGCCCATTTTTCCAGTTACCAAAAATATTCATACAAAATATAGAAAACAATGTTTAACCTTGTCCGCCCACTCCTCCAACTTCCGGTATCCGTTGTTTCAAGTGCAGAGTCAACTAAGCTAACGGTTTTTCTACTTCTTTCTAGCTCAAGATATTTCGAAGAAAATGAAGAATAAGGTTGAGCTGTGCTGGTTTCTTTATCGCGGGTCATATATAACATTTCTTTGTCGATTATCTTCCATCGATTTCTGTTGTTTGAGATTTTCAGACTTTGACGTTGTAATCAATTTGTTTAGCTGGTTAAAGACGGAAGTTAATCTCAGCTTTCAAAAGTCAGATAGGAAAAAAAAACTTTAAAAAATAATTCAGTAACACATCGTCTGAGCACAAATAATAAATAAAAATAAAAATATAATTCCTGGACAGTAATGTTAATGTATGTGTCTGTTTGCATAAAATGTTTTTTGATTAAAATGAAAATAAGTCAAATTTGGGAATGTTAATTTTACATTTATTTTTAATTATTGTTGCATGTTTAGACACCACAAGATGTTGGCTGCATTTCTTAGCGTGTTAGTGTTGTATGGGTAAAAAGATATGTTTTCTAGTCATCTGAGCTTCAAGTAATATTTTTTGTGCGGACCAACTGATACACGGGCAGTACTTTTATATTAACATAACTGTCAAGATAAAATGGCTTGGTTGGCATAACAGCCAGATGTCCTTATTTTCCCACCACTAAATGTTTTAGTACGTTTGTCGTTAATACGCGATCATAGGGGACTCCGAACCACGACGAGGAGCATGCACGTTGGGTGTTATACAATTGTCTTACTATCTTTTTCGCTACGGCATTCAAATTCATTTATTAGTGTTTTAAATATATATTTTTATAGTGTTTTTCTTCTGCGTTTTCTCTCTGATAACCAACATGATAGTTTGTGTGATTTCTCTCTGATAACCAACATGATAGTTTGTGTGATTTCTCTCTGATAACCAACATGATAGTTTGTGTGATTTCTCTCTGATAACCAACATGATAGTTTGTGTGATTTCTCTCAGATAACCAACATGATAGTTCATGTGATTTCTCTCTGATAACCAACATGATAGTTCATGTGATTTCTCTCTGATAACCAACATGATAGTTCATGTGATTTCTCTCTGATAACCAACATGATAGTTCATGTGATTTATCTCTGATATCGAACATGTTAGGTTTGATTGATTTATCTCTGATAACCAACATGTTGGTGTTTGTGTTTTCTCTCTGCTAATCACCACCCACAGTTGACGTGGTTTCTACTGTTGAGCAACATGAAATGTGGTGTGATGCTGGTTTCACAGCTGAAGTGTGTTATTTTCTTCATTCTATCCCATCATATTCGTTTTCGTCATTCATTTTCTGACAGTCACCGGGCAAAGGGGTATGTGCTCTACGCAGTTTGTTTGTTTGTTTTTCGTTCACTCCATTGTAACCATCACGGATATCCGTGCGATTTCCGCCGGGAGCGTGATTACGTTGTGCCACCGTTATGCGCATTGAAGGCCTAGCACATCCGATTTCGGCATGCCTTGACAATTCGGGTGGGCTACCCTTAGCCTGTGACAGCCTCTATATCTGTCTCCAGGCACGCGTAGTGGAGACTCTTCGCCCAGACGATTTTTTTTTGCTCTCGTCTGAATCGAACGAGGTGTCCCACTGTCTATGAACTTGCCTCGTGTAATTGGACGTGCTGTGCCTGTGCCCATTGGGTACCGAACCGTTTCTCATTCGTGAGCCTGGTTCCTTAATGGGAAGAACTCAACAGAGGAGTTGGACCCTGGCTCTTTCGCCCTCTTAGCCGAGGTGTCATTCACCGACATCGTGTACCCCTTATCCAAGTTCGAGTCTCACAGCACGCGTTTGAGAGCAAGGCGTTCTCGAGCTGAGCGTCCTTGTCCCAATAGCGCCTGAGCCCATCAGGTACTGAACCCTTTCTCTCTTCAAGTGTATTTCCGGTGTAGGAAAAAACCTGACAGTAGAGTTGGGCTAGGGCTAAATCGTTGTCCCTTTTGTGCCTGAGCGCATCGAGTACGGAACCCTTTCTCTTCGCGAGCATATTTCCGGTTTAGGAATGCTCGACATTAGAGTTGGATTAGGTCTTCTTGCTTTACCAAACGCCAATGAATGGGTCTGGGTCTCTGCCTGTAAGGAACACAGGTAACTAGAAGCTCGACTCGAGCTGACGGAGCTTGTAGTTCCCCTTTCCTAGGAACTTTTCATTTTCTATTTGCAGTTCACGCTGCCCTCTATCGCTGTTCTGCCCTTTCATTGTTTCATTGTACTCGGTATGAAATATATTTGTCTCTCGCTATGCATCTACCTTTACGTGCATTTTACATTGGCCGCCCCTCCAATGTTCGGACTGGACTGACTAGCTTCACTGTATGTCGACAGTGTCGCTATATGTTGTGCTGCTGGTGGTGTCGGAGATATTGTCTGTCTCTTGTGCAGTCAAATCTCTTTCCATCTGCTACCTCCACATTCTCGGACACGATCCCCAAATTATTTGGCCAGAATCAGCACGAGTTGCTGTATTTCTGTTTCCAGGGTGCACCGCGTGGAGGTACATTTGGGATCTTGGTTATCTGCTAACCCTGGGTCCGCCTAGAGCAATGCGTTCGCTTTGCACCCCGCTCTATGCAGTGACGGTGTATCAACTACTGTGCCCTTGGACTATGGGAACCAACACTTGTTCTTGGTGACAATGTCCGTTGAGACAATGAGCAGGAAAGATGCATGACGACTACCTCTCGCACAAGATGTTTCGCTGCTAGTAAACTTGCCTCGTGTAATTAAACGCCGTTGCTCTGTTTCCTCGTGTACTAGTTCTGATCTCGACACTGAACCGCTTCCCGGTTAAGGTATTTGTTAACCAGTAAAGTTGAAGTTGGGTTTGGTACGCTCTCTTTCTTAGTTGAGGCTTCGCTCACTGACATCGTGTACTTGTTGTACACGTATGATCATCTACCCCCATTTTCTGTACAGGGACGGTATGATATTCTGTCCTTACTTGCCCACACAACCTACCGTCGGAAGACAGCTGAAACCTTGCTCTTGTGCATGAACATTGCTTTCTTCTTCTTTTTCTGCGTTCGTTCTCAAACTCCTGCAGATTAGCACGATGTAGTCAGAAGAACGGAATGCATTCATGAATTGTGTCATGGTTTACAGCATTGCTGCGATATCTGCGCCTTTCGGCCTGACACATCCGACTTCAGCATGGCTTTGGGTCACTGACCCTATATGGGATGGGACAGCCAACTCCATCCTATAACCCACTTAGTCGCCTTTTACGACTTGCATGGAAGGTAAACAGTGTTGCTATTCTGTGCTCCCCATTTGGGCCCCGGCAACACACGGGAGACATTGCTTCCAATAGGGTTAAGATATTCTAACATATTCTCGTATACAGCGTTTCCCTCTATTTCTATGCTGCTTCTCGTATATATCTCCGGAGACAATCTCACAATTCTTACCTTAATGAGATTTCGGACATGACAACCGGGCACCCTAGACCAGCCGTTGCTGTACATCAACAGTATTGTGGCCGTAGGGACCGAGAGGTTCTATTCAGAAATATTATTTTTCTTGCTCCCTCAATTCTAATTCTATCTAGGTATACGCTGCACAGACACCATTCATAAAGAGTTAGCCAAATTGCTTCGAAAGAGCTTTGAAGCAAACTATTTCAAAGATGCACTACGATGAGATGATTTGATCTTGGTTAATTGCTAACTCTGGGATTTCACGAGAGAAATGCATATCCCTACGCACCGCTTTGATATTGTTGAATTAGTAACGATCCTACAAAAATGTAGAAGATGCTCATAATTGGGGGGGGGGCGTAGAGACAGTTATCTGTGGACAAGAAAACAATAAAACAACTGACACCAAACTGAACGATTCTGTACTAGAGAAAAATAAAATCTTTATTTATTTTTGGAGTACGTTACCAAAACTGGTGATATAATCAAAGACATTTCAACTTGCATAGTTTTAGCAGCAGTTACATTTAACAAGCTTTCAAATATAATCCGGTCACATGTTTGAAACAAACCAGGGAAGAAATAAATCAAATATTTGTAACATGCTTTACAAATTACACATGGGAATTACATTGGCAATATACTGAAAATAAATTAGAGCCGACTTCCAAAAAACCAAAATTTATGTGTAAAGCGGAGAGTAAAAGAAAAGTAGAGTAACCACATGAAGCTTTATGCAGAACAATAAACAGAGAAAGCTCAAACTTATCTAGTAACAACATAGAAACACCACAGCTACTTGTAACGAGTGTCGTGCAACATGAGAGAAATAACTACATTCCAGTGTGCCATCTTCACCCAAAAGGAATTATCTAACAAACCAATCAACCAAGCAACAAATAAACTAACTAACTAACTAACTAACTGACCGACCGACCGACCGACCGATCGACCGACCGATCGATCGACCAACTGATTGACTAACTGAATAGCTAACTGGCTAATTATCACAATAATCAGGATCTTACACACGTTCATCTGAGAATATCTAGTAATGGGATTTTGTAGCCAACGAAAAATTAAACGGCATAATCTTTGCAATGAGACAATGTGTATGAAGCTTTTTAAAGAACCATATTTAACAAGATCCATATTTAACAAGATCCATATCTAACAAGATCCATATCTAACAAGATCCATATCTAAAAAGATCCATATCTAAAAAGATCCTTATCTAACAAGATCCATATCTAACAAGATCCATATCTAAAAAGATCCTTATCTAACAAGATCCATATCTAACAAGATTCATATCTAACAAAATCCATATCTAACAAGATCCGTATCTAACAAGATCCTTATCTAACAAGATCCATATCTAACAAGATCCATATCTAACAAGATCCATATCTAACAAGATCCTTATCTAACAAGATCCATATCTAACAAGATCCTTATCTAACAAGATCCATATCTAACAAGATCCATATTAAAAAGATCCTTATCTAACAAGATCCATATCTAACAAGATCCATATCTAACAAGATCCATATCTAACAAGATCCGTATCTAACACAATCCATATCTAACAAGATCCATATCTATTTACCCCACCTAATAGTTGCTGCAGTTTAGTACATGAAAACTTATCTTCATCCCCGACGGCAGGTTGCTGCCATGGGACATACCTTTACTTTTTGATCTAAAACGCTTGAGGAAATCAACCATTAATGTTTTAGTCTGATTTTGAGGATGAAACAAACTGTGGATGCATTCCATTTCTAAGTCCACGTTCAGCGCACCATTTTTTTTTTGTTAAGTAATTTTTCAGGTTATATTAACTTTAGTATTCTGACATTGCTTTCATGTTACCAAACGGGAGGAGTGAGAACACGTTACCACCTGGGAATTCTGAGACGCCTTCGCAATGTTCAGTCAGAGAACCAGATATGATTGGGGGTCACATTAAACGTCAACTGCGTATGAATACACTATCCAAGTTGTAGCCATTCACTCACAATCATATTAAATCACGCGGATGTTTAAAATTCAACAAAAAAGTACTATTGAATAATAACATTGTTTAATACTACTACCAACGAATAGATCTGCAGGGAATAGATCTACCATGGAATAGATCTGCAGAGATAGATCTACCAGGGAATACTGTTGTTGCTGTTTTGACGATGACCAAAACTCAATCCAAATAATAATAATAATAATAATAATAATAATAATAATAATAATAATAATAATAATAATAATAATAACAATGATAATAATAATAATAATAATAATAATAATAATAATAACAATGATAATAATAGTAATAAATAATAAAAATAATAATGTTAAAAGTGTGTTTTTAAATGACTAATAACGTCCAATGCAAGAACAAATAGTATTTCCACACAATTGACATCTGTAGAGGGTGTCTATGGGACGTTGAGATGTTTTGTCTTTTCTACTTGCCGGCTTCTGTCTTGCTGTATCTTGTCTGGTCTTTTCCGCCTCTAGGGCTCCAGTTCTGAGACTGTAACGTCATGCTGTTCTATCCTGAGGGAGGATAAGATCTACGTCAATTTTAAGATGTTTCAGTGAGGACTTGAGTGCGTCTTTGAAACGCTTTTTCTGTCCACCAGCTTTTCAAAGTCGTGTCTTGAGTACTCCATAATATATATGTTTTGGTGGACGCGAGTCCTCAATACGCACAAGATGACATGCTCAACATGCGTGCACTTTCATAAGTATTGTGTAGATGCTTGTTGAGGCTTATTTTTCCAAGACCTCGTAGTCTGGTACTTTGTCCCACCAATGGATGTTTAGTAATTTACATAGGCAGGTAAGGTGGAAGTGATTTAGTTTTCTTGCATGTCTGTCATACACTGTCCACGTTTCACAAGCGTAAAGTAGGGTTGATATAACAGTGGCATGATATACTTGAATTTTGGTAGCTGTTCTTATACCTCTTCTGCCCCATACATTGTTGCGTAATCTGCCAAATACAGCACTAGCTTTTTCCAGTCTTTTGTTAATTTCCACATCGATAGTGAGATCCCTAGAGAGAGAGAGAGAGAGAGAGAGAGAGAGAGATAGAGAGAGAGAGAAAGAGAAAGAGAAAGAGAGATAGAGAAAGAGAGAGATAGTTTCCAAGGTAAGTAAAATAATATGCCAGGACATAGTTCTGAAGGAACGTACACATTTCAATGGATCGTGCTGCAGGAATAGATCTACCAGGACATAGTCCTGCAAGAACGTACACATTTCAATTGGCGATACAGAAAAGTACAGTTCAAACCTGTACTACATCATAAATCGCAAACATCACCCACAAGAAGAGTAGAATGTGTCTGGCAACAGTTACAGGTCTTAAAGTTCGTCTGTTTGTGCTTCTCGTTATTTGCATCGTATAGACTTGAGTCGCAGCGTATTTCTAATATATATTGTATAACCACTTCATAAACTTCTTCTCAAAGCACGCAATGTTATTTATTATCTCCCGTCTGTGACGGAGTGGTACAGAACGCGTCTATGACGGCCAAAGTACCGGGTTCAAATCCTGACACATGCAATTGTGCATCCGGACCGTTTAGAAATCAATGGCAAACTATTCAAAGTATTTATATTGCATAGAAAATATTATTCTTCATCGTTCATCCTCAAACTCCCACTGGATATCTCTTGATTAGACTCGATTTCCAGAAGGATGTAGAACAGAGAAATGAAAGGCGTTGTGTCGCCGTTTTATTTGCGCATATGGCTCAACACATCCGTCTTCGGCAGAGCATATAAAATAACTACAGCCAAATGATTATTGGCCGATGGCTACATCCTGAATAGAATATGCTACCATTTTAAAAAATCTTTCGTTTTCTCTATGAAATTTCACAATGGATGTCTATTTTACATTCATAATGGTTTAATATATACAAATATGATAGCATGACTACCATCCGACATCATACAACAGCAGATTATGCTATACAGATGCAGTGAAGCCAGACTTAGAGACCGATCACGAAAACGATCATCATCAAGTGACATATTCTTTCCAAAGAATTGTCTTCGAAGACTACAAAAACGATGGACCATCGAAATAAAAGAGGCGACAGATTTCACAATTTACTCAGCACACGAGGGCCATCTCAAGAAAACTCTTCTACCCCTGACGCTGAAAAGCAACAACGGTTTTAGCGAATAGATAGATATATATAAATATGGATGTGCATACACTGTTAGAGGATTAGGATTATATTAGATGAATATAACAAACAAGGAAGTTAAATTTTTATAAATAATCTCTATTATGGTACACAGATTAATCTAGACACAATGGAGAGATAACACACACAACTTCCTGCTTTGAGAACCAGTCAGAAATTATGAAGTCTTTTTTTCCAGGCTATTTCTGCAAGTAATGAGTGGTATGCAACAAATAATGAGTGGTATCCCTGGATGTCTATTCTTCCACACGTTTTCTACTCCAGGTGTTGATTTTAAGAACAACAATTCATCTTTTCTTCTTTTTTTTTTTTCTCAAGCTCCTAACTGTAAGTCAATATAGTCAATATAATAGAAAACATTGTATCATAGTCGATAGAAAGGAAAACATTGTATCATAGTCCATAGATTATCATACTCCATAGCCCATATGATGGAAAATATTGTATCGTAGTCCATAGTGCATAGAATGGAAAACATTGTATTATAGTCCATAGTGCATAAAATGGAAAACATTGTCCACAGTATCATAGGCCATAGTATCATAGTCCATAGTACCTTGGTCCATAGTATCATAGTCCATAGTATCATAGTCCATAGTCGTAACCTTCGATAACAGTTACCATGTTGTTCCGACAGGCCGACGTTGTGCTTGAACTAGTTACGGGCACGGCTTGGTTGGGCGGAACAACAAAGAAACCTGTCGCAAGGGCCAGAGTTGTGCCCTGATTTGGACGTCTGTTTCGGTGGCATTGGACTAGAAACGAGTCGAGAGAATAAGAGTTTAGAGAATAATCGTAGATCAGCTTGGGAGGCCAGACAAAAATGGTGGAGTATATTTTGTCCATTCTAATATAAATGCATAGATAATAATAGGGATTTCTATAAATTACTGTTGACTAAGTTAAGTCTACGGATAGTAGAAAAAACACATGGAAGACATAATTGATGCGTTTGAAATGGGATAATAGAATAATATGGAAATTTCACGGAAAGAGAAGTAAACAAACAAAACGTTGAGACAACTCTGAATAGTAAAATAAGTACTATTAAATGAAATAAAAATTGAAACATATTAAATATTTTATATACTGTACTATATTTAAACATACTATTCTTTTAAACACCAAATCATTTTCTTGTTGTCCCCATATAGTATTCCACCGTCGTAGGCTTTCGCCCTAAACGTCCAGACTTGTTTATATTTATACGGGTTCATCTTGAATGATAGCTATATCATCAGGACGTTTTGTGTGAACATTGTTTATGTAATGTTCCAAAATTGTGTCTAGACTTCGCCTCTCAAAATAGACATCTATGTTAGTATTAGCTGTCATTTTCTTATAAGCAATTAGTGATGTTTTTGTGAGATGTGATTACCTACAAGCGGTATGTCCGACAAGTGGAGAGGTTAATGTAATCACAGCAGCGAGAAGGAAGAAATTGGCTATGGGTCATGATTAAATTTTGAACCACGAATCTCTGTATATAAGGATATGTAATATGACCTACACGTTACGGTAACAGTTGGTTTTAAGTAACATTGCGTGAAGTTCCTGTACACTATAGTGAGCTCTCTGCACAGTTATCTCCATTTTATTTGGGCTGTATAACTGGTACAACTAATTGGCTGAGTTTGGCCAAAGCTTGTACTCGGCATACGATACAAAGCTTATGGAAAGTGATGAATGAATACATTTACAATGAAGCCATAACCACACAGCCTCGTAGGTGTTCCACTCTGGAAACAACAATACATAAATCCCATCATGCCTCTCTTTTCTCATGTTTTTTGTATAAATTAAGTGAAAACAATTGTAATTCTATTGCCTATTGTATTTCTGCAGGTGAGAGATCATTGTTAGTATACACACCTGCCGTTAAGCGCAGGGGTGGGAGCCTTAGTTGTCGTTTCAAGGCCAGATGTGTCGCCTTAGTTGCATTAAGTCTATGTTTGGTCAAAGTTATCTTAATGTTTTCTATCCACCGTTTTCTTTGTCTACCTTTTGATTTATATCCGGATACTCTTTTGTTATAAGCTGATTTTAGTATTTGGTTTGGGTTCATTCTCATAAGGTGACCGAACCATTTTACTTGCTTCTTTCGATATGTTCAATACATGATATTATACCTACTCTTTTCATATTTTTTTTCATTTCTCATTTTAATTCTGTGCAGTCTAAATATTATAAATTCATACTTTTTTGTTGTTTATCCTCTCTTCACCAGCAAGTGTACATTGGAGGGTACTTTTGGAAAGGAAATAATGCTTTATCGCCATTTCACCACCTGCCAGGAGATGTTCTTGTTGACATTCAGGAGTATTTAATATGTTTCTCAGACAGCATCATCAGTTCGCATCTCTGCATCGAAAGGTTGACTGAAAAGAATCTCCAACGTTTTCCACCTCTTGCCTTAGTAGCGCGATCTGTTAGATTATATCCTGCCCATCTCATGATGTGGCCTTCCCATTTGTATCTTTGCCTATATCTTGATTACCGTCGCTCGACTTAACCTTCAAGTAAGGTCTTCAATAGCGTTACCACCCAACATTTTGAAAAGTCCCAAGTTTGGAGGACAAAAAAAGCCAAGATTTTAAGAAAATAACCCAAGGTCCCAAGGTCTGATCGAAAAAGCCAAGAACTTGGGAAAAAAGCCAAGCGGTGGTAATGCTAGTCTTAAGAAGATGTTTTAGCTTTTAATATGTACAAAATGTTTTGTTTTATTTGTATTCCCTTTAATCGTTAAAAAAAAATATTCAGAGTTGTCAGAACTTTTTGTTGGTTTTTTGTTCTCTTTCCGTGAAGTTCTCCATGTTATTCTATACGTACCCATTTCAAAGACATCAAATATGTCATCTGCTTGTTTTGTCCACTGTCAATGATTTTGAGTCATACAATGATGTAGCGTGAGTGTAGCTTTTAAAATTGTCATGTTCAGTGTGTTCTTTGTTTGTTTGCTATCTCCAGGATATTTGCTCTTTCTTCACACGTGCAGTGTGGTAGTCTATCAGATATACTTTCATACCCAAAAGACTTCAGCTTTCGGCTTAGTGCAATGTCTATTGGAAGAGCCTTTGTACACTGAATGCTCATTAAAAAACACCCTGTACATGTCGTGGCGACAAGAAAGTGATGCAGTCTTATCACACAGCCACAAATACCACCTCTCTGCAAATCCCTTATAGGAAAATGTAGTATTGGCAGTTTTTAAAATAAAAAAATTACAATAATGAATGCGTGATACTCCTATGTAATATTTGCTTTCAACAGCCTGTATTATTAAATATTGACTGACATTTCTGTGAGCTAATGTTTGGTGGCGCCCGTCTCCTCTACATATCTACTAGTATCTACACTAATAATGTAGTTCATGAGAAAAAAAAGTTTCATCTAATCACATACACGTCGTTACGTATGAAAACCGGTTTGTGCTGTCAGATCGTATATAACTGACGCAAGTATATACACAAAGTATATCACGCGACAGTTATATCAAACCTACTATACGCTTGTGAAACGTGGACAGTGTATGCTAGACATGAACGAAAATTAAATCATTTCCATCTTACCTGCCTACGTAAATTACTAAACATCCATTGGTGGGGGAAAGTACCAGACTACGAGGTCTTGGAAAAAGCAACCCCAATTAGCATCTACATACTACTTATGAAGGCACAAGCACGCTTGACAGGTTATCTTGTGCGTATGGAGGACTCGTGTCTGCCAAAACAAATACTGTATATTATGGAGCACTCACGGCAGGATTTCGAAAAGCTGGTCGACAGAAAAAAAGTGCTTCAAAGACAAGCTCAAGTCATCACTGAAACATCTTAACATTGACGTAGGCGCTTGTGAGAGCCTCGCTCAGGATAGAACAGCATGGCGTTACAGCATTAGAACGGGAGCACTAACGGCGAAAGAGTCCAGACAAGATACTGCAAGATAGAAGCAGGCACGCAGAAAAGAAAAAAACATCTCAACCTCACATAGACACCCTCTACAGTTGTCAATTCTGTAGAACATTTTGTGCTCGCATTGGACTTGTTAGTCATTTAAAAACGCACTATTAACTTTTATTATTTTGTATCACTTTTGATATTATTATTATGGTTGAGTTTTTGGTCATCGTCGATTACGACGGACGAACATCATCAGCAGCATACACTGACGCATTGTTTTGTGCTGTCAGATAGTATATACACTGACGCATGGCTCTGTGCTATCAGATCGTATATACACTGACGCATGGCTCTGTGCTGTCAGATAGTATATACATTGAAGCTTGGCTTTGGTTTTCTGTAAGATTTTGTAGCCATAGTGATGAAAACTTATCAAACTGGCTACACCGTTTTTTAGATAATTTTCATTAGTATAGCTAGAAAACGTATACACTATAAGAGAACTCTCAACAATGTGTGTTTGATATTAATCTACCATAAAAATAAATATGTTCGTTATATAACAACACAAGAACCTTCAGCAATGTTTCTTTGATATCAATCTACCATAGAAATAAAAAGATAGGATACATAATACTCAAGAACTCCAATTCGTCTATGATTTGATAGTGTGTCATTGCACTGTTATAATTAGTGACAGCTAACATGGAAAATTAAAAATGAGCACACGATGAAGCCGTCATAATAATATAAATGGGTGTAATGTGGGTACCTCCTCGCGTTGCACCCTGGAAACAGAAATACAGCGGTTCGTGATGATTCTGGCCAAATCATTTGGGGATCGTGTCAAAGAATGTGGAGGTAGCAGATGGAAAGATATTTGAATGCATGAGACAGACAATATCTACGACACCATCAGCGCCAACACATTCAATGGCACTGTCGACACACAGTGACGCTAGTTAGTCCAGTCCGAACATTGGAGGGGTGGCTAATGAAAAAGGCACGAAAAGGTAGAGGCATGGCGAGAAACGAATATAGTTCATACTGAGTACAATGAAATGGGCAGAACAGCGCCAGAGGGCAGCGCCACTTGCAAATAGAAAGTGAAAACGTTCCAAGGAAATCAGAACTACAAGCTCTGTTAGCTCAAGTCGATCTTTTACTTACCTGTGATCCTTATGGGCAGAGACTCAGAACCAATAATGGGCGCCCGGCAAAGCAAGAAGACATGGCCCAACTCTAATGTCGAGCCTTCCTA
Source organism: Meghimatium bilineatum (assembly GCA_034231615.1). Taxonomy (NCBI): domain Eukaryota; kingdom Metazoa; phylum Mollusca; class Gastropoda; order Stylommatophora; family Philomycidae; genus Meghimatium; species Meghimatium bilineatum. Next base: position 28,260,046 of record CM067313.1, on the reverse strand, counting down.
TACCGGAAACATGCTCGAGAAGAGAAAGGGTTCCGTACGCAATGGGCTCAGGCACAAAAGGGACAACGATTTTGGCCCTGGCCCAACTCTACTGTCAAGCTTTCTATACCGGAAATGCACTTGTTGAGATAAAGGGTTCAATACCCGATGGGCTCAGGCGCTATTGGGACAAGGTCGCTAGCTCGAGAACGCCTTGCTCTCAAACGCGTGGTGTGAGACTCGAACTTGGGCGTGTGGTTCACGATGTCGGTGAACGACACCTCGGCTAAGAAGGCTAAAGAGCCAGGGTCCAACTCTTCTGTTGAGTTCTTCCTCATACGGAACCAGGCTCGCGGATGAGAAACGGTTCAGTACCCGACGGGCACAGGCATAGTACGTCCAATTACACGAGGCAAGTTCATAGACGGTGGAACACTCGTGCGAGATAGACGTGAACGACAATCGTCTCGGCGAAGAGTCACTACACACCCGCGTGCTCGGCGACAGATAGGCAGGCTGTCACGGACTAGGGACGCATACTACCCGAATTAAAGACATGAGAAATCGGATGTGCTGGATCGTCCGTACGTCCAGACCACCGTGACCAACCGAGTAGCAATTAACACAGTTTTACTGTGGAACCTGTGGCACAAAGTACTTCACGCTCACTGGTGGAAATCACGATTTATTCGTTGTGGTTATATGAGAGCGAACTCTGAAGAAGAAGAAGTAGGTGAAATGTGGCAATGTGTCTTGTACATAATAATATAAATGGATGTCATGTGGCAATGTGTCTTGTACATAATAATATAAATGGATGTCATGTGGTAATGTGTCTTGTACATAATAATATAAATGGATGTCATGTGGCAATGTGTCTTGTACATAATAATATAAATGGATGTCATGTGGCAATGTGTCTTGTACATAATAATATAAATGGATGTCATGTGGCAATGTGTCTTGTACATAATAATATAAATGGATGTCATGTGGCAATGTGTCTTGTACATAATAATGATCAAGTTCTTCTTCTTCTTCGTTCGTTCTCAAACTCCTGCAGATTAGCAGGATGTAGTCCGGAGAACGGAATGCGTTGTGTTATGGTTTAATGATCAAGTAAAATCAGTAAAGATGTGAATTGCTTTAAGCATGTTATTCTAGTAAACAAATTAGTGTTCAATTTTGCTAGATTTTATCTGACTATTTTCCAGTAAAGTTTGACATATTATGACAATTTACATGTAGATAGCCTGTATTTACCTACCAACTACTACCTAGACGTCACCGAGATACGGTTCTACAAAAGGACGACCCAAGTAATATGGACAGTTAGTAAAAGCTGAGAGTAACATGGATAGTTAATACAATAACGTGTTGATAACGAGAGTAACATGGATAAGTTAATACAATAACGTATTGATAATGAGAGTAACATGGATAGTTAATACAATAACGCGTTGATAATGACAGTAACATGGATAGTTAATACAATAACGTGTTGATAATGAGAGTAACATGGATATACAATAACGTATTGATAACGAGAGTAATGTCGACAGTTTGTAAAATTTAACTCAGTGAGGCTGTAAAGAAAATACACAAATGGTAGTCATTATTAATATCAGAAACATGTAGTTGTTAGTGTTATTTTGAAAAGGAGCGGGAGATTTGATATATATCATCATAAAACTCTTTACCACTCAGTGTCCTAGGGGTGTCACTTTAGAAACATAAACACAACAACTTTGTTGAGTCCCTTTGTTTTCAATGCCGTGTTCGAATATAAAGCAACTACACAGTCTTTGTTATTATTATTGCAAACGTTCATTTGTTCTCCACTTCCTCTCCCACCTTTAATTGTCTTCAGCAGGAAGTCTGTGACAGGAACTCATGCATCATAACAAGAGCAAACCATACAATTTGCGATGTTTCAATATTGCCAGATGATGTTCTTGTTGACATGCAAGAACATTTATTTTGTTTCCTCTTTTGTTTGTATATTATTTTATAGTTAATGGACAGAATTCATCTGTAAAATTTATTTACATAAACCTGTATTTATCTCTCCATTTCCGCTGTAATTGTTCTACTCTCAGATTCAAACAAATGATTAAGTATTATTTAACAATTTCAAAATGTTCTAGATTGAAGAAACGAATGAAAGAATGTTGCGAGAATATTAACGAATTTGATATCGTTGCATGTCAGCCTCTCAGCGATGATTCTGTTTCAAAACCTGGAGATAGAAAATTAGTGAAAACAATGATCTACTCCGCCAGTCGGTGGCACGGCTCTTCGTGAAGATGATGATAAGCAGAGAGAAAGAGAGAGAGAGATGATAATTAAGTAAACGTAAGAGACATGAGCGAATAAAACGATACTGTGGTTTTTAAAGTGTTCTTGTCAGTATACATTAACAATCAATAACATCTACCTCCCACCCAGTTGTTATTTGTGCACGCTTAACAAGGTCGTAATTGAACAAGAACAAGATTAAATCACGTTATGATTCATTAATTTATGAGTAACTTCTGTTTGTATCTCCGCTTACACAACGATAATTTTATTCATACAGGCGTTTGCAAGCAGGGCAGTTTGGGTAATGTTACAGCTTCAACTAATCACGTTGATCCACTTGAGTACAGTTAGTGTGATCACAATTTAATAACCACAGGGACGAGTAATTAAATAAAGATTTAAAAAAAACCACATAGAGCATTTCCCACTGAAACAATATAATAAATTTACTTGAACAATTGTTATGATGTGTTTCCATCCTTGTCAAATGAGCAGCAAACCACTATTTAAGAGTATTAATAATTGTTACGCTACTCCGTGGCTTCTTCCTCTGCGATCGTTCTCAAACTCTTGCAGATTAGCAGGATGTAGTCCTGAGAACTGAATGCCTTGTGTCGGGGTTTACAGCTAAGCTTTGATGTCTGCGCTTTTCGGCCTGACACCTTCGATGTCATCATGACCCTATATAGAATGGGTCAGATAAAGACACCCTATAGACTTTTATCTGTTTCTGACGACATGCATGGAGGGTAAACAGTATTGCTATTCTTTCCGCGACTTTCGGGCCTTGGCAATACGCAGTCGTTCATGGTTTCAAGTGAGATTTGCCGATGATCTCCACAGTCATGCAGTTGTAGATAAGATGCCCCAGCCCACAGTGATGTAGTTTGTAACACAGAAATCCAAATACACTCAAGTTAGTTCTCTACATTAGTTGTGCCTATGGTTGCGAATCTACATCACATCAATATGGGTCGGTCTATAGTTGCTATGTAATAATAATTGACACGACATCAATATGGGTCGGTCTATAGTTGCTATGTAATAATAATTGACATGACATCAATATGGGTCGGCCTATAGTTGCTCTGTCTCCAATAATTGATATCACATCAATATGGGTCGACCTATAGTTGCTCTGTCTCCAATAATTGATATCACATCAATATGGGTCGGCCTATAGTTGCTATGTCTCCAATAATACATGTAGAAAGATTTGTATTCTTCTGGTTGTAATGGCTAAACGGTTAATAATATCCTCTCAATCTGCTGGTTCCCATGTCTGAACGGTTAATTACACTCCTCAATCTGCTGGTTCCCATGTCTGAACGGTTAATTACACTCCTCAATCTGCGGATTCCCATGTCTGAACGGTTAATTACACTCCTCAATCTGCTGGTTTCCATGTCTGAGCGGTTAATTACACTCCTCAATCTGCTGGTTTCCATGTCTGAACGGTTAATTACACTCCTCAATCTACTGGTTCCCATGTCTGAATGGTTAATTACACTCCTCAATCTTCTGGTTCCATGTCTGAACGGTTAATTACACTCCTCAATCTACTGATTCCCATGTCTGAACGGTTAATTACACTCATCAATCTTCTGGTTCCCATGTCTGAACGGTTAATTACACTCTTCAATCTGCTGATTCCCATGTCTGAACGGTTAATTACACTCATCAATCTTCTGGTTCTCATGTCTGAACGGTTAATTACACTCCTCAATCTGCTGGTTCCCATGTATGAACGGTTAATTACACTCTTCAATCTGCTGATTCCCATGTCTGAACGGTTAATTACACTCATCAATCTTCTGGTTCCCATGTCTGAACGGTTAATTACACTCCTCAATCTGCTGGTTCCCATGTCTGAACGGTTAATTACACTCATCAATCTGCTGATTCCCATGCCTGAACGGTTAATGACATCCCTCAATATGTTGCTTCTGTATGTACATAATTCTACTCCGTGTAGAGCTACGTGTTGAACCAATCGATTCTTGAGGTGATGCAGTTGCATGAAGTGGTCTTGGACAGGAGTTGTGACTCAAGGTCTTCCACTGCGTGGCCGCTCTGCCACTGAGCCAGTTTGGTGAAATCGTCTTCAATGACGACTAATGGTGCTTCTAACCACTTTAAATTGTCTGACCACTAAACTTTGTGATTGTCCAGTCTCCAAGTGTACAATGATGATGTATCGTTGTTCTGTAGTGAGATGAACCATACTTACGCACTGAATTTTCAAGTGAATACATTCTAAGACAGTCAATATTTTATAGCATTCAATAATATGATAAGAGAGTTTCGTGTTCAGTATATTTCAAGAGATTCTCATGATTTTGTCACGAGTTATTGCCAAAAATGTTGTTTTGACCGTGACCTCCATCATGACCTCACGAATTATGATGTGAGTACATTTCAGATAACCACTAGAAGTTAATGACCAGCTGGAGACAGTCGATAGGTTGATTTATGTCTAATCAGTGAATGTCTTTTATGAAAGTAACTCCAGAAAAAAGGTGCGTTTCTTTTATTTAAAAGTATAATTATCATCAATCGTGGCGCTTGAAACGGAGACAACGATTATAGCTCCCGGTAGTTTTATTCGTTAGGTAGCACTGCATTCCTAACGAGGTGGTCCAGGTTCCATTGCGCAACTTAAATATTCATCATTTGAAAACCTAAACAGTTACTAGGTCAATCAAGCCTAAGGAAAGGGGTGCCAAATAATCTGGGAAAGCACAAACGAGAACTGTGAAGGTAAAAATATCATTCGGAAGTATGTTCTTTGATCAACCACAAATACTAGGCAACACCAGATTCCCCAGGGCATCATAATGGCGTGAAAGTGGGACTATTTTATTGTAGGACTACGAAGGACTGTTCTACTGTAAGACAAAAACTGGACTGCTTACTGTAGGACAAAGAGAATTCCTACTGTAGGACATACATAGAGTGATTGTTTCATTCTATAGCTTCACTATATATATATATATATATAATGCTTCACTGTAGAATATATATGGAGATAGTGCTTCATTATAGAACAAAGAGAGAATGCTTCATGCATGACAGAAAGAATGCTTCACTGTAGAACAAAGATAATGCTTCATTGAAGGACAAAGAAAGAGCCCCTCACTGTATGACAGAGAAAAATGCGTCACTGTAGGACAGAGAGAGAATGCTTCACTGTAGGACAAAGAGAGAGAGCCTCATTGTATGACAAAGAGAGATTGTGTTTTACTGTAGGATAGAGAACGAGAGAGAGAGAGAGAATGCTTAATGTAGGCCGGAAAAAATGTTTCACTGAAGGACAAAGAGAATGTTTCACTATAGGGAAAAGAGAGAATGTTTCACTATAGGGAAAAGAGAGAATGTTTCACTATAGGGAAAAGAGAGAATGTTTCACTATAGGGAAAAGAGAGAATACTTCGCTGTAGGACAGAGAGAAAGCTTTACTGTAGGATAAATAGATCATGTTTTATCATAGGACAGAAGAATGTTCATTGTAGGATAGAGAATGTTTTGCTATACTGGATAAATACTGTGAGAACAGATACAAATTAGTAAATAAAATACAGAAATAATTATTGCTTGATTATTTCAATAATTTTCATATCGTATAGGATTCAGTATGAAATCAATGAAGGGAATTTCCATAGATATGGTACAGGACACAGTATAAAATCTATGAAGGGAATTTTCCTGACTTAGTCTTTAAGTGGCTTCATGTGCTTATGGTACCAAGGTCTAAGGCCGATTCCTGATATTGATGTCTTGTTTAAAAAGTAAATATTTTTCTTCCATCGCTTGAAGCTAAGGAGATACGTGCTATGAGTGATACTCTCAGAAGACGGCGTGCTGCTTTGTTGCGAGAGATTGAGTACAAATAGAAATAACCAGAGTACACTGGTGTCAGTTCTCTACGACATGTGAACCATATCTAAAACAATGAAATCGATTTTAATAAACGATCATCATAATCACTCCCCTTCCACATCTGTCAAACTAACCACCCGTGAATCGTTGAGACAAGAAAAGCAGGATAACAAACAGTGCAAACTGACATGCATGTCAAAGGAAGTTTGCAGTGTAGAGGTGAATCTTCCATCTCAAGTAATCCAAAAGTCACTGTGAAGGCATCAGCAAAGTTGTAAACGATGACAAAATGCGGTCGATACTCCGGACTATATCATGAAAGCCGAGAGCTTAAGAAGGATCGTGGAAAAAAGAGGAAGAAGATGAAGTCCATCGTCAACTTTCAAACCGACGAAATCCAAGAAAAGTATATTCGTTGAACACGGCTGTATTTTTCCTATTTAAGTTATTGTCAAACAGATCGATAAAAACAATTACCCAGATAAAGTATTTGGTGATAAATATGTCATCTCAGGTAATTTCTCTCCAATGACATGGAAAATCAGTTACTTCATGGAGACTTAGAATTATAGGGTTGTAGGCAACGAACTAACAATGGATAGAGTGAACTATTTGTTATAGGTTATCGAGAGATAAGTGGATTGTGTAGAACTAGAAAGCAGTCGTTAAGTCATTCACACACCAACAGCAAGAATATGTTCCGATTTCCGACTGAAATTGTTGCCACCTGAACCCTTTAAAAAATATAAATAAAACTCGCATATGTGATCCACAGATTAAAAAACAAAAAATTCAACCATTGCTGGGCGGAAATTTGGGTAATTTCTGCATCAGAGTAGGTGTTGATGGCAACAGCAATAATTTTGATGTTTCTGTCAACGTCTGGCTAAGATAAGCGTTTATTGGTAACACTGCTTGATTTAACGTGAGATCGTAATATATATGTTCCTTTACATTACATTCTGTGGGAAACTAGTCTAAATATTGTAAAAAAGTATATTTTCAAGAACACGATATTTGTTTATTATCTGCCTTCAGTTTGTCATTGAATCCAGACATAACGACTTAATGATATTTTTCTGAATTGATATATTTCTGTTATGTTTGGGAACTGTGGTGGCTCTGTGGTCAGCTCTTCCAAGTCAGGTAATGTAGGTTGAATTATATAGTTAGGTGTCGAGGCAACTCTGGTCAATTATTTATAGTCGCAAAATAAAAGCTGATTATTTTCACTTTAACTGAAAAAGACACACGTTTAGACTTGACATGGTTCTAGGTCGATCAAACTTCCTAAACTAAATATCATACATTCTGAATATCATACATTCTGAATATCATACATTCTGAATATAAATATCATACATTCTGAATATCATACATTCTGAATATCATACATTCTGAATATCATACAAACCCCAGACATGGTTCTAGGTCGATCAAACTTCATAAACTGAATATCATACATTCTATGGCAGCAAGGTATTCTGACCGCGCGACCTCTATATATACTATTGTTATGTTATGTTATGTTCCTCCAGGGCCATAGGCGGCGCATAGGGCAGAAGCCATAGCTTTCCATTTCTGTGTTTGTGTTGCCAGGTCTTTCAGTTTTTGCACTATTAGTGCTATCTATACTACTAGTTAAAGAAAATATATTTCATAACATTTTCTATACGATGATGATGATGATGATGATGATCGTAGAACCACGAGGAAGATCAAGTGTGCCAATCTTGCTCCCTATACCAGGTGATGTTTTACTTCCAGCTTTCGATTAGTTGTTCTCTGACATTTTGTTTTGTTGTTGATCCCAAATTGCTGTTCTATTCAATGTTTCTATAATATGTACTTACTGCGCAAAATTTAGATATAACCAGATTGTTCCAACAGTATCAAATCTGAATGTTGCTATAAGATGACACGAGATATGTCGTGTTCATCTCTGCAGAGAACAGAACATGCCGTGCTTTTCTAGCGATCCCGTGGCGTATTGCTGATAAAAGATGTGGTTAGTTTAATTTTCTGAATTGTAGTTGACGCACACTGGACAAACTGATGTGTGATCGGTCTCTAGCATGACGCCTATTAGTACTGGTTGTTTCTATATCTCACTGGTTCACACGCTTATCAACAGCCCTTATATGTGCCAGATAGCTATTGTTTGACGACTTTTGCGATCAGTGTATAGGACCATGTTTGAGAATGACGTGTATTTGCGGTATTCTCTAACAGAAAAAACACCACATTATGGACTTGAACTTCATTAAATTAATCGATAGTATTTAATATAAATACGAATAAAAAACAAATCAACCAGTAGTTATTAATCATTTCTACATTTTCTGTTTTTCAGTGAACTCCTCGAGCGAGTCTACAGATTACACATTGGAAACATACGTGCTAGAAGAACAAATGTATACAACGTACCAGATCACACATTGGAAACATACGTGCTAGAAGAACAAATGAATACAACTTACATTTGTTTCCAAATGTGTTTCTATGTTGGAGTAATATTCTCATCAAGTGAAAGCTGATCAGGTAGGCGTGTCATGAAATATTTTCAGTGGTTACATGGATGGTTAATGAAAATATTAAACAGTGTATTTTTCCTATTGACTCTTTTATATCTTCAATAGTAGGACATTATCAATATCTCGGATACATAATCACAAATGATGGTAGATGTGAAACAGAAGCTTAAAGGAGAATAAGAATAGCTAAGAGTACTATGAATGACATGAGGAAATATTCGTTTCTAAATAAATTTACAAACAAGCAAAGAATGAGAATTATAAAATGCTATTGTCTATTCTATATTAATGTATAACTTAGAAATATGGACAATAATCAAACATAGAGAAAACAGAAATAATTGATGACTTTGAAATGTGGATGTATATATATATATATATATATATATATATATATATATATATATATATATATATATATATATATATATATATATATATATAGTGGATATAAACTTCATGGAAAATAAGAAACCAAAACAAATAGATTCTAACAACACTTCTTATGCAGAAACAATTATTAAAGAGATAAAGATAAAAAAATGTGGACACATTGTTAAAGGCCTTACTTGAAGGGAAAGTCGAAGGGAAGCGTGAGAGAGGTAAGTAGAGTTAGAAGTGGGAGAGGAACATCACGAGATGGACAGGTTACATTCCAGTAAAGCAAAATAAATTAAACAGGCACCCTCCACTTTGTCGGACACCCTCCGACCATTTGGTTATGTATTTTTACATTCCAGTGTACCACCAAGACAAGATACATGGGATGTTGGGGATCTATTGCAGTCAACCTTCTTTGAGGAGACGGCACTTCATGAATATCATCGATAAGCGGACAAGCTATATATTTAGACACTTCTTCCCTCATCGATAAGTGAAAATTTATGCATTTAGACACATCTTCCCTCATCAATAAGTGAAACATTGTGTATTTAGACACATCTTCACTCATCGATAAGTGAAAAATTATGTATCTAGACACATATTTCCTCATTGATAGGAGGGCAAATTATGTATTTAGACACATCTTCCCTCATTGATAAGTGAAAATTTATGTATTTAGATACATCTTCCCTCATGGATAAGTGAAAATGTATGTATTTAGACACATCTTCCCTCATCAATAAGTGAAAAATTATGTATTTAGACACATCTTCCCTCATGGATAAGAGGGCAAATTATGTATTTAGACACATCCTCCATCATCGATAAGTGAAAATTATGTATTTAGACACACATCTTCACCATTTAGGCAACTAGCCAACATTTTTATAGTGTTCTGAATACAATGGTGCTTCAAATGCAAACCTTAAAAGAACGATATAAGTTACAATAGCTATGGCATTGTTCTGCAACCAGTTGGTATTTTTGTTAAGAATGCCGAGAGTGTCATGTACGCGCAAATGAAAAGCGTTGCGTAATAATGACTGCTTAAAGAAGTGGATACAAGTTCCGGTGTCGGGTAACAACCATAAACAGGAAATATGCGACTGGGGTAACACAAGACAAATTGGATGACCTTCCCACTACTGACATGCACATATAGGGGCAGCATTCTATTTGATACTCGTTTCTATTAGATCTTCTTCTTTAGTGTATTTCTCTGTTAAATGAGGAAATTGAAGCCACTTGTCAAACTACGACGCTGTTAACCTAATACTGAAGTCTACGTTGGTTATATCAGACCGCGTTGGCTTTTATCTATGTGTGACCTTATGGTTTGGATAATTGAACAACCGTGCGTACAATTATTGCAAGTGGTTAGGAAAACTAGAGAAATCTCTAGTAGAAGTCCTGACTAGAAGTCCTTAAAAATAGTAGAAGTTATGATAAATAGAGGTCCTGAGAAGGACAAAACGTCTTGAATTGAGTATTTGGTGGTCTTGACATTGGCTCGAGTAGCACCGGTTGATGTCTACGTGAATTGAAGCTTTCAAAATGTATGAGGGAAGTTGAGGGGACTCTAGCAAGGAAGCTGAGAAGGGTTATCGCTGAACATCAGAGGACTTGGATACTCGGTGTGGTATAGAGAAGAGATCAATAAATAAGTACACCAAACAAGAAGAAAAAAACTGATCACTTTGCGCGTAACAGGTCGTGGTTTCGAATCCTGTTCGCTTCGTCTTGTTTATAAAGTAAATTTTTTCGCAGATCTCTGTGGGTTATCGCTTGAACTTACGGAGTTACGTGCTGTGAAGTTTACTCTCATCTGGCGGTGTTCCGCGTCTTTTAGAGAGATGGAGTTCATATGGAATAACCCATAGTACAACGATGCCTAACCTCTATATCTTTTCAAACTTTTCAACAAGAAACCTAAACGTGAGCTGTACTGTACAGCTAGCACAAATAGAACGCTAAAAAACAATCACTTACATATATTTTGCTGTATCTGTCAGTTTCCTACACTTTTAGATAAATTTAGTTCTGGTGTTTGTCTATTATATATTGTCGGTTCCCATGTGAATGATGACTGATCGTATTCACACTTGCGTGAAGAGTAAGGGTGGGAGCTTCAGCTGTCGTTCCAAGGCCAGATGTGTCGTCTTGGTTGCATTAAGTTCATGTTTGTTCAAGGCTATCTTGATGTTTTCTATCCAACGTTTTCTTGGTTTACCTTTGGCTTTATGTCCGGATATTCTTTTTGTTATAAGATCGTATTGGTATTTGATTTGAGTTCATTCTGATAAGGGGCCGAAACAATTTGCTTGCTGTCTTTAATATGTTCAATACATGATATTATAACAACTCTTTTCCTAATTTCTTCATTTCTTATTTTATCAAGTTTAGTAACCATTGCTGTTTTTTCTCAGATACTTCATTTCATATGCAACGATTTTCCTCTGCTGCGAGGCTGTTAAGGACCATGTTTGACATTGATAGCAGAATGTTGGTATAAAAATTGTAGATATAATCTGACTTTAATTTCCATCTTGATGTTTGGGTGAAGAAGTAATGGTGAAAGTTGGTATGTCACTGTGTTTGCTTTCTGGCACATTGTTATTTTTTCTCTGTCTAGTCTTCAATTTTCAGAAAAAATGCTTCCTAGATATTTAAATTCTTTGGCTTGTTTTACTTTGATGTTGTCTATTGTTATATCCCATTGCTGTTGCAGACTTGTAGATTTTCATAACTTCCGTTTTTGTACGTTAATTTTCATGTTATACTTCTAACATGCTAGTAAAGTAAAAGTAAAAACGTAAAGTAACCCATATAATTTATTAATGCCGTAGGGGTGTGAGATGTTAGCAATCTCACATTTCAGAGGCTCTGCAAATGAGGGTGGTAGCCATCTCCTCTCCCTCGCAGTCTTTACTTCCCGGATTAATCCGGTACCCATTTAAGGCTGGGTCGACCCGGGAGCCGTTGCGATCTGAAAAACATTTCATATGCGAAGGACCACTCATATGCGAAGCCAGTGCGCTAACCACTGCGCTAACGCGGCTCCCCTAACATGCTAGTAGCAATGCATGGATGTGTTTTTACAATTATTTTTTTTCTTTGTATATTAGACTTCGATCGTCGGCAAATAATAGTTCATTTATTTCATTATTAAGTTCCACATCATATTTATTTGGAATATTTTTCTCTTTGCTAATGTAAGCTTCTTTTATTATATTGTCCATGCATATGTTGAAAATTAGAGGTGATAGAACGCAGCCTTGTCTTACTCCAGATCTTGTTTCGAAAGGTTTAGTCGTTCCATTTGTTGTTCTTACTGAGTCTTGACATTTTTTATATATTTCTTTTATATTATCTAACAGCTGTTCTCTGATGTTATAAATTTCTAATGTCTTCCAGAGAATGTTTTTATTTACTCTGTCGAATGTCTTTTCCTGGTCTACAAATACCGTGTTTAGACCTTGATTATATTCGATTGCCTTTTTTACTTAATTATCTCAGTGTGAAAAAAGCATCTGTACAGCTTTGCCCCACTTCTGAAGCCAAATTGAACAGGACTCAGCTGTGGTTCTGTAATGTATCACATTCTCTGTTCTATTATTTTTGCGTAGATTTTACCTGTATGACTTAATAAGGAGATGCCTCTATATGATTCACATTCTCTCTTAAAACCCGTATGTTTCCATAATGGTACAATTACTGATTTAACCAGTCGTCTGGTACTTTTCCTTCTGTCCAGGCTATTTTCAGTAATCTTGCTAGCCAAAGGATCCTGTGTTTTTACATGCTTTTATTGCTTCGCTTGGTATACCGTCATGTCCTTGTAATTTATTACTTGGTCTATGTTTTAAGGCTTCTTCTATTTCGTGATTTAGTATAGCTGGTTCTGGTGATAAATTGTATGATTAATTTAATCTGTCTTTTGGCCCATCATGGCCAAGTAACACTTATATATTCTAATGGATTTCATTATTTAGTTGTTCATCTTGTAGGTCTACTCTATGTTGATATAATCTATGGCAATGAAGTAAGAAATGTTATTTGGTATTTCCCACTTCAGTCTTGACATATCGGTTCAAGTATTTTATGTAATGAGGATACAAGTCTTAGTCGTAATGTTGTTCGTCCGTCGAAGTCGATGACGACCATTAATCTCAACTGCGATGAAGATGATGATTTCTTCGGTGTGCCCGACTGGGACTAATGAGTCCTATGCGTAATTGGAATTGTCTACCACACTTTAGCTATGTGTAGGAGGGGTCTATGGGATATTCAGAAACTTTTTTTCTTCTGCTAACGCGATTTTGTTGCGCAGCATAATGCCTGACGTTCTCTGCAGCTACAGCATCACTCTTGATTCTGTGACGCCAGTCAGAGATGACTTGTGCAAGATTGTCCCATGAATGTATGGTTATTTTGAAGTGAGTCACTGATGTCTTAAGTGCATGTAAAACACTTCTTCTGTCATCCGGCCTTGCGCGAGCTTGTCTGAATTTCTCCATATAAAAACTGTTTGGTAGGGGGTGATCTTTCATAGGGACCATGTGACTTACCCACCGTCATCAACATTGTATTTATGATTGCAGACTTAGATTTCATCGGTTTTTCACCGCCGTGTATTTGACCCCGCCAATGGATGTTAAATATCTTACGAAAGCAGCTTAGATGAAAATGGTTGAGTCTTCTAGCATGTCTGGCATATGCTGTCCATGTTTCACAAGCATACAGAAGTACTGATATTACTGCTGCTTGGTAGACTATGCGTTTAGTAGTAGTAGTTATTCCCCTTCTGTCCAAAAAGTTTTTTGGTAGTATTTCAAATGTGACCTTAGATTTCTCTATTCTGTTGTTCGTTTCAGTATCTTGTGAGAGAGTGTTGTCCAGGTAGGTGAAACGACTGTTTGATGCCTTTCTTTGATCCATATATAGAGATTGCGGTTTGTTTGTTATTTGTTGAAACATGACCTCTGTTTTGTTTGTATTCGTGATGAAGTCAAAGTTGTAGCATTTTGCAGAAATTGGTTTAGGATGACCTGCATGCTGTTTGCGGAATCAGCATACATTTGCATAGTGGAGATCTCTGACCATTGTGTCTCATATCTTAGTTGCGGCTTGCAAACGCCGAAGATTGAAATGTATTCCTATTATGTCACTTGATAAAGATGCATCTGTCAGCATGTCAAAAACACATAGGCTTAACATAGACTGAACAGTGCTGGAGGCAAAACGCAATCGTGTTTGACCCCGTTTGTCACAAGAAAAGGCTGGTGACGACACTCCATTACTGATAACAAAGGCCGCCATGTTGTTATGAAAGTGTCTCACTATATGTATACATTTTGGGGTCAGACAAATTTGGTCTTAAAAGTTTCCTATTGGCAAGGATTTTTAGATTTTCCTTAATTTGACTGGTCCTTAACAGAGACTTTACATGTCTCCCTTTTGTACTGGACTTACATTTTTCTGTCCACTCATTTAGTATTGTGTCCGTTATTATTATTTCCCTTATTTCAGACCTGCCATGTCCTACATTGATATCAATTTTTTTATCGATGTCCTTTCTTTGCTTCCTTGACCACTGACTCATTTTCCAGGTATTCCAACATGGGCCGTACCCATGTGATGTACGTGTGTTGTTAGGCAAACAATCTTATATGCCCGGTCTTCGGGTTTCATATCTATGTTGTATTGCCTGGACTGATTATAATGAGTCAGTCAGGTTGTTACTGTTTTAGGGAATATAGTTATTATATGTAATGCTTGTACTATTGCTACTAGTTCAGTTGTGAATACTTGATGTATTTTATGATAGTTTAAAGCGTTTCTTTTGACTCCTACTGGATATCTTAATTTCTACACCAGTTGGATCGCCCAGTATGGTAATGCATGTAGCGAATGAAGGTGTAGTATGGTAATGCATGCCTATGTATGAAAGTCCATTTTTAGGCATGACCGTTTATACAGAAATGGAGTAGATGGTTTCCTTAAAAAAAGGTCATTTGACCGTTTTCGTGTGTAATTTATTCTTTCTCAAGAAAATGTTTAAGAATGTTTAAACAACACAGCGCTGAGATGTTAAACATTTAAGATTGTTTAAACAACACAGCGCTGAGATGTTAAACATTTAAGATTGTTTAAACAACACAGCGCTGAGATGTTAAACATTTAAGATTGTTTAAACAACACAGCGCTGATATGTTAAACATCGTAACTCGTCTTATGTATGAGCTTGCTGTTATGTCCGATAAATTGGCACAAAAAATGCTTCCTAAGTGGTTGGACACGCGACCATGATAACGAAAGTTACTAGCTGCAGTACATTGATGATGGCACGATATTGTTTGAGATATGCGAGCCGCTGTTCAGAAACTGTAACCCCGCAGCAATCTGATAAGCATCTCTATAAATTTGTCTGTATATATCATGTTATTTCATTAAAAAGAAACAACAATTTTTCGACATGATCTATTTTGGTGCCATGTACAATAGAGGAAATATTACATTTACAAAATATCACCATAACTTTCATGTTTCCAAGTATGTGCTGTAATTTGGAACAAAAATCTGGAAGTGTTCCTTGAAACTAAACATATTTCACCAATTTAACGTTGCGTTTTTTATGCATGTAGTTAATTTTATACATTTACAAGATGAATGTTAACTAATAAATGGGAATCCCTAAGTATATGTCTACTTGAAACTAAAGGTAGACAGTATAGTAATAGTGTTATCAATAATGAAACTAAAGGTAGACAGTGTAGTAATAGTATTATCAATAATGAAACTAAAGGTAGACAGTATAGTAATAGTATTATCAATAATGAAACTAATGGTAGACAGTATAGTAATAGTATTATCAATAATGAAACTAAAGGTAGACAGTATAGTAATAGTATTATCAATAATGAAACTAAAGGTAGACAGTATAGTAATAGTATTATCAATAATGAAACTACTATTTTCATCGATGGTCAGAAACTTGAACTGGTGTTCACTAACTTAGAAATCATATCAGCAAAAGCCCGTGTGTTGCCGGGCCCGAAAGAGGAGCAAATAATAGCAACACTTTTTACCTTCCACGCATGTCGTAAAAGGCGACTAAGGAGGTTATGGGATGGAGTTGGCTGTCCATCCCATATAGGGTAAGTGACCCAAAGCAATGCTGAAGTCGGATGTGTCAGGTCGAAAGGCGCAGATATCGCAACAATCCTGTAAACTATGACACAACGCATTCCGTTCTCCGGACTACATGCTGCTAATCTGCAAGAGTTTGAGAACGAACAGAAGAAGAAGAAGAAGTATACCAGCAAAGACGAAAGACACCAAAGTCCAGCATAGATGAAAAATTGCGTGTTGTGCTAGAGAGAAGAGAATTTCTATATTCCAAAGTAAAATTATGAACATTAACATGAAAATAGCATTACACAAAACAAGTATGCATTAATTACTGCGCTACTAATGCCAATAGTAGACATTAATAACAAAAGATAAGGAAAAATTCGTTACGACAGAAATGTCATGTTTACCTAAAATTCTCGGCGTAACAATAAGAGATAAAAATCAGAAATGAAAACATCAGAAGAGACACTAACACAATGCTAGTTCTAGATTACATTAAGAGACAACAGATTAAATGGTTTGCACATGCTCCCAGACTACCGTAAAATAGTACTCTTTAAGAAGCAACGTTGTACAGACACAATGGACACAAAGCCAAATCCGATGATGCAAAATATGGATTACAGAAACGAAAGAAACCACGGAATTAAATATACATAAAGTACACAAAATGGTCGCATCCGGCAGAACTCTTCCATCCTTTAAGCTGCATAGCACGAGTGATGAAGCGAATAGAAAGAAAGAAAAAAGATAGAAAGAAAAAGAAAAAAAACTTTTAATTCCTTAAGAATGTAGCGGTGCGACACTAGAGCCTTCAGCACAAAAAGCCTACTAAGCATCCACATTCATACAGACGAGTGTGGAAATATCCGCCCAGACCATTCCTTCGCGACATCAACCCATTATTACCTCGCTTTTCCTGCCCTCTACACGCCTGCACAATAGGATAATTTGTAAAAGTGAATGGTATTTCGTTTCATGTCCAAAACAGGCAGGCAATATTACGCGTTTGACCTCTGTCAACAGTGCTTTCTGCTGACCTGCACATTGGGTTATATTTATCTCGCACAAATACAATCGCTTTATATTCTTCAAAACACATTTGTAACAGAGGCTTTGCAGCAGAATTGTAACTTACGATTTGTAACTGATTGTTAACGCTTATATTGAACTCCTGAGTCCTTCTTTCTCTCTATATATGTGCAGTTCGCCTCAAGTCTTTGCAGCTATATTAAATAATGGAAAAAAATCCCAAAATCGTAGTGGATTGACTCCACTGTACTCGGGTTTCTTACTGACGCCGTAACTCTCAACGAAGCAGCGTTAAAAGTATCACTCACAGTACACAGCTTCACGCAACGACCCACAGAAATCTAAAAATTCACGTTGCAAACTAGACGTCACGAGCCAGATTCGAGCCAGAAAAAAACAAAAAGAAACAACTTAGAAATGTGATGAAAAATAAACCATATGTGGTTAATGAGCGAATTTTTAGCTCTCGCAGGGAAGCATTCCAGTGCGGCAGTTTATCAGGATCATCACGCCCTTCTAGAAGCGCAACATACAATTCTGGGACAACAATTTGGTCATCCTTCTGTCAGATAACTTGACACATCCGCAGAAGGACACATGTAGCATTCCCCACCAGCTAGGAGGCTACCACAAAAAGAAAATGGCGCAGTGCCCACTGACCTTAATCTCTTCGTCAACCATGTGGACATTTGATATAAGACAAATTCAAGACACCGAGACAAGCAATGCGGCAATTATATTGTTTCAACAGGTGACAATTTGTGACAAATTAACGTCTTTAACAAACTTTCAATTATCTGGAGATCGAAGATAGCAAGTAAACAGATCAAACTGCGACTATTCAATGCAAGTGTGATTCCATTATTAACATATGGATGTGAAAGTTGAAAATCTAACACAATAATGGATAAGAAGTTAGTTTCCTTCGAGAATAGATGTCTCAGAAAGATCACAAATACTAATTGGAAAGACTTCAAATCAAACGATATATTAAGAGAGGAGACAAAACAAAAATATGTGACGAACATCATTAGAAAACGCCCCTGGACATACAACGGCCACATACTTAGAATGAAGGAAGACATAATTCCACGACAAGTCTTCATATGGACACCAGACAGGAAACAGAAAACAGGGAAGACCAAAAACAACGAACAGATGAACATTTATGAATTAATTAAAATCAACAGACGTAAATCAACAGGCAATCCATGGCAACAGACTGACAGGAATGGAGAACTATGACACCCCCCCCCCCATGTGCCAAACTTGACAAAAGAGGAACTGACAGACTGAAAATGTGTCAGCATATTCCTCCAACTTTCGTTGGCCACCTCCTAAGACATGCATGGAAATAAGACAGTGACTATTTTTTTTGTAACCTGAACTAGAAATATATACTCCGGTTGCCACATAGACAAATCGTTATTGACGTATCTTCTGAAGTGTAACGGCAAGAATTATGATTATAATATGTAAGCATACAAACTAATTACAAGAGTGACATTAAAACAACATTCTTACATTAGAGAGTATGTATAGAAACTTCTTGTCTAATAGAATTCTTCTGCATTCAAAAGAGCCCAACATAGTTGAAACATAACATTTTTCCCAATACAACATTGAAACGGTATGATTGGTCAAGCTAAAGATGACATTTGAATTCGAATAGTAGATGATGGCTATATAAATGACGATAGTTGACGATATTTACTAAAAAGAACGACTGGAGATGGCTTTAGCGTCCTTGTCAAGGCTAACTGTGATTTGGAAAAACAACATCAGTGTTGGAGTAAAAATCAAACTGTATAAGTCGCTGGTGCTTTCTGTTGTGTTGTATGGTTGTGTGAGTTGGACACTCACTGCGGATATGGAGAGAAGATTACAGGCTTTCGAGTACAAATGCTACAGAAGAATTCTACGAATCTCCTATAGGGAACATAAGACCAATGTGTACGTAAGTAATAAAGTAGAGATGTGTGCAGGTGTTCAGGAGCCATTTCTTTCAATAGTGAAACGACGAAAACTAGCATGGTTCGGACATGTATACAGGCACGATTCCTTGTCAAAAACAATACTGCAGGAAACTGTCGAGGGTGGAAGAAGCAGAGGAGGATAAATAAAGTCATGGACAGACAACATCAAGGAATGGACAGGGCAAGATATTTCCACACTCATCTGCATGGCTGAGGATAGAATTCGCTGGATGACTCTGTGTGCTGAGGCATCCAATGTGGTACCCCTACGACCCTGAAGGGTTATGGGTTTATTGGTTGATTGATTGATTTGAGTAGACATTGTGCATTACGGTTATAGAAATAATATTTGTATCAACACGGCACGTGATGACAATATACATATTAACATTTATTAAACACGATACATGCTGGTAATATAAATGATGATATTTCGATCTACTCGCACAAGTTAATCACAGGTGAATTTAAATTTGTATTATTTTATATTTTTACTTTATTAAAATAATTTAATTTATATTCACAGGTAAAGCTAAACGAAACTTTCTGCTTGGGTTCTATCTTGGGTTTAATAGTTCGACATTAAGATACTTGGAAACACATCAACATTTGACGCCTTTATTGCACTTTGAACAAATGCTCATATTTGTGTGTTGATTTATTTATGTCTCTGTTTCAGACAGAACAGAAGTACTAGATCACACCTGCAACATGAGAAATATAATAGAGAAATACAGAATTTCATTGCATACATGTACATCTGTTTCATAGACTACTCAAAGGCATTTAACTGCGATATACACCAGAAAATTATTGAACATAATGGAAAACATGGGCAACCCAAACCATATCACATCGCTCATTAAAATGCTTTATCAGGAGCAACAGGCTTCTATTCCTCTAAAGAGAGAAACATGAAAGTCCTTTGAGGTCCAAAATGAAGTCACACAGGAATACATGCTCTGACTACATCTGTAAAACATATACGAAGACAATATCATGCGATATGTACGAGAAGAACCACATTATGAACAGTTTCATTCCCTTAATATTGGAGGACATCAAATTGATTACAGAAATTAGGCATCCAGATAACACCACACTAATATGAAGAAGCCCGCATATGTTTAGAACACATCTTCTTCTTCTTCTCAAACTCCTGCAGATTAGCAGGATGTAGTCCGGAGAACGGAATTCGTTGTGTCATGGTTTACAGCATTGCTGCGATATCTGCGCCTTTCGGTCTGACACATCTGACTTCAGCATGGCTTTGGTTCTCTGACCCTATACGAGATGGGACAGCCAACTCCATTCCATAACCTCCTTAGTCGCCTTTTACGACATGCGTGGAAGGTAAACAGTGTTGCTATTCTTTGCTCCCCTTTCGGGCCACGTCAACACACGGGCGTTAGAACACATGATTAACATTATTTAAACATTATATACAGCAATATTAATGATGGCTCCAAACATTAGTACACGGACATTTACTGCTCGAATAGGGCTCATTAGCGATCTACGAACTATTATGCATGGTCATAATTATAACTGAATCTTCAAAAGTGGATGTAAAAAATAGTCATCATCACTTGTGATGGACGAACATTGAACACTCCACAGCAATGTACAATATTGTTTAAATAACGCTGGCCAACAACATTTTTCTTTCTTATATAAAATTAAGTGTACTTATGTCAGTTTCTGGCGCCGATTTCATATTTGAAATCCGTTTACCCCTATCACATCGAGTTCTTAAGATATTTGTGAATGAATATATTATTTGGGGGAAAATCATTATATGTTCCTTATCATTTATACTATATAACTTAAAAAAAATTAATATAATGCAGAATAATTCTATATTTTATACTGCTAAAACATGTCTGACATATGTTGTGCTATTTTTCAAACAGTTACTATATTTTGAAATAATTCTTAACAAAATATGGTTTCCAGAAGTTGTAGAAATTCAGCTGATTTGTTCCGTTTCGTGTGCGGATATTTTACCGATAGTATTCACAAGAAAAACTTACACCATTACTCAAGAAAGCATATGCACTTTATTTCGATTCGAAAGTTGATTCAAATAAATCTTGGAAGCCAAATGCAGTTTGCTCGATTGTGTAAATTCATTGGCAGGTTCCTTAAGAAAATCGCCAAAGTTTCAGTTGATGCCTTTTGGAGTTCAATTAATCTTGAATGAACTGAAACATCATGCTACAGATTGTTACTTCAGCTTGACAAATATCCATGGTTTCACTTTTAAAACACTTAAGTCTGTGGTTTACTCAAATATTGAATCTGTTTTGAAGACAGTGCCTCATGATCATATCACGTGTCTGATACCAGTCACACCAGTACAATATCCTTCGAATGTGAGTGACCATCAGAAAGTGATAGTTTATCTGCGTTAGAAACTAATTCGGATTCGGATTATATATCCATGGATTATGGTGTTCACTTAATTAACCATTCAGAACGTTCTGATCTAATATGTGATCTCTCTCTTACCAAAGAACAAGCGGAGTTACTTAGTTCGTGACTCAGAGAATGGAATCTTCTAATACCCAATACTACGATATCTGAATTTCGTCATAGACACAGAGAACTTATTCAATACTTTGAGGTGGATGATGACATTTACTATTGCAAAGATGTAAAGAGTCTAATGGTGCACCTCTGTCATGAGCACATAGTCACGAATGGCGACTTTGATTGACTCTTCCAAAACTAGTCTAAAAGTTGTGTTATTGCATAAAGAAAAATTATTTGCATCTATTCCAGTCGCCTACTCTGTTCATATGAAAGAAACTTAGGACAATATGGCTATACATTTGGAAAAAATAAAGTACAATGACTACCAATGACGGATCTGTGAAGACCTAAATGCTATTGCAATTCTCACGGGCATGCAGGCTGGGTATACTCAATTTTGTTGCTTCCTATGTGAATGGAACACCCGCAACAGACAGGAGCATTATGAAAGAAAGGTGTGGCCTATCAGGGATAGTGTGCAGCTGGGGCATAAAAGTGTAGTCCACCAGCCATTAGTTAGAACAGATAGCATCATTTACCACTGTTACATATAAATTTGTGGTTCATAAAGAATTTTGTAAAAGCGTTAGATAAAACAAGCAAAACTTTAACTTATCATGGAGAAAAGTTTCCTCGAGTCAGTGATGCAAAGATAAAGGAATGTATCATTGTAGGTATCAGATTAGGAAAATTATTGCAGACAAACAATTTGAGAAATTGTTACATGGTTGCGAACTTCGCGCATGGAAGGTGGACACATATATTATCGCTAACTTTCTGGGAAATCTTAATTCTGTCGGATGTGTGCATATTGTCAAGCAGTGTATAGATGCATACATAATTATGAGTTGGAACATGGCCCTCAAAATCTAATTGCTCGATTTGCATTTTGACTTTTTCCCTGGCAACCTTGGGGAAGTCAACGATGAACATGGAAAAGGAAACCATCAAGATATCTTCCTGATGGAGTCACGTTATCAAGGACAGTGGAATTTGACCATGCTTGCTGATTACTGTTGAACGCTTCATCGCGATGTACCACATACCATTCACTGACATAAGTCGACTGCAAGGAAATTCAAGCCTACATAACTGTTTTTCTTCTGTTATGAATGATGTTATAATTATAATAATGTAGGTGTTACACAAATTCAATTGCGTATCTCTAGAGATTTGGACCTGATAGAGAAAAACGGTTTGCAGATTTAAAAACAGCTCACTAAAAGTCACACACAAAAAACCAAAAACATAGACATGCTAGAGAAAGACAAACAAATTATTTTTTATAAGTCAGTGTAACCAAACGCCAGAGGATATCCGACGACATGGAAAGTGCCACAGTGCGTACTAAGTGCACGACTAAGTGCGTACCTAAGTTATCATCTACTAAACATACAGGTTATGTATGTCGCGTCGTAGCATGCAGAGGATTTTGGTGAGAAACCATCTCCATGCGAATTTAGTTCAATAATTAAATAATTATGTGTGTTTCTTGTTTGTTATGAGTTTCTTGAAAAAGGTCCCAGTTGAACTGTAAAGTGGAAAAAGTCCGTGTGTCCTTTATTTATTGTTATTTCTTTTTTAATTTGATAGTTAAAATATAAAGTGACATAATAATATCAACATTATTAATAGCTACAACATCTTTTCTTCAACGCAAACAAGACAAATATAATAAATATAAACAGAGATGAATTTACACCTACAACAGTTATTGACAAAGAAGAACTGGAAAAAGTCAGCAACTATGAATATCTGAGTCAACCATCAATGCTACAGGAGACTGCTCAGAGAGAGATTAGCAATGGCCCTACAAAAACATCACAAATGAAAAATCTATGCCAAGGAACACACAGAAAAACAAAGTTACAAGTATTAAGAAGATATATTTTTTCCAGTGACAACATATGTTTGTAAGACGTCGACAATGACATTCAAAATGGAAAAGAAAATATCGGCATTCGAAATGGCGTTTTATAGAAAGGTCATAAGAATACATTTATAATAAATTATTATAATAATTCCTTTATAATAAAATATGATTTCTATTTTCGTGTTCAAATAATGTATTACATATGGCCATGTTGTTCTCCTCACAGAACTGTATAAGTCTTTCTCTTCTGTCATCTCTTGTTCCTAGTTCAAATTGCCCTACAATATTTTTGTGTCTGTTTTCCTTTCCCTATTTTGCATTCATGTCTTCAATGACTATTAAAATGTCTGTTGAATTTACTGGTTTGAGTAGTTGTTGTAGGTCTACGTGGTAATGTTCCATTTCTTCTTCAGTGTAATCTGTAGTTGGTGCGTATGTTTGTATAATAACTAGATTAGACGGTTTTACTTTGATCTTTAGCATCATCATCCTGTCATTATATGTCCGGTACCCGCTGATGTCTTTGTCTACTTCTTTCTTGATCAATATTCCTACCTCTCGTTCATGGTATTCTAAAATTTTCCTTTCTCGTGTACCGAACATCTTTCCATTTTGTCTCTGCTATTCCTAGAATAGGAAGTATAATAAGTTAAGTATAATAACGTCTAAATTAGATGTAATTGCGTCTAGATTAAACACATCTCGCTAGAAGGCAGCGGTGTGTAAGAGATAATCAATAGTTGCAGCGTTGTCTCAAACATTCAGCAGCATGCTACTCATTGAAGTGTTGTTAACGAGCGAAACCACACGGCAGTAGAAGCGATAATTTCGATAACAGACATCTCAATGAAACGGATCCCATTCAAATAGAAGCCTTGTCACGTATTGAATACTCCAACTGAGAGCAGATACTCCTGAATATGAAAGAAAACTTTGAACGCAGTACCCATTGCACAAGGAAAAATAGACGTGGAAATGTCGGGAAGCACATGTTATTCGTACACTCAGAAGAATGCAGTGTTAATTAAAACTCTGGACGTAATGGCAACATTGTAAGAGAGCAAGTTTTCGTATCCGAGGACGAAGCAACCCAGCTCCATCTTGACTGACACCCGTTGTCGAAAACTCTCGCACAGGCAGAATTAAGTATATAATCCAAAAGGCACAGTGGACAATGATATATTATTTTTTACACGAGATGTGTTTACAGGTTGTGAAGCTCCTTGTCTGCGATTTGTGTAATGGAGCAAAGTCTAAATCCCTGCTTACCATATCATCATAAAGAATGTCACACAGGAATATATTCTGGGTTGTAACTTCCAATGACACGGTGAGTGTATAAACCGACATGGCTGAGAGTCAAAACAGACAGTGATTGGCAACTGATTGGAATATCATCACAGCGGACGAGATGGTCTGGGAGAATGTCATACTGTTGTTTCTGGCCAACACTTTTGGGGATGGTGTCCATAAATGTGAAGGCTGCATATGGAATGATAAATGACTACAAAAATACAAGCAACATCTCCGACACTTCTGGGCCAACACATATAGATGCACTTTCCGGACACATCGACGCAAGCCAATCTGACAATAGATGACAGCACCGCACCAGAGGGTAGCGCTACATGCAAATAAAACGAGAACAAGTTAACGGAAACTAGAACTAATGCTTTGTTAAGCTCGAGAGCAAGAGTTTAGTCCACTGCGCTCCTAAAAATGTGTAGAGACTCAGACTAAGACGAGAGGTTCACACTTTCGGTGAATGACACCTCGGCTAATAGTGCGATCGAACCCTGGCCCAACTCTACAGTCGATGCTTTCCTATACCGAAATCATGCTCGTGGAGATAAAAGTTTCCATACCCGATTGACACAGTAACAATACGTCTGATTACGTGAGACGAGTTCACTGGCAGCAGAACACCACGTGCAAGACTGACGTAGTCAACCCAAGCCTAAATCTTCGATTACCGATTACTCGGAGACTACCATCCAGAGACATGTTTTGGCATGTAAAGTCCAAGGGCACAGTGAGTGGAAAACCGTCAGTGTATCGAGTCAATACACATCCTTCGTCTGGTGACACATATGAAAGCCATCACAGGGTCATCATAATTAAAGGCATGCTGACAACGAACGTGCAGTACCCTCCGGGGGAAAATAACACAGCTCTGCCGTGGAACTGGTAGCACAACATACTTCCCGCGCCTCGGCTGAAATCACGCTTACACAGAAGAAGAAGACGAATGAAATCGGTGAAAGCTATTTTGTAGATGTCCTTATAGATTGAGGAGGATCTTTCAAAACCTTAGATTTTGAAGATTCAAAACCTCACCGCAATCTAGGAAACTATAACACAACACTTCACCCCCATCTAGGAAACAAGAAAACAACACCTCATCCCCATCTAGGAAACTAGAACACAACACCCCACCCCCATCTAGGAAACTAGAACACAACACCTCACCCCCATCTAGGAAACTAGAACACAACACCTCATCTCCATCTAGGAAACTAGAACACAACACCTCACCCCCATCTAGGAAACTAGAACACAACACCTCATCTCCATCTAGGAAACAAGAAAACAACACCTCATCCCCATCTAGGAAACTAGAACACAACACCCCACCCCCATCTAGGAAACTAGAACACAACACCTCATCTCCATCTAGGAAACAAGAAAACAACACCTCATCCCCATCTAGGAAACTAGAACACAACACCCCACCCCCATCTAGGAAACTAGAACACAACACCCCACCCCCATCTAGGAAACTAGAACACAACACCTCATCCCCATCTAGGAAACTAGAACACAACACCTCACCCCCATCTAGGAAACAAGAAAACAACACCTC
The DNA here is from genome assembly GCA_034231615.1 of Meghimatium bilineatum. Taxonomy (NCBI): domain Eukaryota; kingdom Metazoa; phylum Mollusca; class Gastropoda; order Stylommatophora; family Philomycidae; genus Meghimatium; species Meghimatium bilineatum. The sequence goes on along the minus strand of CM067313.1, from coordinate 28,233,556 downwards.
ACCCCCATCTAGGAAACTAGAACACAACACCTCACCCCCATCTAGGAAACAAGAACACAACACCTCACCCCATCTAGGAAACTAGAACACAACACCTCACCCCCATCTAGGAAACAAGAAAACAACACCTCATCCCCATCTAGGAAACTAGAACACAACACCCCACCCCCATCTAGGAAACTAGAACACAACACCTCACCCCCATCTAGGAAACAAGAACACAACACCTCATCCCATCTAGGAAACTAGAACACAACACCTCATCCCCATCTAGGAAACTAGAACACAACACCTCATCCCCATCTAGGAAACTAGAACACAACACCTCATCCCCATCTAGGAAACTAGAACACAACACCTCATCCCCATCTAGGAAACTAGAACACAACACCTCACCCCCATCTAGGAAACTAGAACACAACACCTCATCCCCATCTAGGAAACTAGAACACAACACCCCACCCCCATCTAGGAAACTAGAACACAACACCTCATCCCCATCTAGGAAACTAGAACACAACACCTCACCCCCATCTAAGAAACAAGAAAACAACACCTCATCCCCATCTAGGAAACAAGAAAACAACACCTCATCCCCATCTAGGAAACTAGAACACAACACCTCATCCCCATCTAGGAAACTAGAACACAACACCTCACCCCATCTAGGAAACTAGAACACAACACCTCACCCCATCTAGGAAACTAGAACACAACACCTCACCCCCATCTAGGAAACTATAACACAACACCTCACCCCATCTAGGAAACTAGAACACAACACCTCACCCCCATCTAGGAAACTAGAACACAACACCTCATCCCATCTAGGAAACTAGAACACAACACCTCATCCCCATCTAGGAATCTAAAACATGACATTTGGTACTAAATAGCAAGCAGACAATCTTGTAATTATACGTCTCCCGGAATACTTATTATGGGTTTCACAATACCCCTGCAGAAACGCATAAACCCTTATAGAAACGTATACATCCGTACATAAACCTAAAAACTCTTACACAAACGTATAAACCCGTACATAAACCTATAAACTCTCACACAAACGTATAAACCCGTACATAAACCTATAAACTCTCACACAAACGTTTAAACCCGTACATAAACCTATAAACTCTTACACAAACGTATAAAACCGTACATATGGGTATAAACCCGTACATAAACGTATAAGCCTAAAACATAAACCTATAAACTATTGCAGAAACGTATACACTTTACGGAAACGTATAGACTTTTACAGAAACATATGCACCTTAAAGAAACGTATAAATCTTAACAGAAACATATACACCTCACAGAAACACATAAATCCGTACATAACCGTATAAACCCGTACATAAACATATAAACCATTACAGACATGAGATGGTTAATTATTATCTTGTACATGCATCCGTGTTACACCCTACGATTTTTTAGGAATCGTTTTTACGGCCCTTGTGTACACACACACACACACGCACACCACGCATATATATATATGCGTACATGTAAAATATATGTGTATGTGCAAGATAGTGAAAGTGTACATTATTTACAAACGTCCCTACCGCTCACTGGAACTGCTGACATATTTAAAGTTTCCTCTATTACCCAGCTTTTAGCTTAAGAGCCTGACGAACGAGTAATTAAATCTGCCATTCATGGAACGGCGTAAAACCAAATCTTTTGTTATTTCCTATGCCATGTATGCGTCTGCACTGGATATTTCAATATGTCTTTTATCTCATGTTTGTATGGACATTTCTATTCTAATGCTACATTCTACATTTGCGTGTCTGTCGAGGTCCATTTTGCTATTGTATCTTTTCAAATGTAAACTATTATCTCATTTATGTTTTCCCCTCAAAATTTTTCATTCACCTTACTTCTGATAACTGAGTGCAGACATTACTTATACACTTAGTGTACTCCTATAGGTGGTTGGTACCTTGCAACTGGTTGAAATTGTCACAGGCATGAGTTACATAAGACATGAAACGTTTCGAAATTTACTTACACTTTGTACGTAAATGGATCAATCAATGTATCTATTATTCGTGTGATAACTATAGTACATTTATTATTCGTGAGATTACTAGAAAACATTCATTATTCGTATGATGACTAGAAAACATCCATTATTCGTATGATGACTAGAAAACATCCATTATTCGTATGATGATTAGAAAACATCCATTATTCGTGTGATAAGTAGAAAGATACTAAAATAAAGAGATACTAAAAACACTTCTTACGAAGAAAGAACTACTAAGAGAAATAAAGATCAAGCAAATAAAATACTTTGGACACATTAAAAGACATGACATCTTATTGAAGACGTTACTTGAGGGTAAAGTCAAAGGGAAACGAGCAAGAGGTAGACAGAGATACACGTGGGAGAGTAACATCACAAGATGGACAGGTTACATTCTAGCAGAGTGCACCATCAAAACAAGAGACAAGGGATGTTGGAGATTTGTTGCAGCCAACCTTCGTTGCGGAGACGGCACTTAATGATAATGATAATGTAAGGGATTGCGGTTATGTATGACGCATGTAGAATATTCTTTCGCCTATGTTACTCGTGTCCTACGTTGATGGTGAGTAGGTATACAAGAAATCGAATATCATCAGTGGGTGCTTCATAGCACATCTGTCACTGTCTTATTGTAAACTCTATCAGGTCTATCAATATTATAAACACAATGAAGATTCCAGAGTGTTGGTTACTAAACATAATAACAAAAAGAAAAGTACGCCTGTTTGGTCATATAAAGAGACACAACTGTTTAGAAAGACAAATAATGGAGGGAAGAGTACCTGGGAGAGGAGAAAGGACAGACCAAGAAGACGATGGACTGATGACATTAACGATAACATGAATACATCGCTAGAAAATGCAAGCCACATCGCCCAAGACAGAGAGAGGTTCAGAGAGTTCATTGGGAAGACAACGTTCTGGAAGGAATACGTCACATGACCAATCAGGTCTATCTACCTACGTTTGCAACATAGTTCGGAATCATAGGCCATACTCAATTGCAGAACGTATCTCTGCCTGTATCATCAAACGATAATGGTTAAATAAACTAAAAGAATGATTATATTTACAAACGAATAAATTTCCAATACAAATGCAATCTGAAAAATGGTGGAATATCATTTCTTGGAAGGACATGAGGATATTGTGGACATTTAATTAATAATTGATGAGGTGTTGTAAACATATAATGATAATATCAGGAAGTGACGCAAGCAATATCTTAAATATAACAACAGAAGAAGAGGAAAGTAGTTATTAGCTAAATGTTGTTGTGGATTTAAAGTGCAACAAAGAATAACAAAAAGAATATATATAGGAGATCGATATACATGGAGAGATATGATCGACAACGCCATTCGGCACGGCACTTGATGATGATGATGATGAGTAGCATGATCGGAAGAGTAACTACAAAGGACGTAATATAACATCAGACAGCAGGAGCACCAAAGAAATACACAATAGATGTAGTAAAGCATACCAAGCCCTAGAGCAAATGATACCACTCTTCAGAAACAAACTAAAATGTTAATTTTAACACCAACATAAAACTTTGCAAACTGATTATTATATCAGCGCTGTGTTACCAAAGCCAAGCATGGACAACGACAGCATAAGATAAAGGTAAACTTGTGACAGCTGAAATGGCATGCTTACGTAGAATCCTAGGAATATCGCTAAGAGACAGAGTAAGGAATGAGGACATTAGACAAAGAACCGGCGCCACCCCAATATTGGAATATATTAAGAGACAACAGATAACAGTTTTTGCTCAAATCAGCAGACTACCACAAGACAGAATACCACAGCAAACTTCGCTACGCAGATACAGTGAAGGCAGACATAGATGTCGACCACGAAAACGATAGACCACCGAAATAAAAGAGGCGACAATTTCTACAATATATTCAGCACACACGAGGGCCATCTTCAGAAAACTCTTCTACTCCTGACGATAAAAGGCTACAACGGGTTTAGCGAATATATAGAGGAAACTCTTCGCCACGAACATCCTCTGACTGAGGAATATGCACTATCATCGTCATCACCACTATGTGCTCCTATAAACACTTTAGAAAAAAAAATACATTAATATAAAACACGAATACCCCCACTAAACATAATAACTTCACAACAGAGAAATAAATCGCGCACAACAACCGTATAAACGGAACATTACGGCTAAGCTGTTTTCCAACACAGTTTAAAATCAACCTAATTTACCGCCGTTAGGAAGCTTAAAGGACGTTCTATTGACATCCAGAAAATCAAAGTTGCAAATTCCTTAATCAATGTAGCTAGGAGAGACAAGCTTTTCAAAAGGGTTCGCTAACTAAACTCCGTCTATCAAGCTGATTTTATTTTAAAAAGCTAAAAGATTCATGTTTTTCTTCTTCTACTTGAAGTTTCGGTTGTTTTATATCATGAATTTAGATGTGTGTATGAATGGTAAAGAATTTAGCGGGGGAAAAAAATGTCATTATTCACTTAAAGATGTAACATCTTGTCGCATAATATCATTATGTTTGTTAAGTAATTTATTTGAATTCTATTTCTGAAGTCAGGGTCACGAGAAAAGGAATGTCTTCATTTTGTTGACATGTATTTGTGACAGTTGGGCCCACGGATATGATATGAATAGGGTCATAAAGTCAGTTGAGATCCTAATAGTATGTCCTTAGTATTGTGTGATTCAGTGGCCAGTGAGGTAATTGGGACCAGCTGTCAGTAAACTAATTGTGTAATATTTGTTAATCCAGAGGTCCGTCAATTAATTGTGTAATATTTGTTAATCCAGTGGCCCGTCAATTAATTGTGTAATATTTGTTAATCCAGTGGTCCATCAATTAATTGTGTAATATTTGTTAATCCAGTGGTCCTTCAATTCATTGTGTAATATTTGTTAATCCAGTGGTCCGTCAATTCATTGTGTAATATTTGTTAATCCAGTGGTCCGTGAATTCATTGTGTAATAGTTGCTAATACAGCAATCCGCATGAGGTAATTGTGCAATAGTAGTTCTCCAGCAGTCATTGGCTCCAGCAGTCATTGGCTCCAGCAGTCATTGGCTCCAGCAGTCATTGACTCCAGCAGTCATTGGCTCCAGCAGTCATTGGCTCCAGCAGTCATTGACTCCAGCAGTCATTGGCTCCAGCAGTCATTGGCTCCAGCAGTCATTGGCTCCAGCAGTCATTGGCTCCAGCAGTCATTGACTTACATTTGCGATGGATGACTATCCAGAGGTTTGTGGTTCATTGTATAATGTGAAAGAAATTGTGTGTTGAACGTTTGCGTCCCTATTCTAATAATGATAAATAAATAGAGAGACATTGAAAATAATAACTTATAAAAATCATAAAGAATAATAGTAAAATAGCAATTAATTTAAGGAACATATAGTAATAATAGCAACAAAATAATAAGAAATATTAATTTGCCATATTTATATATATATATATATATATATATATATATATATATATATATATATATATATATATATATATATATATATATATATATATATATATATATATATATATATATATATATATATATATATGTATATATATGCAATTTAATTTAGTACACTTAATCCATTTGTCCTTAATCCAATCATTCATTAATGTTGATTTTAACTGGTGGGGCCGTTGTGGATTGTTGTTCGTGTTGTTTTCAGGTATATTTATTTTATTCCATTCTGATTTCCCTTATATATTTTTATGTGCGTTTCCATAGGAATACCCGTGTATACTTACGTACTGTTGATTGTCTGATTCATGTCCACGCCGTGATGCAGAGAGGTGGTCGCATCAGGCGGTATGGATCAAAATACAATGTCGGTGGCGGCATTTAGAAGAAACACCATTTTTTAATTTAAAAAAAAGGGGGGGGGGTACATTTCGAAGACATGCATCCTAATGAGAAAATCTACCACACGGTCCTGGTTTGTCTTCGAATGTTTTAGAATACTGTCATTTCTTTTACTGTTTGTTTCACTATTTATCTTATATTTTCCTGAAAAAAAACCTTAATATTGAACCATTGAAAATGTATTGTATATTGTTATTTGTATTTTTTTATACCAGTACCCTATAGTCTAATATTCTGTACGTGCATTATACAGCTTGTCACGTTTGTGTTCTACAGAAGCACTTTTGGTATATCGTTTTGGCATGCTATTGGTATATAGACTCGCCTTAGTGTCGAGCGTTATTTAATTAATAGTACCATTGATTATCATCATCAGATGCCATGCCGGCTGCCGTAGGCGATCATAGCTCTCCACAGCTATCTCGAACATTATGTATCAAAATCGCTGTTCTTTCCTGCAGTGTCAGGTTGTCAATCTGTCTAATATTTTCTGACGTTGTCGCGCTCTGTCTCTGTTGTTTTCCATCTTGTCTGTTGTGACTATGTTCTCTAAACGGTCTTGTCTGTCTTATGAAGTGGCCAAAAAATGAAGATTGTCTTTTTCTTATATTATTGATTAAGACCCGTTTCACATTTAACTCTTTCAACACCTCTACATTAGTTTTTCTGGCAGTCCATGATATTCTCAGTATTCTTCTGTAAAAAAAGCATCTCCATTGCCTCTAATTTGCCACGTTCCTGTTTGCTTATTGTCCAAAACTAGCATCCATATGTTAGTATAGGAGTTATATAGCACTGCAGAACTCTCTTCCTCACCTCTAATGACAACGGCATATTATACAATATATATTAAATTTTTTCTGAATGTTGAATTAAGGCGAAAGTAAAAATAAAGGTCTCTGTCTAAAAGTAAATTCTTCTTCTTATTCTGCGTTCGTCCCCAAACTCCTGCAGATTAGCAGGATGTAGTTCGGAGAACGGAATGCGCTGTGTCATGGTTTACATCATTGCTGCGATATCTGCACCTTTCGGCCCGACACATTCGACTTCAGCATGGCTTTGGGTCACTGACCCTATATGGGATGAGGCATCCGACTCCATCCCATAACCTCCTTAGTCGCCTCGTACGACATGCAAGGAAGGTAAGCCGTGTTACTATTCTTTGCTCCCCTTTCGGGCCTCGACAACACACGGGCGGTCTTAAAGAAAATCAGAATGGTTGTTTAAAAAGAAACAACAACACGTATCGTGCAGTATAAATCTTGGTGATAACACGTTAATATAAATCCGAACTACGTCCTGCTAATCTGTAGGAGTGTGAGAACGAACGTGAAAGAAGAAGGAAATAACAAAATGGTAGAACATGAAATATTTCCACAACGAAGTTTACAAAAAAATATTGTTTCCATTGTTACATCAAATCTCATTGAATAGATGCTAGTCGCTATGCAATCAATAATCAATAATTTAACAGCTTGCCGCTAGAAGTCACGAAGATAATCAGAAAGTATGAACAAAAAGAACTAACAAAAATTAATATGCAATCAACCACTGCACAATTCAGCAGTTTTTTTTGGGTATTATTATAGATGAATGACGGGTGGGGTGTTGTGAGAGGGGTAATTCTTAGCTGAGGCTTAAAGACCTCTAAACTTTATTAGCGCCAAGCAGTCTAAGGTTCAATGATTATTGCACGAAAAGAAGAGAAAGATAAGAGAGTTTATGGGGACGTGACCCCTAGTAATTACTGAGAGATTCATATTGTTACCACTCGACATTTTCTAATCAAGTAAATATTTAATGCGAGATACTAAACTAAGCGAGAAAAGCGAATATTACTTGTGAACAGTGTAAATATGAAACACATACCGAGAATTGAAATTTAATATAGTACAAGATAAATAGGGCACAACACATGTGTTCTAAACCTGGTGCTGACGTGCACGATAGTTCTTCCGTAACGTCATGTGGTTCTCGTGACATGCCAGTTAAAAAGTGCTCGTGAGCACTAATGTGTTCCCTTTACAATTTAAAGTTTGTTGTATAGACCATGACAAATAGTGTTGCTATTCACGACTATTGTGGAAAGGAACAAGGGAGATTGTGTACGTTGTAATGTAGAAGATTATATGACCAGTTGTTACATTCACTTCTAATTTCATCCTTGTATATATCTTTGTTCTCGCACACTCAGTAATTACAGATTCCCGGTGCTCGCCATCTGTAACAGTTGAGAACCTCTGACCTTACAGATACTAAACAGAATAAGATCATAATATTGAATTAATTTAATAATATTATTGGTTAAGAATGTAATGACTGAAATGTGCGGGATCCCATTGTCTCATATTCCAGTCAGTATGGCATCTAAGAGGAAAATTTGTGATTAAAAAAAGCCATATTTTATTGTGCAATTCAATTGGAACCTACTTGACCTCCTCATAAAACGCAAAGTGAATTGATTACTGTCAGTGAGTGGGTAGCAGGTTTTGCCGTTCGTCTCCTTTTGCAAAATCTGTGCAATATCCTTCCTCTGTACACAAGCCATTTCACTTGAATGTAATATCATATTTCAGTGATTCTTAATATTTATCTATGAAATTACAAAGATAAAAGTTTCTTGATTAGGAGTGGGTAAAATACGCGCATCGGGACAAATAAATCTCGCCAAACCATTATTATGGCCCGCCAAGTATATTTGCAACGGCGATATTTACTGGCACCTAAGATTGCTTATTAGTAACGACGATATTCACTGGCTCCTGAGATTACTAATTTGTAGTAATGATATTCACTGGCACTTGAGATTGCTGATTTGTAACAAGGATATTAACTGGTCCATGAGATTGCTGATTTGTAACAAGGATATTAACTGGTCCATGAGATTGCTGATTTGTAACAAGGATATTAACTGGTCCATGAGATTGCTGATTTGTAACAAGGATATTAACTGGTCCATGAGATTGCTGATTTGTAACAAGGATATTAACTGGTCCATGAGATTGCTGATTTGTAACAAGGATATTAACTGGTCCATGAGATTGCTGATTTGTAACAAGGATATTAACTGGTCCATGAGATTGCTGATTTGTAACGACGACATTCAATGGCACCTGAGCTTTTCGATTTGTAATTACGATATTCACTAGCCCCTGAGATTGTTGATTTGTAGCGACGATATTCGTTGGCCCCTGAGATTACTGATTTCTAGCGACGATATTAGCTGGCCGGTGAGATTGTTGATTTGTAACGATGATATTCGCTGGCCCAATAGATTGCTAACATGTAGCGACGATATTCACTGGCCCCAGAGATTGTTGATTTGTAGCGATGATATTCGTTGGCCCCTGAGATTACTGATTTCTAGCGACGATATTAGCTGGCCGGTGAGATTGTTGATTTGTAACGATGATATTCGCTGGCCCAATAGATTGCTAACATGTAGCGACGATATTCACTGGCCCCAGAGATTGCTGGTTTGTAACTACGATATTAACCCCTGAGTTTTCTTAAACGATTAGCGGCAACTACGAACGTGTTTCTAATCTTCAAAGGGCTAAAAACATGTTGGCTTCAAACTTTATAAAAATTCTCAGTCTGACTGACCGATCCACATGAAACTTCCACATCTGATAATTTACTATTGACAATTCTGTCTTTTCCTTCTTCTGTCTGTGATCTAAAACTTATTCTGATGGGCAGAATGTCTTATTTCGATATAACCATGAATTACTAGCGTTGAATTGTGTTTTAATGCGACATTTTCTCCACAATTTTCATTCTTATCTAGAAAACGGTAACTCTCAGTACTAGGAGAAAAAGTCCCCTGATGAGAGTGAGGTCATGTCTATATGTTGGAGGCATGTTCAACCATTTTTATATGTAGGAGGTATGTTTAACCAATTTTATATGTAGGAGGTAGTTCATCCATTTTTATATGTAGGAGGTATGTTCAACCATTTTTATATGTAGGAGGTATGTTCAACCATTTTTATATGTAGGAGGTATGTTTAACCATTTTTATATGTAGGAGGTAGTTCATCCATTTTTATATGTAGGAGGTATGTTCAACCATTTTTATATGTAGGAGGTATGTTTAACCATTTTTATATGTAGGAGGTAGTTTATCCATTTTTATATGTAGGGGGGTATGTTCAACCATTTTTATATGTAGGAGGTATATTCAACCATTTTTATATGTAGGAGGTATGTTCAACCATTTTTATATGTAGAAGGTATGTTCAACCATTTTTATATGTAGGAGATATGTTCAACCATTTTTATATGTAGGCGATATGTTAAACCATTTTTACATGTAGACATTAAATCATACCAAAACCTGCAACCATGTAGTGTTATGCATGATGACCTAAATTTGTCCAGACAACCCATCTGACTCCTTGACTTCAATACTGTCAGAATTTGCATAATGTTTTCCATTTGCTCTGCGTAATAATTCCCATATTTGCTGCATGATCTTCCGGGTACATACATTTTATTCCATGAATTGAGTTTGTGTATCTTTCAATATGAGATGAAATATAGGTAATGATTTATTTCAACAAATTCGAACAACATGAAACATTCCAAATAATGTGTTACCTAAGATTGGTGTCACCTTAATGGACTCGGTTCAAATCTTGTCTACCTTCAGCTTGTTTCACTAATTCTTCCAAACAATTAAACATATTTATGTAGTCCCTTTGCTACAACACTATTGTCATTATTATGTAGTAATTTACGTACATCAAAAACATGAATACACGAACCTGCGTTATGTATGAATTCAGCAATAATATGAAATATCTTTATCTGAATTTGCTATACATGATCACATAAAGGCTTAAACTTATGATTTGTAATATTATATCAAGATTATGTAAATAAGATTGTTCATTATTAAATTGAAAGTGTGATATGCGTAATTATATCGATTATAGCATGAACAGATATACTCTTATTATATACGTCATGACATCCAGCATCATAGCATGATCATGTCATGTTTATGATTACATCAGTGATAACATAAGTGATTACATCAATGATAACATAAGTGATTACATCAATGATAACATAAGTGATTACATCAGTGATAACATAAGTGATTACATCAATGATAACATAAGTGATTACATCAGTGATAACATAAGTGATTACATCAGTGATAACATAAGTGATTACATCAGTGATAACATAAGTGATTACATCAATGATAACATGAGTGATTGTAGCAATGATAACATAGGTGATTACATCAATGATAACATGAGTGATTACATCAATGATAACATGAGTGATTGTATCAATGACAACATAAGTGATTACATCAATGATAACATGAGTGATTGTATCAATGATAACATAAGTGATTACATCAATGATAACATAAGTGATTACATCAATGATAACATAAGTGATTACATCAGTGATAACATGAGTGATTACATCAATGATAACATGAGTGATTGTATCAATGACAACATAAGTGATTACATCAATGATAACATAAGTGATTACATCAGTGATAACATAAGTGATTACATCAATGATAACATAAGTGATTACATCAGTGATAACATAAGTGATTACATCAATGATAACATAAGTGATTACATCAGTGATAACATGAGTGATTACATCAATGATAACATAAGTGATTACATCAGTGATAACATGAGTGATTACATCAATGATAACATAAGTGATTACATCAGTGATAACATGAGTGATTACATCAATGATAACATAAGTGATTACATCAGTGATAACATAAGTGATTACATCAATGATAACATAAGTGATTACATCAGTGATAACATGAGTGATTGTATCAATGACAACATAAGTGATTACATCAATGATAACATGAGTGATTGTAGCAATGATAACATAGGTGATTACATCAATGATAACATGAGTGATTGTAGCAATGATAACATAGGTGATTACATCAATGATAACATAAGTGATTACATCAATGATAACATAAGTGATTACATCAGTGATAACATGAGTGATTGTATCAATGATAACATAAGTGATTACATCAATGATAACATAAGTGATTGTAGCAATGATAACATAGGTGATTACATCAATGATAACATAAGTGATTACATCAATGATAACATAAGTGATTACATCAGTGATAACATGAGTGATTACATCAATGATAACATAAGTGATTACATCAGTGATAACATGAGTGATTACATCAATGATAACATGAGTGATTGTAGCAATGATAACATAGGTGATTACATCAATGATAACATAAGTGATTACATCAATGATAACATAAGTGATTACATCAGTGATAACATGAGTGATTACATCAATGATAACATAAGTGATTACATCAGTGATAACATGAGTGATTACATCAATGATAACATAAGTGATTACATCAGTGATAACATGAGTGATTACATCAATGATAACATAAGTGATTACATCAGTGATAACATGAGTGATTGTATCAATGATAACATAAGTGATTACATCAGTGATAACATGAGTGATTACATCAATGATAACATAAGTGATTACATCAGTGATAACATAAGTGATTACATCAGTGATAACATGAGTGATTACATCAATGATAACATAAGTGATTACATCAGTGATAACATGAGTGATTACATCAATGATAACATAAGTGATTACATCAGTGATAACATGAGTGATTGTATCAATGATAACATAAGTGATTACATCAATGATAACATGAGTGATTACATCAATGATAACATAAGTGATTACATCAGTGATAACATGAGTGACTGTATCAATGATAACATAAGTGATTACATCAATGATAACATAAGTGATTACATCAGTGATAACATAAGTGATTACATCAGTGATAACATGAGTGATTGTATCAATGATAACATGAGTGACTGTATCAATGATAACATAAGTGATTACATCAGTGATAACATGAGTGATTACATCAATGATAACATGAGTGATTGTATCAATGACAACATAAGTGATTACATCAATGATAACATGAGTGATTGTATCAATGATAACATAAGTGATTACATCAGTGATAACATGAGTGATTACATCAATGATAACATAAGTGATTACATCAGTGATAACATAAGTGATTACATCAGTGATAACATGAGTGATTACATCAATGATAACATAAGTGATTACATCAGTGATAACATGAGTGATTACATCAATGATAACATAAGTGATTACATCAGTGATAACATGAGTGATTGTATCAATGATAACATGAGTGACTGTATCAATGATAACATAAGTGATTACATCAATGATAACATAAGTGATTACATCAATGATAACATAAGTGATTACATCAGTGATAACATGAGTGATTGTATCAATGATAACATGAGTGACTGTATCAATGATAACATAAGTGATTACATCAGTGATAACATGAGTGATTACATCAATGATAACATGAGTGATTGTATCAATGATAACATGAGTGATTACATCAATGATAACATAAGTGATTACATCAATGATAACATAAGTGATTACATCAATGATAACATGAGTGATTGTATCAATGACAACATAAGTGATTACATCAATGATAACATGAGTGATTGTATCAATGATAACATAAGTGATTACATCAATGATAACATAAGTGATTACATCAATGATAACATAAGTGATTACATCAATGATAACATGAGTGATTGTATCAATGACAACATAAGTGATTACATCAATGATAACATGAGTGATTGTATCAATGACAACATAAGTGATTACATCAATGATAACATGAGTGATTGTATCAATGATAACATAAGTGATTACATCAATGATAACATAAGTGATTACATAAATGATAACTTAAGTTATTACATCAATGATAACATAAGTGATTACATCAATGATAAGAGAATTGATTACATCAATGATAACATAAGTGATTACATCAATGATAACATAAATGATTACATCAATGATAACATTAGCGATTACATCAATGATAACCTAAGTGATTACATCAATGATAACATAAGTGATTACTGATCTAACGTCATTGTTGGAGTGAAAATCAAACTGTATAAGTCGCTGGTGTTTTCTGTTGTGTTGTATGGTTGTGATAGTGGGACACTCACTGCGGACATGGAGAGAAGATTTCAGGTTTTCGAGTACAAATGCTACAGACGAATTCTACGAATTTCCTATAGGGAATATAAGACCAATGTGTTCGTAAGAAATAAAGTAGAGATGTTTGCAGGTGTCCAGGAACCAGTGCTTTCAATAGTGAAACGACGAAAACTAGTATGGTTTGGACATGTATGCAGACATGATTTCTCATCAAAAACAATACTGGAGGGAACTGTTGAAGGAGGAAGAAGCAGAGGAGGGAAAATAAAGGCATGGGTAGACAGCATCAACGAATGGACAGGGCAAAATATTTCCACACTCATCCGCATCGCTGAGGATAGAATTCGCTGGAAGACTCTGTGTGCTGAAGCATCCAATGTGGTATACCTACGACCCTGAAGGGTTACGGGTTCATTGATTGATTGAAGTCATTACATCAACGATAACATAAATGATTACATCAATGCCAACAAAAATGATTACATCAATGACAACATAAGTGATTACATCAATCGTAGCATACGTAATTCTATCAATGATAACACACACCCTTAAGCCGTGATATACATGATTACAACCTGGACAGCACGAGTACTGAAACATTTTTTTGTTTAAACTGTCAAATTTATCAAGAACCACATAGAACTAAATGACCTTCACAAGTATCATGACACAAAGAGTTCTATGAGAAAATCAACATCTTCTACAGAACACTTGTTTCTTCAAAAATATTCCATCTGACATCTCAAAGTGTACAAAGAGAAAAAAAACTTATATGGAACTGAGAAACGATATGACATCACATCCACCTCCACACACAGTCTACTAAAGGCGTTCACAGGATGTCTTGTTTAAATATGTTCGAATCGATTCCTCGTCATAGAGAATCGAAGGACAACTATAATGGTGTACTCTTCGTTAAGTGCATTTGAATGACAGAATCGATATATTGGCCATTTTGGACGTGTCAAAACTATAGTTTCATTTTTTTTCCTGTGATTTAGATTGATTTCATTTTAACTAGCGATGAATGTCTTTTTTCCTTTCGTTTTGCTCTGTGGACAGTTCATGTTAACAATGTCAGTGCACGTGACCTAATTATTACAGCTAATTTTAACTAACATGGGTTGATTATATTTATTCTTCTTCTTGGTCTTCGGCATTCTTGCACTTACTCACAGTAGTCAGCAGGAGATAATCTGGAATACCAGTCAGCAGGAGGTAATCTGAATTACCAGTCAGCAGGAAGTAATCTGGAGTACCATTCAGCAGGAGATAACTTGGGGTACAATTCAGCAGGAGGTAATCTGGAATACCAGTCAGCAGGATATAATCTGGAATACCAGGAGGTAATCTGAATTACCAGTCAGCAGGATGTAATCTGGAGTACCATTCAGCAGGAGATAACTTGGGGTACAATTCAGCAGGGGGTAATCTGGAATACCAGTCAGCAGGATGTAACTTGGAGTACCATTCAGCAGGTGGTAATCTGGAATACCAGTCAGCAGGATGTAACTTGGGGTACCATTCAGCAGGAGGTAATCTGGGGAACCATTCAGCAGGATGTACACTGAAATACCAGTCAGCAGGAGGTAATCTAGAGTGCCATCAAGCAGGAGGTATTCTGGAGTATCATTCAGCAGGAGGTGATCTGGAGCACCATTCAACAGGAGGCAAACTGGAGTACCATTCAGAATGAGGCACTATAGAGTACCAGTCAGCTGGTGTTAATCTGGCGTACCATTCAGCAAGATGTAATATTGAGTACCATTCAGCAAGATGTAATCTTGAGTACCATTCAGCAAAATGTAATATTGAGTACCATTCAGCAGATGTAATCTTGAGTACCATTCAGCAAGATGTAATATTGAGTACCATTCAGCAGGAGGTACACTGGAGAAAGGAATAAATTACAGAAATGCACCCAGTCTGGCAGCGATATCTTCACCGTTCGACTTGTCATCAAATTCAGTTTGATCCGCCGTAAGTACATTGCCATCGAGCCGGCCGATAATGATGGTGATGTTCGCCTTGCGTATGGACCTCTATCTGCAGGAGGGTCTTAATTATATGTCTAATCCCTAGTTCTACATGACTAATTCAACATATTATAACAACGACGAGACCGTTTCTAACAACAGCAAAGACTTGATTGCTGACAATCTTCCAACAGCCGCAGACGCTCTATCTTTTTGAAAGAAATTTGGTTAAGTTTCCATTCTACATGCTATATTCTTTTTGAAATACATTCTCATTCCGCACCCACCTGTGACAATCCTTAACACGATCCGTACATCGTTAAACCAGTGCTCCACCGAAAACTGTGGTATAAGTGTTACCCGAATGCACTTAGCGGAGATATTTGTAGGGTCTTAGCTATTGCTAGATCTGAGAACAAGATGCAACAATGCAAATGCTTTTGTATATAGAGTAGATGGATTAAAGCTAGTATAAGTACTAGCTTCTATCACTAATCATGACTTCTCAACTGTGTGAACATAAGTACAATAAGCTAACATATAATAAATATGCATACCATGAATACTGTTACATTGTGCCCAGTTTAACCATGAATACTGTTACATTGTGCCCAGTTTAACCATGAATACTGTTTCATTGTGCCCAGTTCAACTACGAATACTGTTTCATTGTGCCCAGTTCAACTAAGAATACTGTTTCATTGTGCCCAGTTCAACTACGAATACTGTTTCATTGTGCCCAGTTCAACTACGTATACTGTTTCATTGTGCCCAGTTCAACTACCAATACTGTTTAATTGTGTACAGTAAAACCATGAATACTGTTTCAAGGTGCCCAGTTTAACCATGGATACTGTTTCATTGTGCCCAGTTCAACCACAAATACTGTTACAGTGTGCCCAGTTCAACTATGAATACTGTGTCATTGTGCCCAGTTCAACCATGAATACTGTTTCATTGTGCCCATTTTAACCATGAATAGTTTCATTGCGCCCAGTTCAACCATGAATACTGTTTCATTGTGCCCAGTTCAGCCATGAATACTGTTTCATTGTGCCCAGTTCAACCATGAATACTGCTACATTGCGCCCAGTTCAACCATGAATACTGTTTCATTGCGCCCAGTTTAACCATGAATACATTAAGAAATTTTATATTTAAAATAATAAACGATAAACATAAACTTATAAACATAGTCAATGGAAATAATGACATAGTGGGGACACAGGTTCCAAACCAGAATCAAAATGTTGAAAGAAATTCACGATAAAAGAGACATCCGTATGGCAAATCTTCTGTAGTTCTGAAACTCGCACGATAAAAGCGACATCCGTATGGCAAATGTTCTGTAGTTCTGAAACTCGCACGATAAAAGAGACATCCGCATGGCAAATGTTCTGTAGTTCTGAAACTCGCGTGGAAGATTTAATCGTGAGAGATGAGGCACATTCAGGTACTTTGTATTTGCTATGATTATATATATATATATATATTAATAACTTAGTGTATAGTTAGTACTTTTTGTGAGATAGACGGCACATAGAGAAGTTATTTCTTTCAACGTTGAGTGACTCATTGCCAGTTGTTGTAGTTCTTGTGTATTGCGTATGCAGAGGGTGCATACATATATATTCAGGCAAACATGAAAAACATTTCAACAACAAAACAAAATCATAACTGTATAGATGACATGCCATGAAGCTTCTATAAGAAGATAACCTCAATATAACGGCATGTCATCCACTAAGGTTTTCTGTTGCATGGATGATATGTCTAGTAGGCCATTGGTAATACCCACAGATGCAACCACATGCATGTATTATTATGTAAATATGAATATATTCGAAAACTGAATCTGATTCACATCATTGTGCCTACTATACTTAATGTCTGATCAAATTCTATTGGCAGAAAATCGATATTTCTATATTTTATATCTCCAATTTATTGCCATGATAATCAATCATTAAGCGTCACGCCGAGTGACGTATGCGATTATATTTTTCCACATGTCCCTCCCCTTCCTTGTTTCTTGTATTAAGTTCAGTTGTTCAGTTCGTTATATTGTCCCATCTCATGATGACAACCCATCAAGATCCAGAAACTTCTCTTTTGATCTTCTGTATTTTTCCCATTTGATTTTTTTCGGCGACAAGGAGCTGTTTATAAATTACGTCAAAATTTAGATGCCAATATTTGAACAGAGTTTTAGCTGAAATAGTAAGAAATAAAATACCCTTTGTTTCTCATTTTTAGAAAATGAATTTCAAATCCAATAATAATTTAAATTGTGCATAAAAAAGTGTTGTTAGCATGTTTTGCCAAATTCCCCATGTCAACAATAATCAAATCCTTGCTGTCAACAGTAATAAAAAATTTCCCTTTCAATAATTACCCAATTTCCCCTGTCAACAATGATTAAATTCCCCCTGTCAATAATTATGAAATTCCCCACTGTCCAAAATTATCAAATTTCCCTGTCATCAACTATAGTATTCCCTCTGTCAACAATGATCAAATTCCTCCTGCCAACAATTATCAAATTCGCCTGCCAACAATTATCAAATTCCCCCTGCCAACAATTATCAAATTCTTTCTGTCAACAATTATCAAATTCCCCCTGCCAACAATTATCAAATTACCACTGTCAACAACTATCAAATTCCTCCTGTCAACAAATAGCATAGCCTATTCCCCCTTTCAACAATTATCAAATTCTTCCTGTCCACAATTATCAAATTTCCCCCTGGTAATAATTATCAAATTCCCCCTGGTAATAATTATCAAATATCTCCTGGTAATAATTATCAATTTCCTCCTGATAATAATTATCAAATTCCTCCTTGTAATAATTATCAAATTCCTCCTGGTAATAATTATCAAATTCCTCCTGTCAACAAATAACATAGCATATTCCCCCTGTCAACAATTATCAAATTCCTCCTGTCCACAATTATTAAACTGTTTCAGATCACTTTCCCTTGCTAATTGTAGACGTAATATACGGACATATTCCTAATAAATGTTGACGTTTGCTGTTTTAATCATGTAATCTATAAATCTAGATTACTTGGCTCTAATTTTTCTATTACAATTAAACTTTCATCACGTGGCTCTAATTTTTCTATTACAATTAAACATTCATCCTTTACAGGCCGTGGCGACATCGATGCAACAAAGCTGCTTTTATCACATATAACTATTAAATCATCTATGCACTCATAGCAATGCATGTAGTGATAATTGATAACAATCTTGTACTGGTTAAGTGTAAATGTGTCTGTAACAGGAATTGAACTGCTTCCACCTATCCACCAGTGCAAAAATCAATGGCACTGCAACTGAGCTGCGTTGACTAACAATCTATCTGAGGCACTACTTGCATTTTTTTTATCTCGAAACGTGCGCTATTTACTCATATTTGTTTTGTTTTCGTTTTGGCTTGTACACTTTTATGTGAGACTACTTCAGAAAAGTTATAAAAGAATCTAGAACTCAGGAACATTTGTTGACATATGAAAGTCCATGAACAATAACTACCACATCCTTCCAACATCGTTAGGAAGTCATCGCTCCTAAAAATAAACAGAGACGGATTATTAGTGTTAGCTTGTGACTCATATTTGTGGTCTTACTTTACAACTTCAAGTTGGTTTGAACTGAATGATTCAATATCATGTCTTAACGTTAATTTGAATAAAATAAATATGGCTACATATGTTTCACCCTTGAACAGTGAGATTCATATATCGGGTAAAATATAGAGAAATAAAAATGGAAGATAAGTATCTAAATTGTAAGGGAAAGATCACTACAACTGCACAAGGAAGAAACAAAAGGTTAAAAAATATATAATTAAACAAAAAGAACACAGCGACTTGATAAATTAATTTCTACACTTAAATGTGAGATAAATTAAAAGAAACAATTAGCAGACTCATGTTGGTCAGCAATACTCATAGGGGTCAACAACATTAATAGCGGTCAATAATTCTCATAACAGTCATCAATACCCATAAGGATAAGAAATAACCACAGGAGGCAGCAATTCTCATGGAGGTTGTTGTCGATATCCAAATGCTGATGAGTAATTCTACTCTTGTCAGTACAATGCCATTCTTAAAAAAGTGCAGGTCTTCTGAAGTTATAATTATGAATCGCCTTTGTTATTCATACATATATAAATAACCAAATGGTCAGAGGGTGTCCGACAAAGTGGATGGTGCCGCAGTAACCATACAGTATTCATACAGTAAGTTAGTCACTGTTAAGGGAGTCTGTAGAAGTTTTTTCCAGGCAGTTGAAGGGTAAGGGTAGTTAATAAGAAGGTGTATCATTGTTTCATTGGGATGAGAGCAGTGTCGACAAAGAGGTAGTTGTTGAGGTTTGATACGGTTTAAATGGCTATCATCTAAAAAACTCCAATACTGCAGCATCAATCTTAGCTCCTGGGAGACTACAGCCCTTTATCACTCAGCCATGGCACGCCCAGATCACTGCTGGCATCACTAAATTTGAAAAAGAAAGAGCTTTGCGGACGGTTTGCAGGCTACGAGGACGGAGGGACAGATGTGGTGGCTCTCTTGCCCCAACCCATCTACACTCCAATGCACTGGTATAGAACTGTCCTGACACGAATCGGACTCATCGGACATCTATGAACTCACAAACCAAATTAGACAGTCACGAATGTTTTGTTGTTTTTTGTACTTGTACATCACATTTATTGTTTTTCTAGCTATGCTCATCTTCGCTTGCGATGGAGGAACATCGCCACCATCAAATGGCTTTTGATCCCTGCATGTCCTATTTGAAACTGAAAGATAAGGGATGTGTTTCCCCTGCATAGTTTGTTTATGTTGTCATTGGCATTTGGCCGTGTCATTTAACTAAATACATTTCGATCAGTCAGCCCATTTGTCCAACTGTTCAGCAAGATTTTTTTCTGGTGTTTTTGAGAATCTGTTTGACTTCCCATACTACAACGTATTTTCTTTTATTGTTGTGATGCGTCTCTTTTTGAAAGGCTCTCCGCTAATTCGTTTCCTTTTATATCACTATGTCCAGGGATCCATTCCATGGTCATACTGATTGGATATGCAGAGTTAAGACTGTGCTCTTGCTATGTAGAGAATATCTTGATGTTCATATGGGTTTACCGCCGAAGACGGATGTGTTGGGCCATTGGCGCAAATAAAACGGCAACAC
Source organism: Meghimatium bilineatum (assembly GCA_034231615.1). Taxonomy (NCBI): domain Eukaryota; kingdom Metazoa; phylum Mollusca; class Gastropoda; order Stylommatophora; family Philomycidae; genus Meghimatium; species Meghimatium bilineatum. The sequence goes on along the minus strand of CM067313.1, from coordinate 28,212,322 downwards.
AACGCATTTCCATTATCTGGATTACATTCAACTGGAAATCTTGTAGGATCATTGTCCTGTTACAAGAGAAATCCAGTGGGAGTTTGAGAATGAACGCTAAAGGAGAATATGGGTTTGATTGCTGCTTCCAAAACTGACATAGTCTGTAAAAATGACTATGTCTGATAGTTTTTGTTCCATGAGATCAAAATGTTGGTGTTATAACTCAATGGTTGTCTTGATCGATGGTCTTAGCCTCTGCTTCATAATTTGAGCAATTTTCACCACAAGAATCACAGAACTCACTGGTAGCTCCATCTGAATATCTTATATGGATATCACATCCTTATAAACATGTGGCCTTGAAAGCCGATGCATCAGTGTAGGCCTTGGCTGCTGATAATGGCCAGCTGTTTATAATTTCTAGGGCACACGTCGTCAGAATTGTTTGGACTGTTCTCTTATTGGCTGTTTGTCTAGTTATTTTGTTTGGATAGTTGGTTGGTGTACGTTCTCCTAAGGGGGTGGTCCAAGATATTTGTTTTCTAGTTCTCTCTCTTTAGGTAGATGGTGTTTGTCATATTCCTTTCCGGATGTATCTAGTATAGACAGTTTTCAGTCTTTTTGTTTGTTTCCAAGTGTCAATAAGTCTTTTATTTGGATGGTTATTCTTTTGTCTCTTGTACCTTTCTACCATTTCCTCAGTGCTCTTTTCCATCTGATATCCAGGGGTTCTACATTCGCATCTATCTCACATACTGTTTATTAAAGTTGACCCATGAGGATTATTGCATGAAGCTAGGAAGTTGAGCGCTTTCGATAGTACAATAGAAATTCGGCGTGTCACTCAATTAAGAAGTACGACATTGACATTCAAGTAACTCAACTACGTTATTTGATAGTGGAAAAAAATACTCATAGGGTCAGCAAAATTCATAGGGTCAGCAAAATTCATAGGGTCAGCAAAATTCATAGGGTCAGCAAAATTCATAGGGTCAGCAAAATTCATAGGGTCAGCAATACTCATCTGAGTCATCAATACTTAAATGAATCAGCAATATTCATCATCATCATCATCAAGTGCCGTCTCCGCAACGAAGGTTGGCTGCAACGTATCTCCAACATCTCCTGGCTCTTGTCTTGGTGGTGCACTCTGCTAGACTGTAACCTGTTATCGTGTAATGTTACTTTCTCACTTGTATCTCTGCCTACCTCTTGCTCGCTTCCCTTTAACTTTACCCTCAAGTAAGGTCTTCAATAGGGTGTCATGTCTTTTAATGTGTCCAAAGTGTTTTATTTGCCTGATCTTTATTTCTCTTAGTAGTTCTTTCTTCATATTAAGTGTCTTTAGCACCTCTTTATTTGTTTTCTTCTCTTTCTATGATGTTCTCCCTATTCTTCTATATACCCACATCTCAAAGGCATCAATTTTAATATTCATAGGGTTAAGTAATTCGGAAACACTACACTTGCCAGTTATCGGAATGAGAAAGTTCGTTCTGAAATGTGTACCTTCAATCTCTTGCAATTCTCTCTCAAAGTATTGCATAAACTACGCGAATTTTTGCAAGTAGTCTTAGATTACTAATGGTACAACACCAGATCTGCACTAAGTCCACAAGCAACTTAAATTATGCAAAATAAGGAATTTTTCGTACGTGCAAAATACCTGGACCAGATATCAAACTATAATATACAATTGTGCTGCCACATAAATTGGCAGGCTCATCACAGACCACACAAAATTGGGACGTGACTGATTTGTATCCAGATTATGAAAAACGTATATATATATATATATATATATATATATATATATATATATATATATATATATATATATATATATATATATATATATATATATATATATATATATATATATATATATATATATATATATATATATATATCAGTGTGAACCAGCCAGTTTTGATTTTGGTCGTGACACTGAGTATTAATATACATTATCGTCTCATGTATTCTTATTCTTCTTCTTCTGCGTTCGTTCTCAATCTCCTGCAGATAAATAGGATGTAGTCCGGAGAACGAAATGCGTTGCATCATGGTTTACAGCATAATTGCGATATCTGCGCCATTCGGCCTGACACATCCGACTTCAGCACGGCTTTGGGTGATTGACCCTATATGGGATGGGACAGCCAACTTCATCCCATAACTTCTTTTGTCGCCTTTTACGACATGCATGGAAGGTAAACAGTGTTGCTATTCTTTGCTCCCCTTTTGGGCCCCGATACCACACGGGAGAGTCTCATGTATGACGCGTGTTTTCAGTAATCTCTCTAAAAAATGCATAATTTCGTGCAAAACATTTACTACATTTAAAATGTAATTCACAGGCTCAATGCCCATTTTTAGCAGATATTGAATTTTATTACGGTAAAACTTCAGATTCTGTTTTGTAAATATACGGTATTCTGTAAGTAACGTCGTTGCTGCGTTGACGGACCCCGAAAGGGGAGCAAACAAGAGCGACGTTGTTACCTGTCACATGTATTCTAAGAAACGACTTGGATGGGGGGAGGGAGGGGCTATGGAGGTTGGGAATATGAATTTGGATCCATTGCTGAGTAAAGTGAACCACAGGAAAAGCTGAATAAGGAAGTGTCAGACAGAAAGGTAGAGATATTTCATCCAGGCTGTAAACACGTAAACACACCGCATTCCGTTATCTAGACAGCAGCATGTAAATTTGCGAGAGTTTGCAAATGAACTCAGAAAAATAGTATATAATGTAAATATGCAAGGGGTGCAAAGGGTCTCGGATTGTTCTCATGCAGACTCATGGTTAGCAGATAACCAAGATCATAAAAGTATCTCCTGGTGGTGCACCCTGGAAACAGAAATTAGCTGCTCTGTCTGTATTCCTGGCTAACACTTTTAATCTCGTGTCCGTGGATGTGGATGTTTTAGATGGAATGAGTATTGCCTGCAGAGAGACAGGAAATATATTCGAAAAATTTACGCCATTACATCCAACATATGAAAGGCATTTGTGCATTCTGACTTGGCCAGCTTAAAAAGCAGAAACATTGGAGGGACGACCATTGTCAATATCCCTAACATACGGTGATCAAACGAGTACACACCGAATCTGTAAAAGGTAACACACGCTAGAGGGTAGCTAGAATGCGTGAGTCTATTCACTCATATCCCATCATAGTTGACCCAGTAGAAGTCATGACTCAAGTATTGCATACGCCAACCTGAACATGCATTCCTGGGTATGGAAGAAAGCTGTAAATTCTGACACCCATTGTATACATGACAAGCATTGAACAAATGTCGGAAAACGCATTGTTCAAACGTATGACCGACGCAGTGTTGAGACTCGGAATCTGGACACCGTGAAAAACGTAGAGGAAGGCGAAAGTCTCTAACAACACTGCAAATATAGCCCAACTCGACTGTCGGTCGTTGCCCAACACCGCTCACACAGAGAGAATTGGGTTCAGTATCCAAGGGCCCAATGCGAAGCTCATCGTGCGAGATTCGTATTTCACCTACCTCTTTGGGTAATACACGTAATGGCTAAAAGTAAAAATACACATACCATGCCTGGCGATTGATTGAAAGGCCATCTCAAATAGACGAGGCGAATGCATGAGAAAAGCACAGGTCATATCCCAGACCACCGAAATGTTTGGCAAATCAGCACCTCGTCTAGGAAGATGTATCGACCCTGAGTTTAATTCGACCGTCGTCGTTACCCAATACAGCTCATAATGAAGAAATCGGAAGTAATTAGGTCTGGGACCTAGGGACAAAGGGTGGTAATGAAATGGTCTTCCTACACGAGGAACAGCTCACTGGCTGCTAAGCGTCTCATCGGAGGATAGACAAGCAATGAGTAACCCAAGCATACTGTTAGCTCGTTCCGTAACAAGTACACCCCCTCCCTGAGAAGAAGGATCCCCCAATAGGCACTGCACCAAGCTTAAAGGTTGTAAAGAAAGGGTAAAGAAAGATTAGAAACATCACATTGCACATAGGAAGTAAGAGCTAATCGCTCGTAATTCCTGGGGTTCTCAAACAAATAAACAAACATAAAGAAACAATTTTGTACAATATATTCAATGTCTTAGGTAAACATATTTTAGTAACATCAATCTTAACAATAATACGCATACTGAATTCCAAGTAAATTTAAGTAGGAAGCCAGAGGACAATTTTAAAAATTCTTGAGACAAACGAGAATTGAACCAGTCCGTTCTACGGCACCAAATCGCCTAGCAACAATTGCACACGCGTTTTAAAACGCGTGTGCAATTGTTGCTAGGCGATTTGGTGCCGTAGAACGGACTGGTTCAATTCCCGTTAGTCTCAAGAATACTGAATTCCACTGCAGCTGATGGAATTGAGCCGATGTTACAATTTTTGTTTAAGATAGTCATGCATTTCTGAATATAGTATAATATTCCAGCACGTATAAATCGATGTTCTTTCCTCTCCAATATCGGATCGTGGGATCCTGGCACTCTTAGGAATATCATATGATTAATACGCGTATTTATCTGCCTTCACCATGTATGTTGCTTTCCATGTCTCATATGGATGATATTTCTTTCTTTGTGTTTTGCTTGTCATGTTTCATATGGAGGAGATTTTCTTTCAATTTTACTTGTTATATTTCTTATGGATGATATTGTGTGTGTGTGTTGCTTGCCATGTCTCATATGGATGATATTTTATTACAGTTTCCATACCTTCTCATTAAAATACCAGTTAAAAATGTGTTATTTCAAACCTCCACAAAAAGTAATGAATATTTGCAGAAAGTGTTTAAAGAAATAAAAGAATACCAGTCAGATCTGTTGTTTGCCTCTGTTATTCCCAAGATGAAATAACATGCTAGCCTTTGCGTTACCTTGTTCTTAAAAAATTGCACATGCACGTCTGGTCGATGAAGCAAACACGTTGTCTATTGGACCAGTGCAGTTAACGAAGATTTTTAAAATGTGCTTTCAACATTAGTAAAAATCACACCTCAATATTGTTAATATTAATTGAAAATCTCCCAGCATGATGGCAAAGTTTACAAAATCGATTTCAGAACCAAATATCTTTCTATCTCTGACATCTCTCTCTCTCTCTCTCTCTCTCTCTCCCTGTGTGTATGTGTGTGTATGCATACGTGTGCCTTTCTATATGATATCTTCTTCTGTGTTGTTTGTTGTCATGCTTCCACATTGAGAAATATGACAAAGGCAGCAGGTAGCTCCAAGTTCCAATGACTAAAGGGTTTTTCATGAAAGGAGACATGACATAGTCATTTCTACCTCCTTCTTCCTTGTATGTTGGGCTGGTCTGTTTCCAGTGTTGGCTCACATATGGCAAGTGTCAAAATATACACAAGTCTGTTATGCGGATGTTAATTTTACATTTAATCAGTGGTAACGCGTCCATATAAGCATTGTAAGAATTGCTTACAAAGTTTAAAATGATTATATATGATTATATTATAGGAATGGATAAAAGTACCTTCAATGACATGAAGAAATTATTAATATCTAAACAAATTACAAACAAGTTAAAAATGAGAATTATAAAATTCTACATCTATTCCATATTAATGTATGGCCCAGAAACATGGACACTAAATAAACAATTAGAAGACAAAATTGATGCCTTTGAGATGTCGGTATATAGAAAAATAGGGAGAACATCATGGAAAGAGAAGAAAACAAATACAGAGGTGCTAAAGGCACTTAATATGAAGAAAGAACTACTAAGAGAAATAAAGATCAGGCAAATAAAATACTTTGGACACATTAAAAGACATGACACCTTATTGAAGACCTTACTTGAGGGTAAAGTCAAAGGGAAGCGAGCAAAAGGTAGGCAGAGATACAAGTGGGACAGTAACATCACACGATGGACAGGTTACAGTCTAGCAGAGTGCACCACCAAGACAAGAGACAGGAGAAGTTGGAGATACGTTGCAGCCAACATTCGTTACGGAGACGGCACTTGATGATGATATGCTTATATTACATACAAAATAGAAAGCCTCATTGCACTGCTTCACGTGACAACATGCAGTAGCGAAAGTTTACTTACAAAAATGTAATAGAAAATTATATTAGTCTACAGTCATTATAAAATCATATACAGTTGGTGAACATTAATATTTGAATAATAACTTAAAACCTAATATTAACTTGATAGCAGGCAGATCAAGTGGTTTGGCCACATTATGCCCGTACAGGCATATAACCAAATGAGATGAGGTTACAAAGCCAGAGGAAGACCACGAAAAAGATGGATAGAAAACTTCAGGAACATCCTAAACAGACACGGTCATAGCACAGCCGAGGCCACACATCTGGCTTTAGAACGTAAGCTTGAGCGCCAATCAACCTTACGCTTAACGGCAAGAATGGATAACAAACCACCTGGGGAAAGACAATAGACAATAGACTCAAAACCGTATGTGAAAAAAAGAAGTAACAAGAATTTCTTCCAATGACGTATCGTATTTTGTACGCATCTTCTTCTGTTGCTTATACAACTCAAATAATTCAATTAATGGGCTTGAGGTTACTTAAAAAATAACGGACACACTGAGTTATAGATATGTTTAGCAAGTGTTTCATTACTTATACTAGGAGCATGTCACTCTTAATTTGATTATCTTTCTCAATAACTTTGACAATTCACAAGTACCTCCGAAATGATGCAAGTTTTCATCCAAACGTCGCAGTTCATATAGAGAGCAGGCACTCGTGAACAAATAACACATAGCGTGACCATTGAGTCATACAAAGAAATACATAATACTAATGTTATAGTGATGATAATCCATTCGTTTTTTTATACCATGTTAATAATGATGAGGAGGACCATGATAGACCATGTATGAGATACACATTTATCATTCTTGTTTCCAGTGAGATACAAATTTATCATTCTTGTTTCCAGTGAGATACAAATTTATCATTCTTGTTTCCAGTGAGATACAAATTTATCATTCTTGTTTCCAGTGAGATACAAATTTATCATTCTTGTTTGCAGTGAGATACACATTTATCATTCTTGTTTCCAGTGAGATACAAATTTATCATTCTTGTTTGCAGTGAGATACAAATTTATCATTCTTGTTTCCAGTGAGATACAAATTTATCATTCTTGTTTGCAGTGAGATACACATTTATCATTCTTGTTTCCAGTAAGATACAAATTTATCATTCTTATTTCCAGTGAGATACAAATTTATCATTCTTGTTTCCAGTGAGATACAAATTTATCATTCTTGTTTCCAGTGAGATACAAATTTATCATTCTTGTTTCCAGTGAGATACAAATTTATCATTCTTGTTTCCAGTGAGATACAAATTTATCATTCTTGTTTCCAGTGAGATACAAATTTATCATTCTTGTTTCCAGTGAGATACAAATTTATCATTCTTGTTTCCAGTGACAGCGGGTAAATTTTCATCTCTAGATTCGTGTTAATGTGGCATTTCTTTGAGGTTGGTGTCCAGTGTACAGTACGTGAACCAGGTCTCTCGTACGGCTGGTATAATATTGATGTGGCTACACACCTCCAACGTTCAGTGGAAGTGATCAAACACTGAACATATTAGTGTTCAGGCAGAAGTCGAATATGTCGGGCCAAATAAAACGGCAAAACAACGTACATTCGTTGCATGGAAAAATTGCTTCTGGAGATCTAGTAAGACGATAGTCCTTCGACAAGAGAGGTTCAGTGGGAGTTTGAGGACGAAAAACATATTGTCTTGCGTACTATGGTTCTGCTCACTATGGTTCTGCGTACTATGGTTCTGCGCACCATGACTATTGGATGGAATGTTCAGAACTCGGTAATCTTCTACTTACGATAGTAGTTTTCCGTGACTTTGCAATCTTGTAACATGCTGCGGATAAATGGATTGATTCACTCAAATATGAGCCTTAATAATAAAGGAGGTCCTGTAGTGGGTACCCAAATTGACCTTCAACCTCATTAGCCGCCTCTTACTATATGCATAATAGATGCTAGTATTAATATTCTATGCTTCCCTTACGAGCCCTGATAACTCAATGAGAGTGTGATATCATAGACGTATGAAAACCGCTTAGACGTACATCACCATTGAAGAAAATATGTTCTTTTCCCATCCGGAACTCAACGAAGCAGATATTCGATTTCAGTTCGGTCTAGCAACCCAGTAGACGTGTCGGTCGAGCTATGAGCGTAATTTTATCTCTGTCTATGAAACCGAAACACCTCGATCACTTTTCCATCAGGATACACATATTATATCCATTAATCAACACAATCACCTAACTCATTTCATCTGACGATGAACTAAAATAAATCAAATCGTTGTACTAATGTTAGCTGTCACGATGGTCATTCAGACCGTTGCTACACGAAGCTGTACTATTCATTCAGGTACTATATTCCTTCACGGAAGTAGTCTTCTTTATAGATGTTTTGAATTTCTCACAATTCCGGGCGAGGTGATCTGACATGTTCGCATTCTTCTATATATCTAGTAACGATCACACAATTTTCGTTTTCTTTCTGACAGAGTGTGTCAAGTACGTTTAATTTGCGTGATATAAAACTAGAGAATCAGTTTGTTTTCGGCATTTATTAGAATATGGTGAATTTCCTAGTTCCATTCTGTCGCCAGGAGACAAGTTTGATATTTGATCTCAGTTGTGATTGTATATTTCCTATCTGTCACCAGAAGAGGTCTTCTTCTTCTTCTTTCGTTCACTTGAAACATGTCTATATCTGTAATTCTGTCTCCTTAATAAAACTCACTGTCTTTTGTAGTTCATACAGTGTCCCATAGAGCTTTTATTCCATGTTGTTTCCTCTGGCCAATATGTCTGCCTCAGCGTTGCATGCTCAGAACACTCTTGAAGTATATGTTTGGCACTCTGTGCTGCCTGTCCACGTGTACACATGGCCGTGTTGCCAATCTTGAACTTGGTATACATGTGACTGCGGAGTCGGTTGTGTCCTGTTCTGAGACGTAGAATTATAACTTGTTCTGATCTGTTCATAATGTGATAGTCATCTTGTGTTGGTGTTTGTGGCTTTCTTATTGACTTGATCATCTGTTTTTTCTGATGGTAGGTGATTGGTATATCTGGTTGGTCTTCGGCAGCACCTTCCTTAGCCAGTTGGTCTGCTTTTTCATTTCCTGGTATTCCACAGTGAGAGGGTATCCACTGCATGGTTACCCTATACTGGTACGACAATTCGCTAAGTAGTTTTTTCAAGTCTGTTAGTTTTCCAGACTGGAGAGCTTGAAGCACTGACCTTGCATCTGTCAGGAATACCACAGGCTGTAGGTCAGAGTTGGAGTTCAGCAGTTTTTTAGCTGCCACACTAATTGCCTGGATTTCTGCATCATAATTATTACAAAATTTTCCTGTCGGTGTTCTGATTGTATCTCTAGACTTATGTGGATATTCTATATATAGACCTGCACCTCCATTCCTCACAGCATTCCGTGCTGACCCATCTGTGTATTCTCTGACCCATATATCTTGTGGATATTCCTCATCCAGGAAACTGAGGGTGACTGTCATTCGCTGCACACTGTTCTGTTCATCCTCGCTTAGTATTCCTTTCACAGAAGACAAGTTTGATATTTGATCTCAGTTGTGATTGTATACTTCCTATCTATCGCAAGGAGACAAGTTTGATATTTGATCTCAGCTGTGATTGTATACTTCCTATCTATCGCCAGGAGACAAGTTTGATATTTGATCTCTGTTGTGATTGTATATTTCCTATCTATCGCCAGGAGACAAGTTTGATATTTGATCTCAGCTGTGATTGTATATTTCCTATCTGTCGCCAGGAGACAAGTTTGATATTTGATCTCAGTTGTGATTGTATATTTCCTATCTGTCGCCAGGAGACAAGTTTGATATTTGATCTCAGATGTCATTGTATATTTCCTATCTATCCTCAAGTGACTTGTAAGTATCTAATCTTAGCCCTGATAGTTTATAATTTCACTGCGCTCGGACTTTACAATCCACAACAAATGTCACCGGGGGACAGTTTCGAGGACGAAATAAGGTAGACAGAGATTTAGACTTTGGTCGACCACATGTGTCTCGTAGTAGGTGCTCCACTCTGTGAAAACTGGTCACGTGTTATCAGACAGTCCATTGACTCCTCAGCACGCTGAGACTTAATCTTTCTCCTCAGTGCGTCTTGTTCCGGTATAGGAAACTGTCCACAGTATAGTTGGGCGAAGGAGTGTTCGTACTTTTAGCTGAGGTTCTTTCACCGACATGTTAGACAATTTGTCCATGTATGAACCACTACACATATTTTCCGCGGACTGAAATGACATGAATGTGTTGTCTTTTGCTTTTCCGCACTATAAGAGTCCGGGAGAAAATTAGACTTGTTTTAGATCACGAACAACGCTTTCATAGCCTCCCTCATCCTCTTGTCACTGCCATCTAGCACTGTGCTACATTCGAATAGTCCTCAATAGGCTTGGATACTGCTCTGGAGACTCACTACTCTCACTTAAATGTGCTTTTTGGACATGACTTTCCGCCATTTCAGGCTAGCCGCTGTTCTACACTGTGCTGCAAAACTAGCCGCTGTCCTAAACTGTGCTGCAAAACTAGCCGCTGTCCTAAACTGTGCTGTAAAACTATCCGCTGTCCAGAATCAAATAGCAGATGCTTGTCAGCAAAGAGTCAAATAGCAGGTCCTTGTCACCAAAGAATCAGACAGCGGGTGCTTGTCACCAAAGAGTCAAATTGCAGGTGATTTTCGCCAAAGAGTCAAATAGCAGGTGCTGGTCACCAAAGAGTAAATAAAATTGCAGGTGCTGGCATGAGTAATGGAGTGTATATATTCTTAAACTTTCAGGTGGAGAAAGTAGTAGTTGGAAAACATACGGATTATATAAAACCATCTATAGTGGATAATTAGATGATGGTTAAGGAGACGTATTGAAATGGCTAAATAGTTTATTAGTCGTCATATCATCAGCATGGCAATCCGGACATGTCCATTGGTGCTTCGATCTCATAGTCAGTATGTCCTTCAGCTTGTAACTGACTGTTGCGGTTCTATTTTGGGTGACAACGTTTATTTTTATTTCTATATGTTGCTCGTTCTTGCACCATCGTATTCCATTGCCAGGTCCTACATTCTAGCCAAATATACTGAAGAAGAAATACACTCCCATATAATCCAATAGGTCTTTTCATTAAAAACATCAGAACGATCCATTAGTCACTGTGCCCACGACGTCAATTCTGCCTGCTCTTTCACTTTCTCCAACACCCCCGTTTCCAGGTAAAAATATGAAGGTATAACTCTCTTCAACATAGACTTCACAATTGACTCCCTCTAACGACGGAGTAGATAGGTCCGACTGATTCTACCGACTCATAGAATTAGTAAGAAAACCGCTCGTGTGTTGCCAGGGCCCGAAAGGGAAGCAAAGAATAGCAATACTGTTTACCTTCCACACATGTCGTAAAAGGCGACTAAGAAGGTTATGGGATGGAGTTGGCTGCCCCATCCCATATAGGGTCAGTGACCCAAAGCCATGCTGAAGTCGGATGTATCAGGCCGAAAGTCGCAGATATCGCAGCAATGGTGTAAACCATGACACAACGCATTCCGTTCTCCGGACTACATCCTGCTAATCTGCAGGAGTTTTACAACGAACGCAGAAGAAGAAGTAAGAAAACAGACATCTGTAGAATTAATTGTAAACTACTTGTCAAGTTTACTTTGTTACACTTTCCCGTGCTCTATGTCCTTAAATGTGCATATCCGTTTAGTAACATTCTCTGTCCTGCCAAGTCATGGCTGCTCTCTTTTAAAAGTTTGCCCACTGATCTTCGCAATATCATCATGTAGTGGGGTGCAAAAGGAGTCGCATTGTTCTTGTGCGAATCCAGGGTAGCAGATAACCAAGATCCTAAAAGTAGCTCCTCGTGGTGCACCCTGGAAACAGAAACACCGCTGCTCTTGTTGTATTCCTGGCTAAGACTTTTAGGCTCGTGTCCGTGGATGCTGTTGATGAAATGAGAATTTTCATCACAGAGACAGGTAATATCTCCGAAACTTCTACGCCATTACATCGAACATATGCATGGCGTCTGTGCATTCTGATTTGGCTGGCTTAGAGAAGCAGAAACATTGAAGAGGCGACCAATAGTAAATGTCCATAACATACAGTTATAATACGAGTACACACCGAATCTAGAAAAGGTAACACAAGATAGAGTGCAACAAAGTATACGTGAGTTGATTCAGTGGCAACGGAGACACATTGGTCCAGCTCGAGACAGGTTGGCCCAAGTGCTGTTAATGCTCGAGAATACACAGAAGCACACATGTCCCAGCACAATTGACACTATTCAAAGTAGAAGTCATGACTCAGGTATTGGATACGCCAACTTGATCATGCACTCCTGGATATAGAAGAAAGCTGTGAATACAGATCCCCATTGCACACAGGACAAGCACTGAACAAATATCGGGGATCGCAATGTTCAAATGTCTGCCCGAAGCAGTGTTGAGAATCGAAATGTGGACACTGGGGGCAGTGTAGAGGAGGGCACAATTATCTGACACTGAAAACATAGCTCAAAATCGACTGTCGGTCGTTGCCCAACACGGCTCACACAGAGAGAATTGGGTTCAGTATCCAAGGGCCCACCGCGAAGCTCCTCGTCTGAGATTCGTATTTTACCTAACTCTTTAGGTAATATACCCAATGGCGGTCATCTCAAGCGGATGAGGGGAGTGCGTCAGAAATACATAGGTCAAATCCCAGACCCCCGACGTGTTTGACGAAGCAGCACATCGTATTGGAAGGTGTATCAAACCTAATTGATATTGGTATAAGTATAATTCGATCGTAACCGTTGTCCAACACGGCTTATACGGAAGAAATTAGGTCTGGGACCTAGGGACACAAGGGGTGGTAATAGAATGGTCTTCCTACACAAGAAACAGTTCGCTGATTGCGACACGCCTCGTCAGAGGATAGACAAATAATGGGTGACCCAAGCAAACTATCAGATCGCCTCGTCTTGTCTCATATACACCTCCTATCCCGATAAGAAGGCTATTCCATGGGCATTGCAACAAGCCGAAAGGCGAAGTCACCTGGGTATGAAAGAAAGTTCATAAACTTCACATTGCAGATAGGAAGTAAGAACTAATCACTCGTAATTCTTGGGGTTCTCAGACAAACACACAGTCATCATGCAGTGAATGGTTTATGAATGAACATGACAAAACTCCCCTCTCTGCATTAAAGTAAGATGCGCATCGCAATTGCTTCTTATCTGGTGCATCCAAGAAGGGATACGCATAACTTCCATTGTGCATCTTATCAATTCTATCAAATTACATTGAGCTAAGTCTCAGGATAGTCCAGAAATACTTTACTACTGTCATGACTAGCTTTTGATATACGAGGGTAGCAGTTAAAGAAGTCGTTGTTCACAGCAGCCCACATTATCCCTACTGTCAACCAATGCTGTTGTCTGAAGAATGTGTAATTTATATGCTATTAAAACAAAAACATCCGTTGAACAGCACCCACAGGTAAAGTGGCTGCTCTCTGTTCTATCTCTCCACATATATAAGTAGTTGGTATTATTGCATAAATGAAGAAGTTCTTCAGCTAGAACCATGTCATACCTGCTGTTTTTGGGTTCACCAATTTACTAAAAAAGAGGGAATAATGACACAAAAATTGTTGCAAGAAATAATGGCAAGAACTAAAGAAATATAATAATTATAAGAAATGATAACATGCTATAATGGCAAGAAATAATGATGAAACAATGACAAGGAAATTGAAAAGGAATAATGACAAAGAATAATGCCGACACATAATGACAAGAAAAAGAGGCAAGTGATAATGACAAGAAATTATTAAAAGGAATAACGACAATATAAATTAGTGTTGACTGAAAGTGTGCATGCGGTTAGATGACTTGAGACCAGATTACGTGTCTATTCAATTATTTGGTCTGTATTTGTGTAGGCTTCATTAGATAATTACGAAATCACAAGAAAATGAAGATTTTGGATTCAAGAAAAGTGATTCAAAGTTATAGAAATAATTTGTCGTTTGAAAAATTCCCGGATATTCCATGGTTTAGCTGCCAGATTCAACGATGAATATGCAAATTGGAGATTAAAATTAACGATTCATATGAAGATGCTACACATTGTATGCCAACGTTGATGTTTTGAAGCGATTTATCACAAATTATGCAAAATTAATGTTTAAAAATTGATACAATTGGGGGAAAAAATTAAAAAAAACATCTTAGTTGCTCTGTGAATGGAACAATCCGCATAGTTACAATAAAGAATTTGTTAAATATTCTGATGCAAAACGTTTTAATAAAGATCTTTTAATGGAATGAGTTTTGGACAACTAAAAACTGGATGATGTCACCGACCTCTATACACTCAGGGCAGTAGCATACGTGTCGAAATCCTCGACAGTTATACACTCAGAGCAGTAGCATACGTGTCGAAACCTTTTAGAACTTGAACTGACAGCATCAAAATGTGTTCACAGTTGCTCTGGCAACAGAAACAAGGGATCCGTGACTTAAAGACGAGTACATCGAATCTTAATAGAAAAGTACGAGAGCTTTCACTAAGAAAATAGTTCTATAGCTGAAATTATGGTAGTCGTGAACAATGAGTCTATGGACATATGTTTACCTATATACTTGATAATTAATGCAGTTAGGTTACTTTGAAAGGCAGTATGTTGATATACAGGTAAAGATTTGTAAACATAATTTCTATCGGTGCACATGTGTCCAGTCTATATGAGATATCTATTTCGATCTACAGTTGCCAACTGTCTACATGTATATCTGAAAACTGATGTATAAACTAAAACTGATAAGCTCATTTTACTTGGAGACTTCAATGCAAGGGTGAGTAAAGACAATATCTCCTGGAACGGTGTAATAGGGAAATATGGAGTGGGTCAGTGCAACAACAATGGACTTCTGTTACAAACTTGTGGCGAACATGACCTCCTCATTACCAACACCATATTTCAATTCCCAATCCGAAACCGGACCTTCTGGATGCACCCTCGATCAAAACACTGGCATCTTATAGATTATATAATTGTAAGAAGAAAGGACCGCCAAGTTGTTCGAGTGACAAAATCCATGTGCGGTGTAGACTGCTGGACTGACCATCGTCTTATTGTGTCAAAATTAAGAATTCGCATACAGCCTGCTAGACGCCCACAGGGAAGAAAAGCAAAGAAATGTATAGACGTCAGAAAGTTATCAAATGTAAACACACAACAGTCCCTAGCCTCTACTCTGGATGAATGTCCGAAATCTGCACAATAAGAGCAAGATGTAGATACGACCTGGACATATCTGAGCAAGCACATTTACGACACTGCTACTGAGGAACTAGGTCATTCTATCAAAAACAAAATGACTGGTTTGATGAGAATGATAATAAAATCAAAGTATTGTTGGGCGAAAAACACCACCTTTTCACAGCATACGTTAATGATCCAAAATCAATGTCTAAAAAAAGAAGCACTCAATTACAAACGGAAAATAATTCAAAATAAACTACGCCATGAGAGACTCATGGCTGAATAAGAAAGCATATGAGATAAGAAGCATTCAATTACAAACGGAAAATAATTCAAAATAAACTACGCCATGAGAGACTCATGGCTGAATAAGAAAGCATATGAGATACAAAGATTTGCAGACACAAACGATTTGAGAAACTTCTATGATGCACTTAAAACGTTATATGGTCCTACCTCATCAGGATCTTTTCCACTTCTCAATGCAAATGAAACACAACTAATCGTAGAAAAAGATAAAATCCTGCAGTTCTGGGTAGAACACTTTGAGCATATTTTGAATAACCCATCATCAATAAATGAAGATACTATCAACAGACTACCGCAGGTTCCTCTCAATGAAATGCTAGGTGACATCCCTACTTTGGAGGAAACTCGTAAAGCAGTTCATCAGCTTTCTAGTGGAAAAGCACCTGGATCCTACTCAATACCAATCGAAATATACAAATATGGTGGTAAAAATCTTATTGAGAAACTTCACATAATTTTCCAACAGTCACGGAAAAGCGAAAAAATTCCACACAATTTTAAGGATGCTACAATTATACACCTGTATAAACGTAAAGAGAACCGCCAGTCCTGTAACAACCATCGTGGTATCTCTCTACTGTCCATTGCTGGAAAGATATTTGCCAGAATTCTTTTGAACCGTCTTA
>CM067313.1:28013546-28191046 GCA_034231615.1 Meghimatium bilineatum | reverse complement strand
CTTGATTATACCAAGAACGTCCGCTGTATAGAAGACCTTCCAACAGAAATAATTAGGACCACCATCAATGAATTGTTTGATTATTATTGGGCTATTTGTTGGTAACTCTTTATATACTTGGAGTCGTCTTGGCTAATTTTGGCATGCTATTCGTAGTATGTAAATAGTGACAACCGAAAACCCGACAATAATTGTTTTTTAAACAACAAATGGGGTTCTAATTAATTCTTTTGGAAGGTGTTTATTGGTGACGGCCATGTTATACCCGGATATTTATCAAATGAAATTAGGCGACCATTACTACCTAGGATTGTGTGTTCGTCCATCACAAGTGATGATGACCATTATTTACATCCACTATTGAAAAGTCAGTTATAATTATGACCATGCCTAATAGTTTGTACATGACTAATGAGCCCTATTCAAGTTGTAAATGTCCTTGGACAGTTCAGACAAGGAATCACCACTGTAGACATATGTTGGTATATCCGTGTGGCTTTCAAGCTACTCTCAGCTGTTATGCTGTTGTATTGCTCTTCTTTTCACAAGATGATGCACTCTTTTTTTTCATAGCGCCATCTATTTCATGGTTAAGCGTTAATTAGTGTTAAGCATTCCGAAATACAGAAAGTTAAAGGCAGCAGACTCAAGAGGGAGGTCGTGGATGGGACATGCTGAGGATATCATACTAAGGGTGTGCAGATTGCAGGATGTGGCAGCAAGTGCGGAATGGATAGGTCTACCCACAGATTTCGAAACTTGTTTGAGAGTAGTAATATCACTTAGCAGGGAATGCAGAGAATGGTGTCCCACAGTTGTGGATAAAGAAGTGCAGGCTTTAATCAGTGAGAATACCAAAGAGGGGGATGTGATTATATACACTGATGGATCTGTGATTATACATGTTCGCAGCGCTTGGGCCTTTACAGCTCAGTGCCCAGGTAAAAAGATTAAGGAGGAAAGTGGTGCCTTTGCGGTCACTACTATTAGTATGACCATGAAGACTATGGCGGTAACCAAGGCATTTAAGTGGCTACGCACACAGAAGGTAACGCAGGTCTGCATCTTGAGTGACTCTATGAGTATGATTAAGAAGGTACAAATGGGTCTCGTTCGCGAAATGTGGATTGAGGCCTTGAGAAAGACGAGCTTAAAAGTGGTTACATTTATTTTCGTGCCTGGACCTGTGGGCGTTCGAGGCAATGAAAGAGCGGATCAACTGGCATCGTGCGCGATTGTGGCACAGGGCGATGGGACAATGGATCGCGCTGACGTTTTGAACTCCCTAAGAGATATAATACGCAAGAGTGAGACTAATTTGGATTATGATTCTTTTTCAATGGCTAGGATTAAAGATCAGGAATTCAAATGTGGTGTTGCTAGAGGTGAACATTTTGGAGGGCGCAGAAGAATGATGGTCAACCAGCATAGGACCGGTACTAACAGCAGAAGTATAATGGCGGATACACTCAAGGAGAGATCGGAGCAACTATGGACATGTCCAGTTTGCAGTGATGATGATGCGACGACTAACTAACTAACTAACTAATTAACTAACTAACTAACTAACTAACTAACTAACTAACTAGTGTTAAACGTGTTAATGAAATTTTTACCTGGTCTCATGGGACAGAAAAAGTCAGCGGAAGTAAATTCTGACCAGATTATCCCTATGTATGTAGTTGATAAATACGATATACGAAATTAACACTGTAATAGCATTGCATTGAAATTAACATGGTATTGAGATTAGGTGTTTATTGAGTTTAACACTGTTTTGCGATTCTCATGAAAGGTGAAAAAAATAGAACTTTATTTTATTAACTGAGTTTGATCTATCTGCTGCTTGAATAGAACAGGTGTATAAGCCTGCACCGAAATTGTTTGTAAAAAATATGAAATCATTATTGTATGAAAATTGATGTAACAGAAACAATGAATAATCTAAATTTTCTCATTCGTCATACCCGACATCAGCAACCATTCTGTAGACACAGAAAGTGGTATGTTGTGGACGTCTGGTGCCAATAACTCTAACAAGGTGATGGTATAATCACGTGAGCAGCCAGGCGCATGGGATTATATCCCTCTGCACCAGTGGAGAAACCATAGTCGATCAATGTTTCCAATATTGCAATCGCTACTAGATTCATCCATGGCGTCCGTTATTCATATTTCTCTTCTCTTTCACACGATCGCTAGAATCTTTATAACTGTACTAGATTCCACTTGTACCAATTACTCAGTTTTTCCATGAGACGATCATATATTCATTTGTTCATAGAGTTGTTCATTTATTCAGTTTGTTCATTGATTCGTTCATACATTCATTTCTTCATTCAGTCGTTTATTGCGCTGTTCGTGCTTTAAGTTGGTCTTTGAGTCGATTATAGTTTTTTGTGTTCATTCTTCTTCTTTTTCTTCAGCTTTCATTCTCAAACTTCCGCTGGATCTTCTTGTAGCAGGATAATGATCCTACTATATATCTAGCAGGATGTAGTCCAGAGAATGGAAATGCGATGTGTCGCCGTTGTATTTGCGCCAATGACCCGACACATCCGTCTTTGGTGGTAGGTTGTTCGTTCATTCATTCAGTTGTTTATTGAGTTGTTTAGTTATTCAACAAACTTGCAATTGCCCGTACATTTCGCACTTTCTAATTTCTATATTTATTAATGCATCTATTTAGTCGTTGACCTTTTTATTTTTTACTTTTTCTAATTCATTTTCGACCTTACACATTCAACTGCATCCTGACTGTTTTCATTCACCTACATTTTGGAATACTCTTCCAAATCACTTGTATCGTTGCTTGCGCCTTGCATGGAATTTTAGAGTGTTACTATATTTTCTCATCTTTCAATCTTCCGACATCATACCGATGACGTGTCACTTGATTGAAAAAAATATCGGATAGAACGTTTCGCTAGCAGTTTTCTACAAGTGTTGTGTAGTTTAGTAGGGAAATTTGATTCTACGAGTAAAGTTTATGACATTAGAGCATATTAAAATAAATAAATTTTCAAGTATGTTTACAATGCCGTTTCTCAGGGAAAACTATCATTGTTTTTCAAACTCAACAAAGAGAACTATTTATGCCTTGGGGAAAGGAGAACAATCAAGGAATATGATTACAGATGATAAGACCATCTTACCATTCTCACTTAAACCTAATGTAGTTAGTCCGAGATCAAATTAAAAACAAGCAGCAACAACAGAACGTCCAAATTAAAACTATTTTGAAATACTTACAAATGTCGCCTTCTCTAATGTTCATTCATTCATTCATTTTCCTTTTGCGCTGAAGTTAGCGCATATGGCAGAGGTCAGATCTCTCCAATTCTGTCTGTTCAAAGCTATTCGGTGCAGTTCTTGAATAGTATGAATATTGGTTGTTTACTTTCTCTAAGTATTGTTCTTCTGAGTGTTTCTTTTGGTCTACCCCTTACTCTTTTGCCTGTAGGTACCCAATAATGTAGCCATGAATTATTGGAAGTGTGAGAATCATCTATTACAAGTGGAAGAGAAATGTTGGAAGAATGATGGCCTGTCCTTCATTCAGCCGCGATTGGTTATCAATTCGGATGAAGATTAATTTCTTTAAAGATAACTTAACCGTTATTGTTAAACACATTAGAGGCGCAACGTTCTCTTATGATATTTATGAACCGCAAAGTAGTCATACCGTTAGAAATAATTAGATTAATGAATACCCTTTATGGTAGCACAGTAAATGTTACTGACAAACATTGTCATGAATATGTCGCATACAGATAATGCAAGAAATCATCTTCAACAAGTATTGATATGCAAGCATGGTGGACATATTATTGTAATAGTAGACACGCCTATGCCTAATCAACTAAAATGATATGTGTTTGAAGTGGTAAAATTTCTTTTCTCTCTACACAATAAGTATTATGCCGATAAAGATCAAAAAGTTTCATTTGTTTATAAAAACTGGGCATGTTGCACACAATTATAAAATATTTAGGTACAGTATAAGTACCATATGTTTAATTATTTCCCTTGTCTATGTTTGCAAATTTCATGTTCATCATTTAACAATTGAAATAGTTATTTATTTAGTATTGGGGTTAGGGTTAGTTATGTAAAACCCATCGATCATAACGCTATTCCTACCCAAACACTAAAATAAATTAATATTTAAATTATTAAATATGTGCATGAAATTAACATAGATAAGGGAAATAACTCGACTATGTGGTGGCGTCTACCTGTACTGTACACGTATTTATTTATTAGATCTAACAAAATATAACACCACATGCACAAAAAGGCATTAATACATTAGACGATTAAAAACTAATACTGTATTTTTTCCCGTTAAGGAGTTGTAGGGAGTATCCCAGTGGCTTGTGTGTACAGTTAGGGAGTTACAGGGAGTATGCGAGTGACTTGTGTGATAAAGTTAGGGAGTTACAGGGAGTATTCGAGTGTCTTGTGTGATAAAGGATGCATGGCCTTGCTGTCGCCACGTCATGTTCAGGGTGATATTTTTTAGTGAGACGGTTAATCAGATAATTACATTTGTTTGAGGGTAATGCTAGTGAAATATGCAATAGAAATAACAGATTTAGTTCCGAGGAATAAAAGCGACTAATAGAAAAGACATTTGACGACTTTCCATCGTCTCAAGATTTTTTTCATTCATGTGCACACCACAAGTTCTTCTGAGCCCAGTTTGGACTTTTCAACCAAATTTGGACTCGGCAACGTTAAACATAGTGCTACGTTTTTTGTTCATTTTCGTTTGAGCAATCGGAACGACTTAGAGTTTTCATTTTGCATTTTATCGAGCCTAACGCCGTATTTTAACGTTTCTTCCACCGTATTCCTAAGTATTCTTGAATTGAAAAGGGAAAACTATACTTAAATCTTTCGAAATTGAGGTCACTACACAAAATACAAATATCGTTTCAATTTTTTCAGTCATGAGATAAGTACGAGTATATTTTGTCTTTGATGCAACTGTGCACTGACGTCACACAGATCCGCGCACACTAGTGACATGTAGTGTTATTACCAATATAAATGATTTCGCAGTGACTGTATAGACACTCCATCGGTAACTTCTGTTTAATTCCTCCGTAAATGTCATCGACGATAAAGTAAGTCCCATGGCAGTAACCTACCGTCGGGGATTAATATAATTCTTCATGTACTAAGCCGCAGCATATATTGGGTGAGGTGGCCTTGTTCTCCTCCGTGCTGTGTTTACCTTTCCCAACTCATGCATCAGGTACTAATTTACAGCTTGACCGAGCCAGGCGAGAAATCACAGTATGGGAAGCAAGCACACTATCAACTAGACTACCGTGCTCCTTCTGTCAGCTACTTCTAGGTTACATTTCGTCTAATCACTTCGCACACAGTGAACATCCGCTCGACCTTACCTAATTTTGTTACAACTCAACCATAAACCATCCAATGAACAGGGAACTGAGTGAATCACTGCTCCATTTAATATCTTCCACATCAATGGCGATAAGACGTTTTGAGTGCAACTTCCTTTAGTTCATTTAGAATTTAAGAAAATTGAGATCTTACGATAAACCATCGTTGTTGCTAAGCTAAAGTTAGATCTCTAAGTCTTCAGTATCAGGTAATTAACTTCTCTGGTCACTGAGCCGTGTACATGATGTTTTCCGGGAGAGATAGAAGATGTCTCACCATGTTTATTTCTTCTTGTTGAAGGATAATGAAATGGAAGGACAGAAAGAGTCCCTTACAAAGCAGCTCTCACACTTCAATCTTTCACACTTAATTACATAATATTACTGGTCTGTCGTTAAGTGGAAAATAGTCTTTTAAGAAACCTCTAATCTACTGACGCCTACCGCGTGAATGAGTTAGTTGAACGTGCTCTAAGACATTGAAACTCTTTCAGCTGTTGTTTGCTTGTATATTCTTTCTGATTGAGTGGGCGGTGCATGCTTGTACCTTTTTATAACTGTTTCAACTATACTACTTATTTGTTAGAGATGTATATGGGCAAGTAGCGCTTACTGCCTTTTCCAATCTCTTCTAAAATAATATATTTTGTCATAGCAGTATCTGAATATATATACTGATATATATATAATAT
The DNA here is from genome assembly GCA_034231615.1 of Meghimatium bilineatum. Classification (NCBI taxonomy): domain Eukaryota; kingdom Metazoa; phylum Mollusca; class Gastropoda; order Stylommatophora; family Philomycidae; genus Meghimatium; species Meghimatium bilineatum. The sequence continues at coordinate 28,184,937 of CM067313.1, read as the reverse complement.
ATATCTTGATATACTTCTTCTTCTTCAGCGTTCATTCTCAAACTCCCGCCAGATCTCTCTTGTAGCAGAACAATGGCCGTACTAGATTTCCAGCAGGATGTAGTCCAGAGAATGGAAATGCGTTGTGTCGCCGTTTTATTTGCGCCAATGGCCCGACACATCCGTCTTCGGCGGGATCTTGATATACAAAAACCATACTGATATGATATATAGCAGTGTCTCAAAACGCTTGATACAAGACAAAAACCATATTGGTTTATATAATCAATTATTCACCGAGTTTCTAGATACTAAAAGAAAACAGACTTATTTGCTTACTTCAATGGCTGTTCTAAAAATGTGCGCTTCGTGGACTTGCAATACCGATGCTTAAAATAATGAACATATAGTTACGTATACTAAATATAATAAACATATAGTTATGTATGCTTAAACCATATACATATAGTTACGTACGTTTAAAATAATAAACATATAGTACGTATGAAAAAAAAACATAAATATATAGTTGTGTATGCTTAAAATAATAAACATATGGTTACGTATGCTTAAAACATAAATATATAGTTAAGTATTCTTAAAATGATAAACATATAGTTACGTATGCTTAAAATAATAAACATATAGTTACGTATGCTTAAAATGATAAACATATAGTTACGTATGCTTAAATGATAAACATATAGTTACGTATACTTAAATAATAAAAATTTATGGATGTGTATTTTATGAGGTTATAGTAATGTAGTACTGTTTAGTTTATTATATACGATTAATATTTAGTTAGTACATTAGTAGTATTTAATTTATTATTAGTTTCTACAGTTTGCATTTGATTAGTTTATTTCTAGCAGTGAATATTTTATGAGGATTTTGTCATTATGTTGCCAGGATCAGAAAGGGAGGAAGAGTAGATGGTAGTAGTTAGGTAGTTAATGAGTTTGCCTCTCATTTGGAGAGGCGTGCCCCTTTCAACCAGCGGACAAAGTCCAATTAGGTTATATCAGGACACACTACCATAAAATATTAGAGGTAACAAAGACCCCGTGTATTAATAATATTATATGATCTAGAAAGAGTAGAGTAGTACTATAACTTGTTATATATGTCGTAAGAGGCAACTAAAGAGGTTTGCAGTTTACAGGTGCAGTGAAGCGATCAACAGACCATGCTGATATATTGTGTACGGCTGACAGGCGCATTTAATACAGCCACCCTGGGATACCCCAGTTCAATTTGTTTTTAAAAGAAAATGTATTACTAAGGATACCCCCAGTTCAGTTCATTTTAATCAGAAAATATGTCCCTGGGATACTATAGTTCAGTTCGTTTAGAGGAGAAAATGTGTTGCTTATCAGTGTGACAATGAACACATAGGAAGAACATATAATCATGAGTAGCTTTATGAACATCTTCATTCTATATGGGATGCTTGCTGTTGGTAGTCTTCCATGAAATAATCTGTATTTATTACTGCATAGACTCCATGTTCATGATCACGACGATGCTGCTTAAGTAGGGGAGAGCTAATTTACAATTTGAAAGTGCTTATTTTTCATCTAGACGTGGGATTAATACAGTTTTGTTTTTAGAAAAAAACTGTTTTCTCTGATTAAAAATTTGCTTGTGGACGACTGTACGTTTAAAGCTACCAGTATGCATGGAACGCAGAGAAGTTTGAATTTCTTGGTTTCTGCACTGCAGGATTGTCGTAATTCTGGCATGGTGAGATCAATGCAGGTATAGATCAACGTCTAGCAAGATCAGATCAATGCAAGTATAGATCGTAGGTCTAGCAAGATCAGATCAATGCAAGTATAGATCGTAGGTCTAGCAAGATCAGATCAATGCAAGTATAGATCGTAGGTCTAGCAAGATCAGATCAATGCAAGTATAGATCGTAGGTCTAGCAAGATCAGATCAATGCAGGTATAGATCGAAGGTCTAGCAAGATCAGATCAATGCAGGTATAGATCGTAGGTCTAGCAAGATCAGATCAATGCAGGTATAGATCGAAGGTCTAGCAAGATCAGATCAATGCAGCTATAGATCGAAGGTCTAGCAAGATCAGATCAATGCAGGTATAGATCGTAGGTCTAGCAAGATCAGATCAATGCAAGTATAGATCGGAGGTCTAGCAAGATCAGATCAATGCAGGTATTAAATACTTTGAATAGATGAATAGAGTAGAACACTTCAAGAATTCGAAAGAGACAAATACGAAATGAGAGGACAGGCTGTTTCTCTCATCTCAAGACCTATTTCAAGATTTACAACCATCCGAGGACTCAAATACTCAAAATTTAAACTTTTCAATTGTATGCTCATCTTCATTTACGAAGGAGACACAACATCACCGGAACAGATGTTGGGTATCTTCGGATTTAACAGTGGCTTCTATTCGGATTTATCAGTGTTTTTTTTTTTCGTTTTATCAAGCAAGATCACTATCAGCTAGGCTACCGAACTCGTCTATTCGGATTTATCAGTGATTTATTAGGATTTGTCAGTGATTTATTACGATTTATTAGTGCTTGCGTCGATTTTATCTGTGGTTTATTCAGATTTATTAGTGGTTTATTCAGATTTATTAGTGGTTTATTTGGATTTTTCAGTGGTTTATTAGGATTTATCAGTGGTTTATTCCGATTTATCAATATTTTACAAATGTTTCACACATACCACATAAGTTTCTTATATTTAGAGTGTGATAATAATACCCCTGATGATTTTCAAGCCTCACCGAACAATATTGATTTATCTCTCCATCTGTTGCTCTATTCTTGTCATAATTGTTTTGATAAACGCTGGCTGTCGTGATTGATCAGTGTAAAGGCTGTGACATTTGTGCGTAGTAACAATTCAAAATACGTTTACATTTGTTTTATAGACTACTCAAAAATTATATGACTGCATGAAGGTATAAGGTATTATATAAAATCAATAGAAAGCATGAGCTTCTCACACCATCTCATATCGCTTATTAAAATGCTTTACCGTGAGAAACATGCGTCTGTTTCTATCGCTGGAGAAATATCCGACTAGTTCTTAGTTCTAGATACAAAAAATATTTCATAGAGGATTGCATCTTTATATCTCACAAAATCGATTTAATATATGTATATATTTTATATATATATATATATATATATATATATATATAATTTTATTTCTTGTTCATGTTCTTGAATAAGCTATATAAGTTATATATATATATATATATAGTTCAGTGTAGCAATTGATGACACGTTTTCTAGTATCCATCGATATGGACTTGTTCCATGCGATATTTTTCATTTTATGGAATGCTGCTTTTGCTTGTCTTATTCTGCTTATAATTTCTGTCTTGCATTTACCATCTGAAGTCATTAATGGTCGTAATATTTGAAACTGTTCACCTGCTGTAAGTTTTTCTCATTTAATAATATTTTACTATTTGGTGGGGTACTTTTTCCTGATAATATCATTGTCTCTGTCTTTTTTTTAATGTTTAAACTAAGACCTTTTTTCACTTTCTATCACTGTCCAGTTTAGCGGATCTTGGAGGTGTTCTTGGTTTTCTGCTATCAACACAGTATCATCTGCATATCGTAGATTATTTATGTTGTGTTCTCCTATTTTAATACCTGGCATATTCTTAATCTCAAGATATTCTCGCTGAAAAGAGAAAAATAATCTGGTGACAATACACATTCCTGGCGTACACTTTGTTTTATTTGTGTATACTTCCCAGTTATATTATCCACTGTCATACCTGCTTCTTGTTGCCAGAATATATTGCGCACAATTCTAAGATCTTTACTGTCCATATTAATATCTTCTAGCATTGTGATAATCTGGTTATGTTTTACTTTGTCGAAATCTTTGGTGCAATCAATAAAGAAAACATATATATATATATCTTTCTGAACTTCTAGTGATCTTTCAATTAAAGTTCTTAATGTATATATGACGTTTTGTGTTCCTTTCCCTTCAACAAATCCAAACTGTTCATTTGCTATTTCCTCTTTAATTTTATTTCTTGTTCTTCTCATAATAATCCTTAACACAATTTTTGTTATGTGACAAGAGAGACTAATTGATTGAATAAGCTATAATTTCCGATTGATGACGTATTGTTATGAAGGTTGGGCAATGACATCTGCAATGGAACATAAAATATCACAATGTGACAGAATATGTTATAGAAAGAACGTAAGAATGTGTGTGACATACAGAGACTCCAACACAGACATCCGTAAAAACCTGAACATAAACCAAATAAGTGTAAGATAGTGGTGCACTTAATTTCATCTAGAATGGCTAGCAGCGACATAGGGTACATAACTAATTGAGTCACTTTAGATCGGGCTCTGTGTCGGAGTGGTACAGTGCACGTCTGTGATGGCCATGTTACCGAGTTCGAATACCGCCGCAGAGAATTATGCAACTGCACCGTTCTGAAAGCAATTACTACTGACGTATTTATATTTCCTAAAAAATAATTACAGCCAAAAAGTGCTGGGCTGATGGCTACGTCCTGAGTAGGATATACCGCCGAAGACGGATGTGCCGGGCATTGACGCAAATAAAACGGCGACACAACGCCTTTCCATTCTCTGGACTCCATCCGGCTGGAAATCTAGTACGACAATGGTCCTGCTACAAGGGAGATCCAGCGGGAGTTTGAGAATGAATGATGAAGAAGAAGTAGAAAAATAGAGTATGGTACCAATTAGTCACTCTCATCTTCATCATGTGCAATGCCGGCTGGTGTATGCAAACATAGCTTTCCGCAGCTCTCTATATTCAGTATCAAGTATCGGGATCGTTCTTGGTTCCCTGCCGCGACAGGTTGTTAAACTGTCTAATATTTTCTCACGTTGTCGCCCTCTGTCTCCGTTGCCTTCAATCTTGCCTGTTGCGATTATGTTCTCCAAACCTCATTGTATCATAACGAGTCAAAAAAAGTGAAAATTGTCTTTTTTCTTATATTATTGATTAAGCTCCGTCTCGCATTTGACTCTTTTGACATAGTCAATCTAGACATATTCAGTGTCACCATAGTACCGTTTTCCTTTCTAGAAGAAAAAGTACGATATTATTGTTTTGTGACTATTTTCTTTTGTCTCTGGATCCGCCAACACAAACAAAAATTGAGGAATAAATTGAAAGACAAGTACAATCTGGCATCTCACCTTCTACGTTAAATCTATTTTTAAAATGCGGAAATGGAATTGTCGTGTAAGTATTTTCATGTGCCAGATAGTTTTATTTGTTGTATTCTTGCTTACGTTGTTTTTTACCGCCAACACTGGTGTGGCTTGAAAACGATTAAAATCTTTTCATGATTGCTCTTCCATCAGGCTGGTTGTTTTATTTCTCTCAGGGTTGTATTTTCTTGATTGTCTGCATTTCTCCTAGATATCGCATGACGACTGTTAATGACCGTGACGGTAATTATAAACTGACGATGCGCTTTCTGCACGAACATTTACCTGTTACGTTTCCAATGTGAATGATGAACAAACATTGCTTAACAGTATAAAATCAATATATGTCGGTCTGTCTGTCTGCTTGCCTGTCTGTTTGTCTGTCTGTATGTCTGTCTGCGTACCTGCCTGCCTATCTAATCTATCTATCTATCTATCTATCTATCTATCTATCTATCTATCTATCTATCTATCTATCTATCTATCTATCTATCTATCTATCTATCTATCTATCTATCTATCTATCTATCTATCTATCTATCTATCTATTTATCTATCTCTCTGTCTGTCTGTCTGTCTGTCTGTCTATCTGTCTGCCTGCCTGCCTGCCTGCCTATCTATCTATCTATCTATCTATCTATCTATCTATCTATCTATCTATCTATCTATCTATCTATCTATCTATCTATCTATCTATCTATCTATCTATCTATCTATCTATCTATCTATCTATCTATCTATCTATCTATCTATCTATCTATCTATCTATCTATCTATCTATCTATCTATCTATCTATCTATCTATCTATCTATCTATCTATCTATCTATCTATCTATCTATCTATCTATCTATCTATCTATCTATCTATCTATCTATCTATCTATCTATCTATCTATCTATCTATCTATCTATCTATCTATCTATCTATCTATCTATCTATCTATCTATCTATCTATCTATCTATCTATCTATCTATCTATCTATCTATCTATCTATCTATCTATCTATCTATCTATCTATCTATCTATCTATCTATCTATCTATCTATCTATCTATCTATCTATCTATCTATCTATCTATCTATCTATCTATCTATCTATCTATCTATCTATCTATCTATCTATCTATCTATCTATCTATCTATCTATCTATCTATCTATCTATCTATCTATCTATCTATCTAGGAAGACAGAGTGAAGATAAATCCTGGATATCTCACTAGGGGGACATAATTAAACCACTGAACTACCGTGTCACATTTATATTTTACATTGATGTTATTGATAATATTCAATGTGCTGTATGTACATTGCATTAGATCGAATTATTGTTTAGTTGTCTAGATATTAATCTTGATACTGACTACATCATCCCTATTTATGCGAGAGGTCAATCTAAAATATTATCATAATACTGTATTTCCCCCTAGATGTCGATGGTGTTAACAAGTGACACAAAAAAAATAGTTAGTAACCAACACAGAAAAATAGCAGTCAGTAATTGTATGCTGAACGACATACTGAATATGAGATCGGAGCTCCAATTCACGTGTTCTGATTACCATGATTTTCTTCTCCGTTCGTTCTCAAACTCCTGCAGATTAGCAGGATGTAGTCCGGAGAACGGAATTCGTTGTACCATGATAATCTGTGATATATTTCTAAGTAATGTCAAAGGTAGGCACCTTTTTTGGTAAGACTGGCTGGTTTTATTATTTTTTATTTTTTTTGATGTGTGGCCAAACATATTATTTGCGACCTACCAAACATATTATTTTATTTCTTTGAAGTTACAAAAAGTGTAATTGACCCCTGGTCTTTGCGTATAATACTTGTTTAAAAATGAGTCTGGAGAGCCAGTACAAATGGCTTTGGAACTAGATTTTGCCCGAGAGAAGTATTTTGCCAGGCTTTATTATATTAACACTTTTAATTTAAACTTATATTTGACTGATGGCTGATAATATATTATACTGATTGATATCATAAACTGTCCAGGAAGCAGTGATAAACCCCTCATTTTTGGCAGTACTTATTTTCTATGATTTCACAATGTTTGTCACTTAGTTATAATCATACCATCATTTGACAATGTTTCTCACTGATTTAGTCATACCATGATTTTACAATGTTTTCCCACTGATTTATAGTTATACCATGATTTTACAATGTTTTCCCACTTATTTATTGTCATACCATGATTTTACAATGTTTCTCACTGATTTCTAGTCACATGTTGTAAAGATCAGGTTTTTAAAAAAATACAAAACAATATCATATAAATTAACTATAATAATCTCAACTGACATAAAATAGAATCGATCATATTAATACACTGCAGAAAATCTTTAATTCAATAAGTGAAACTTAGGACAGGGTAGTGAGGTGTTACTAATCAATAGGTGAAACTTGGGACAGGGTAGTGAGGTGTTACTAATCAATAGGTGAAACTTGGGACAGGGTAGTGAGGTGTTACTAATCAATAGGTGAAACTTGGGACAGGGTAGTGAGGTGTTACTAATCAATAGGTGAAACTTGGGACAGGGTAATGAGGTGTTACTAATCAATAGGTGAAACTTGGGACAGGGTAGTGAGGTGTTACTAATCAATAGGTAAAACTTGGGACAGGGTAGTGAGGTGTTACTAATCATAAGAAACCTTCATAATAATACAAACAAATGGACGTTTCCACTAAAAAATAGTTTTTACTTTAGAAGACACGTTTTGTCCGAGGTTTAAAATATCTAATAGCCTTTCAGACTATGGGGTATTGGCACGAAAACATACAAGTAACGGTATCATCATCATCATGTGACATATTCTTTCCAAAACGTTGTCTTTGCAATTGATATCCTGAATCCGACTCTATCCTGTACCAATCTGCCTGCCTCCTCCAATGATATATTCATAGTCTTTGATGTCATCTGCCCTTCTTTTACATATTCTTCTACATCCATGAATTTTGCTCCCTAGTGTCACACTATGACACGTTATAACACATGAAGAATTGAATTCTGGTTAAAATAGCAGTATACAAGATATATTGAACGTATTCAACATAAGGTCTTTTTCAAGATCTAAAACAAGACAAAAGACAAAACAAACAGTGAACAAATAATAAAAGCAATGAAAACAGTAAAATAGTATTACTGTATAGCTTATTTTTTTTAAAAAGCAATAAACATACATATTAAAAGCAAAAACACTTTACTCATTTGGCACCACATTTAATGTAAAAACTGAACTATCTGGATTTATTGGACATGTAATACGACGTTTGCTGTTTCTGAAATGTTTTATATTTGTTTTTACATTTTAGTAGTTTAAAAAAGTCATCGTTTCCAACAGGAGTTATTGCTATTGGTTGGAATAATATCTTGGAATAATTGCTTAGAACATATTTCAGCACATTTGATATCACCATAATATAAGCTCTTCATTTATTATGCATAGAAAGTAGCAAGTGGCCTAATTTATCTGTGCTGTTTCATTGGGTCTATGTTCTCTAAGGCTATATCACTCACTTGACCCTACTCGTCCCCTGACTACATCACCCCAATTTCACCCCTGACCATGCAACGCACCCAGAACTTCTCTCGGCCAGTAGGGGATCTTTTCGCCCACTAAGAAACCCTGGAGTAGAAGATAGACGCAATTCTACTCTATTTCCATATGTAATTGGTCCACCTAAATAAGGTAGCGCAGCTCTGACGAGTGAACCACTCATAACAAGTAAATCCGTTGTTTTCTTCCATAATTTTCAGGAGTAAAATAACATTGTAAACAAATAGTTGCGAGTATGATAACCCCTACACCACCTAGGCGGATCCCTCCACCCCATAATAAATCTACACTAGGATTCTATTACAGTATGTGTGAGATATGGATACGATATCGTCGTGATTTTTGATATTTTGATGTTATAGCGATTGCAAAATTTTAATTCTACTGAAGAGAGACGTCAGTATCCTGGATAATTTCAAGCTTCTTCTTCTTCTTTCGTTCACTTGAAACATGTCTATATCTGCAATTCTGTCTCCTTAATAAAACTCACTGTCTTTTGTAGTTCATACAGTGTCCCATAGAGCTTTGATTCCAGTGTTGTTTCCTCTGGCCAATATGTCTGCCTCAGCGTTTCATGCTCAGAACACTCTTGAAGTATATGTTTGGCACTCTGTACTGCCTGTCCACATGTACACATGGCTGTGTTGCCAATCTTGAACTTTGTATACATGTGACTGCGGAGTCGGTTGTGTCCTGTTCTGAGACGTATAATTATAACTTGTTCTGATCTGTTCATAATGTGATAGTCATCTTGTGTTGGTGTTTGTGGCTTTCTTATTGACTTGATCATCTGTTTTTTCTGATGGTATGTGATTGGTATATCTGGTTGATCTTCGGCAGCACCTTCTTTAGCCAGTTGGTCTGCTTTTTCATTTCCTGGTATTCCACAGTGAGAGGGTATCCACTGCATGTTTACCCTATACTGGTAAGACAATTCGCTAAGTAGTTTTTTCAAGTCTGTTAGTTTTCCAGACTGGAGAGCTTGAAGCACTGACCTTGCATCTGTCAGGAATACCACAGGCTGTAGGTCAGAGTTGGAGTTCAGCAGTTTTTTAGCTGCCACAGTAATTGCCTGGATTTCTGCATCATAATTATTGCAGAATTTTCCTGTCGGTGTTCTGATTGTATCTCTTGGCTTGTGTGGATATTCTATATATACACCTGCACCTCCATTCCTCACAGCATTCTGTGCTGACCCATCTGTGTATACTCTGACCCATATATCTTGTGGATATTCCTCGTCCAGGAAACTGAGGGTGACTGTCCTCCGCTGCACACTGTTCTGTTCGTCCTCGCTTAGTATTCCTTTCACATGGGTCTGAATGTATATTGGCATTCCATGCCTTTCACTCCATGGGGTTTGTTCTGGTACAGACCTTAAGGGGCTGTCAACTTCAGGTAGGTCTGTAAGTTGTCTACGGAGTCGTTTAGCTTGATGGATAAAGCTGCTTCTTTTCAGAATTTCAAGCTAAAGTAACTCCAGAAGAGGATGCATTATTCCGTGTTAAAGAAGCCGGACACAATAAATGATTACACCAGGCTCAATGCGCTCGACAATCATTATAAGAGGGACAGTCTTTCACGTTTTCACGAAGTTTCTAGAATTCTACAATGCATAATCAATCAGTAAGCCAAATAAACTCTAACAGAATGTTCAATACACGATACTGTTTTTACGTCATTAACGATTGATTTTCATGAGTTTTTTTTTTAATCAAAAATGAGGCTTATACGTTTAACTTTATTTGTCAACAAGGAGGCTTACACGGATAAGTTTATTTATCAGCTAAGAGGCTTTCACGTTTGACGTTATATTTCAACAATGAGGATCACATCTTTATCTTTCTTTGTCAATAAGGAGGCTGACACGTTTATCTTTCTTTGTCAGCAAGGAGGCTGACACGTTTATCTTTCTTTGTCAACAAGGAGGCTGACACGTTTGACTTTATTTGTCAATAATGAAGCTCATACGTTTATATTTTGTGTTAACAATGAAGCTTAAACGTTTGACTTTATTTGTCAATAATAAAGCTTATACGTTAGAAGTGCATTGCCCGATTCCATTCACACCTGTATATCCCGGCACGAATATATAGGTAATCGTTTTGGTCAGAAATTATTTAATAATTATTATGTCAACAACTCGACCATTAACGAGGGACACCTCCAGTTTCAACTTTGCGGAACACATTCATTAAGTCACTAAATATCCATCCATGAATATAGTCATGTGACAACGGCCATGCCATTACCTCGGTCACATCTGTAATCTCCATCGTAAGACTGTTCGTACTTGTGGTGAAGGAACCACTGGATTGCTAGAGAATATCCAAACCGGACTGCACAGAATACGTTCAAACACACGTAGGTGAAGAACGACTGACTCATGAATATAGATTAATGCATCACTTTACTGTCGTCATATCTTGCCTTAATTTCCGCATTTACTGTCTTTGTATTTTTTTTCGCTACAACTTCTGTCACGAGTGATGTTTATAGAGAAGGTACCATGTAATGCAAGCTTAGTGGGTAACCACTTCTCCCTAGAAACAATGCAAGTAGATATCCACTTCTTCACTTCTCCCCAGCAACAATTCAAGTAGATATCCACTTCTCCCCAGCAACAATGCAAGTAGATATCCACTTCTCCCCAGCAACATTGCAAGTAGATATCCACTTCTCCCAAGCAACAATGCAAGTCGGTATCTACTTCTCCCCAGAAACAATACAAGTCGGTATCCATTTCTCCCTAGAAACAATGCAAGTAGGTATCCACTTCTCCACAGCAACAATGCTAGTAGATATCCACTTCTCCCCAGCAACAATACAAGTAGGTATCCACTTCTCCTCAGCAACAATGCAGTTAGGTATCCACTTCTCTCTAGGAGCAATGCACGTAGGTATCAACTTCAAGTCAAGCAAAATACAAGTTAAGTAAATATCTACTTCTTCCCCAGGAATGATACACGTAGGGATCCTCTTCCCAGCAACAATGCACGAAGGGATCCTCTTCCCAGCAACAATGCACGTAGGGATCCTCTTCCCAGCAACAATGCACGAAGGGATCCTCTTCCCAGCAACAATGCACGTAGGGATCCTCTTCCCAGCAACAATGCACGTAGGGATCCTCTTCCCATCAACAATGCACGTAAATTCATATACTTTTATGTTTCTTATCTTTCTCTTCCTGGGTACCAAATAATTTCATTCCATGCAGAGCTCTTTCCTGCTTTTCTGGAGTATGCCCTGTCCATCTGTAGAACAATTTCTAAAGCCTACTTTCTCTCTCCCTCTACCACTTTCAACAATGGTCACAGCTTAATCCCATTTCACAAGCTAAGGCGAGTAATGAAAAGTAGATTACGTATTTTCTCTATCCAATGTGCCTTTTATGGGTTATCTCAGCGTATCTTCAACGTTATCGTGTCACCTTATGTGTGATCTTAGTGTATCTACAACATTATCGTGTCTCGTTATGTGTGATCTTAGTCTAACTACAACACTATATTGTCACGCTAAGTGTTATCCCAGTGTTTCTCAAATGTTATCGTGCCAGCGCTTGTTTCCTCTGTAATGTATATACCACATACCGCTCCTTCCCCCCACTCCCTACCTATAATATCACGTATCTTATTAGTATTCGTGCATACATATCTATGCCTTATTATAGAGAAGAGTGACTCATTCATATGGAATAGCCAGAGTTTGTATATTTATACCATTATAAGTTACAATCTACCTACGTACCTACCTACATACCTCTATCTATCTATCTATCTATCTATATATCTATCTATCTATCTATCTATCTATCTATCTATCTATCTATCTATCTATCTATCTATCTATCTATCTATCTATCTATCTATCTATCTATCTATCTATCTATCTATCTATCTATCTATCTATCTATCTATCTGTCTGTCTGTCTGTCTGTCTGTCTGTCTGTCTGTCTGTCTGTCTGTCTGTCTGTCTGTCTGTCTGTCTGTCTGTCTGTCTGTCTGTCTGTCTGTCTAATCTAATCTAATCTAATCTAATCTAATCTAATCTAATCTAATCTAATCTAATCTAATCTAATCTAATCTAATCTAATCTAATCTAATCTAATCTATCCATCCATCCATTCATCCATCTATCCCTCCCTCCCTCCCTATCTCTCTCCATCCATCCATCAATCCGCCTGCCTGCTTACCTACCTGCCTACCTATCTATCTATCTATCGATCCATCCATCAATTCATCCATCCATATATCTATCTCTGTCTGTCTGCCTTTTTTCTGTCTGTCTTTCTTTCTTTCTGTCTGTCTGTCTATGTATCTAGTCATCCATCCACCCATTCATCCATCTATCTATCCATCCATCTGTCTGTATGTCTGTCCGTCTATCTATGTGTCTATAAAACTAAGTAATTATTACCTAAATCATCATTCATTGTAAACTGTGTCTACGTGTATGTCAACATATCTTCATCAGAATGTGTGAACAGTAATCAGTGATATTGTTGAATTCAGATTCTGAAAACATAAAGAATGACAGTTTTATGTCAAAGAAAATTACAAGATGCATTATGGCTTAGATAGAAAACAGGTTATAATAAGTCATATTTATTTTATCTAAATATGATTTGTTTTTCTTATTGCAGACATCAAATGACACTATCGCCCGCTACACCAACATGGAGGTATATAAGTGTGGACACACATGGATATTTGGTGATAATCCAAATCACACGATATCACGACTGTCTACAGTTCGTCTGAAACTGCGCATGAGAAAGATTGTGATAGTACCGTATTAGAAGTGACCACTAATATTCCAGCGCTATATGTTGGGTCAGTTTACCTTGACATCTGTAGATTGATTAAACACTGAGTTTGAATATCTTATGTGGTTTATTATAGGATATTTATGCTTAGAGTTTATATAAAGCATTCTTCTTGCATCCTAAATGAAGTTTAAATATTTCCAAACACTCAAGTATTCTAAAAATCAGTATTATAATCACTCTAGTGAATACTTCTAAATAATTAATCAGACACGATTAACACGTATGCTCATCCAGCCATTATTTACTTGAGCAATATTATAGCATCGATGACGTCACGAGTTTCCATAGTACGCAAATACCCAGAAGTCATGTCTGGAGTGGGAGCTGCGTTTTACCCCAGCATACTGTATTCAAACCTCAAGATTACATCGTCCGAACAATCTTCGCTAGAGCATGTAAACGCTAAACAAAGTATTCATATAGCAAACTCGTTATCCAGCGATGGCGATAGAATATCAGGAACATCCATAGAAGATGCGTTTTATACTGAACATAACTTAGCGAAACGGCTCAATTCACTTCTTCAAAATCTGTCTACATCTTTTCAAGAGTTTCAATCATCCCTTGACGCCAATACTTCTGTCTCAATCAGTGACTTCTTTCATGCCACATTTCCAATCACGAATTCAACTCATGCTTCATTTGAAGAATTCAACCTTACTTCACAAGTTGCCGTCCCATCTAGTCAAGGCTTCCCAGACTCGTCCAAGTCTGGATTTGACAGTATTATGTCTAGTTCCATGTGGTATAACTTCAGCAACAACACAACGAACAATTTCACAGAACCTCTCGGCCTTAATAAAACAACTGTAGAGATTGTAGTCATTTCTATTGTTGTCAGTTTGCTATCAGTATTAACAGCCGGTGGTAATCTCTTGGTCATAGTTGCTTTTAAGCTGGATAAGAATCTGCAAACAGTTAGTAACTATTTTCTTTTGAGTCTGGCAGTGGCAGATCTAACGATAGGTATAATATCTATGCCATTATACACTGTCTACTTACTAATGGGTTACTGGCCTCTCAAAGCTTTCATGTGTGATATTTGGTTATCATTAGATTACACAATGAGCAATGCCTCTGTGGCTAATCTTATAATTATTAGTTTCGATAGATACTTGAGTGTGACAAGACCGTTAACTTATAGGGCAAAAAGAACTCCGCGAAGAGCTGGAACAATGATTGGATGCGCATGGGTTATCTCTTCCGTCATTTGGACACCATGGATTTTTGCTTGGCCTCATATTGAAGGACAGAGGAATGTACCAGAAACCGATTGTTATATTCAATTTCTCAAGACGAATCAATACATCACCATCATAACAGCAATGTTTGCTTTTTTCATTCCTGTCATTATCATGTCTGTGTTGTACTTCCGAATTTATATGGAGACACAGAAACGACAAAAAGATTTGCCAAAACTACAAGGTATGCATAAATCAAAGAAGATCAAAGATCCCCATCTACGGCACCACTCAAGCAAAAAATACACGGCTTCTAGTGATGAAGACGTTAATTCAAGTATCAGTGACAAAGGCAACAATGTCGTACAAAACAGTAACGGACTTGACACAACAGAACCAACATCTGTGAGAAGTAAGTTACTTGGATGTTTGAAGATTGATAGGGATTCCGATTATTTGGAAGACTCGAGTTCGAGTGATCCTCCAGCGTCACCTACAACATCAAATGCCCATTCCAACTGTGCGATTCCTCTTCTGTACAGTTTAGAAACAAATGGTGAAAAATGGCTACCTCGCCAAGATTCTGAAAATTCTACAGCAAGTTTACATGCACCTACAGCCAAGTCTCGCTCTGTACGAATGAATTTCAGTGCATCTTTAATACCGCTACTGCCCATTGACTCTCCTGTGTCACCGTGCTCAATGTATCGAGACCAAGAGAATGAAACGGTTCCTGCACATGGTCGTTCCTCGCCGCTTTTGACTAACAGTACTTCTTTTCGACACCCAGGCATTCTTACAACATCATTCTCTGATCATGTTGCTGAAACAATTAAGGAAGACCCGCTATCAGATGATTCGGATCATTCTTTACTGGAAGTTAAACATACCAATCATAATGATAGTGAGGATGAAGACGACGAAGACGATGAGACTGCCATGTACAGGATTTTGATTCTTTTACCTGAAGACTCTCTAGATTCGAACCACAAACCTACCATCAGGATAGAACCAGAGGATATGGATAGATTTAGCGAACTAAACCCTGGTCTTGTGCAGAGAACTGAAAGTGACACTGACGAAGATGATGTTGCATCTCGGTTTCTTCCCGAGAGACCCACTCTTCCGCCTCCAGTTCGCCCTCCTACAGGAACTCCAGCGCTTGCCAGACGAGCTCAGAGTAATGACTCAAATAAAGTTGCTATGCAGGCAAAGATCGCTGCTAAGGCAGCTACTCGTGTTCGAAAAGCAAAACAACAGACTCGAACGAAGGCTCAATCTAGACGTCAGGAGAGAAGACAGGATCAGAAGGCGGCAAAAACACTCACAGCCATTTTACTAGCCTTTATTGTTACTTGGACACCGTATAACATTTTCACGGTAGCCGAGGTCTTCTGTGAAGGCTGTGTCAATAAAACACTGTATGCTATAGGTAAGTCATTCAATGTTAAGTAATATTTTGTGAAAGTCAGATCAGTTCATACAACTATCTTAATCAATATTATATTTTGTGATTTTCCAGTTAGTCTGTACGTATACCAATCAATGTTAAATGTTCTTGTTTCCAATGAGTGTCTATCAGTTTATGTTCGTCATTTATTAATTTAAATATAAATATATTTAGGGTTAGGGTTAGTTATATAAAACCCCTAACCCCTAACCATAAACGTAGTCCCAAAAAAAAAAGAATATTTGAATTAATTATTGATTAATTATTCATATAATATTTAAATCAATTAACCACAAAATACGTAGATATGCACTAATTGGATATAAGAAACATGTTAAGTACAATTTTGTAAAAAGTCTTATCGGTCTATCTTTATCAATCTTAAGAAAATGTATTTTGTGAAAGTCATATAGACTACTTAATTCAGTCATTCTAACAATTAATTATATTACATTCATATTTTTTTTATTTGCCACTATTATTTCTCTGTGGGACATAACGTTGCAATTGGCAATCTCAAAACGGCTCTATTACTGGATTTTTAAAAAAATGTGTATAGAATTGATATGGTATCCCCTTCTATTATCCCCTAGTGTTCGGTCAAGTCACGGGCTCTCGACCTGTTTTTGGACACACTTTTGGAGCAAAGTCTCCTCCGTGGACCATTTGTGCCTTAAAAAAGTAATTTCATTTACTTATTTTGTAAATCACAAAGGGTCTATAAATTTTCTCGACGTAATTACTCTTCCATAACATCATAAATATTGTTCCCTAACATTCAGGTGTTCGTCTTTCTTCCCTAACTAGACGGGTATGTGGCCTCTCAATGTCTTCCCTAACTAGACGGGTATGTGGCCTCTCAATTTCTTCCCTAACTAGACGGGTATGTGGCCTCTCAATTTCTTCCCTAGCTAGTCAGGTATATGGCCTCTCAATTTAACAATGTTTCCCCTTGATCTGGCGCAGGGTCTCCATCGCTTCCCCCCTCCCCCTACACGTGCCATATGGTCTAAGCTGAGAACCCCCTATATGTTCTCCGTTTTCAGCACAGTTTTTCTATCTAGTGCTTGTCTAGTTATGTATTCATGTATCTATTGGAGGGTGTGTTACTGCGCTCGTAATTTTTAAATAGCCCAAATAGAGTGACAGTGATTATCATACTATTAACTAAACTATACAGTAATTATAATAATAAGACTCAATAACCCTTAGAAGTCGTAGAGCTGACGCATTGTAGACATCAACAGAACAAATCTCTAAACATCTCTGTCGTCAGCCATTCGAACAAGTAGAGAAACATGATTCTCAGACAATTCCTTAATGCTTTTAATTCCGTATTTTCTATTACCACCTCTTCTCATCACCTTCAACTCTGTTCCGTGCAATTTTAGAAAGTGAGAAGTGTCTTGTTGCATGTCCAAACCAAGCACACATGGCTGTACACTAATGATGACTCTCATCGGGGGAAATGTGGGCATACATGTAGTCAGAGAGAAGGAAGGACTTTCCACGGGACTCCATTCTGGGGCAAAGAAGATCACGACAAACCATAAGTTTTAGGCTTCACGCAGGACATTGTGAATTACGGACATATCTCCACAGGGTGAGAGCTGTCCGGGCTGACTAGTGTCATGTCGAGAGGGTTCCCATTCTCCAGGGCACATTCTGCAGACATGCTCACTGTTAAATGACGTGGGAACTAAAATATGGTCCAAAGCAACAGATCTGAAGGTAAAGCTGTGAGGCATTCGTGAGGACCTCATTCTGACAACTGAATTCATGGAGGCGGTCCAACTTCCTGTATAGACTTATGAGCATAGGGAACTGAGCGCAGAAGAAGAATATAAACTATTCACACTATTGACACTACGCTGCACGTAAAACTACTTATACTAATAATATAATAAGTCAATTACTAGAGCTGTAATGATGTGATATATAGAAGAATAGGGAGAACATCATGGAAAGAGAAGAAAACAAATAAAGAGGTGCTAAAGATACTTAATATGAAGAAAGAACTACTAAGAGAAATAAAGATCAGGCAAATAAAATACTTTGGACATTAAAAGACATGACACCTTATTGAAGGCTTACTTGAGGGCAAAGTCAAAGGGAGGCGAGCAATAGGTAGGCAGAGATACAAGTGGGAGAGTAACATCACACGATGGACAGGTTACAGTCTAGCAGAATGCACCACCAAACAAGAGACAGATGATGTTGGAGATCCGTTGCAGCCAACCTTCGTTGCGGAGACGGCCATTAATGATGATGAATAATGTGATGTAAAAATAATGACACTTTCAATATGTCATATTAACTTTTTATCTCTGTTAAACCTCTAAACACATACCCAGTGTAGCATTGCCGATATGTTTAACAAAGTCTCAATTACATAGAGCATTCTAAATACATCATGGTATGAATGGAAAACATTTCGTAGACTAAAGGTTGCTATCAAATACCTTCTGCTACATGCAATGTCGTGATACAATATCAATCAATCAATCAATCAATCAATAAACTCGTAACCCTTCAGGGTCGTAGAGGTACCACTCTGGATGCATCAGCACACAGAGACCTCCAGGGAATTCTATCCTCAGCGATGCGAATGGGTGAAAATATCTTGCCCTGTCCATTCCTTGATGTTGTCTGTCCATGTCTTTATTTGTCATCCTCTGCTTCTTCCACCCTCGACAGTTCCCTGCAGTATTGTTTTTGACAAGGAATCTTGCCTGCATATATGTCCGAACCATGCTAGTTTTCGTCGTTTCACTATTGAAAGCAATGGCTCCTGAACACCTGCACACATCTCTACTTTATTTCTTACGTACACATTGGTCTTATGTTCCCTATAGGAAATTCGTTGAATTCGTCTGTAGCATTTGTACTCGAAAACCAGTAATCTTCCCTCCATGTCGGCAGCGAGTTTCCAACTCTCACAACCATACTACACAACAGAAAGCACCAGCGCCCTATACAGTTTGATTTTCACTCCAACACTGATTTTGCTTTTCCAAATCACTGTTAGCCTTGACAAGGACGTTAAAGCCAACTCCAGCCTTATTTTTAGTTCTGTTTTTGCATTTACCATCGCTGCATATACTGGATCCGAGGTATTTGAAGGTATTCACCTCTTCAAGCTTATGTCCATTCATCATGATATTAGTATGGTTTTCTGTGTCTCTGCTGTTTACCAAGGTTTTGCTCTTATCTGTATTGATTTCCATTCCGTACTTGCTGGTAACTTTTTCCAACTATGCTGTTAACTCTTGCAATGATTGTTCTGACCCAGCTATAAGATCAATATCATCAGCGAAGCGCAATTTGCAAATAGGGCGACCACCGATTGATATAGACGTGTTGTAATCATGTAGTCCCTTGTATGATGTGATCTAAGTATATGTTGAAATGTACTTATCACATTATGTATCCCTGTAGAACTCCCACATTTGTTTTGAAGAACTCTCCAATTGTATTGTTTGACAAGACAGCACTATTTGCATTTTTGTACAGAGCTTCTATAGATACAATATAGCAATTTCCAGATTGTCTGCATCTTCATGAATTGTGGGATTCCTTCACTTGACATATTATTTCCATATAGTAGCTTTGATTATGGACAATCTGGATAGTGTTTATGCATTCGTTTATGCTGCAACATAAGACATCTTATTAGCACACTCGCTTATTTATTTTGCAAAGTGGTCCTTATTTCTGTTATCAGCAACCATGCCTTTCATTACTGGTTTTTCCATGCTGTTATGCCTTTTTTATATGGCCGAAGTACTCCGCTTGTTTCGATGTTTAGAAGTAGATTTATTTCCTTCCTGATTGAATGTTTTAAGACTTCTTAATTATTTGTGTTTCAGCTATCCATGGCACTGTCAAATTGTGTGATACATTATTAATTTCTGGTCAGACGAACCCTTACAAATCCGATTAATTCACTATGATTTGACCAGTGTATCTCTGCTGACCATTGCTTTTTTTCTCTCAAAAAATCATCAACACTGTATGCCATTATTAAAGCAACATGAATTACTCTGGGTCTGCTATTCTCTACAATGTAAATATTTCCATCTCTGACGCGTCATCACGACTCCACGAGGTTAACTAACAACTGACAATACTATTTACATTCAGAAAATTAGATAGCTATCCATATTTTCTGCCTGTCAACTTGTGGATTACATTTTCTAACTTCGTCCCCAATTTATCAATGCATTTCCTTCTATCTTCCCGAAAATGACGTATGTTTCCAAATTCAATAAATTCTGCTCGGATATATTGTCAAAAATAACTTAAATTTGGCTAGAACTAGCCTAAATATGGCTTGTTAGGTATTCCAGCTATATCATCCAAGTTTTATCTAGTTAAATATGGCCAAGGATATATAATACTCGTGTTATATATCATTTAACTATTGTTCTATTGTTTTCTCATCTGTGACACCGGTGATTTGACTTACGAGTACAGTTCAGGGTGCAAAGACTATGACCACTTGCTTCTCTTTCCAAGCATGTCGTAGGAAGGGATTAAGAAAATGCTGAGAGATTGACAAAAACTGTGGGGAAAAAAACGTTGTCACTGCATGTCTGTCTCATTTCATACTTTTGTCTTTGTTCGTACTATTTCATCTGCTGCCATAGGGTTAGTACGGAAGTGTCCTATGCTGAGGGAGTCAACCATTACAGAAAAATCCTCACTGTCTAGCGGGTTAGCATGGGAGTGCCTCAGACCATGAGAGTAAACCCCTGCAGAAAACACGGAGGGAAGACCTTAAGGCAGTCAAATGTGTATTATATCCATTGTCTGGTATCTCCTGAAGTTCTAAGTTTTATGTGTTTTAAGTGCATATGTGTTTTCTTTCCCTTAGCACCCACTATTCAACATAGTCGAGAGTGCAAATAGGCGAGGCACGTTGCCCTTAAAACGTGCCCTAGCAAATAATCATGTCGAAAATTGTGTGGGTGCCAGTCAATTTTAAATTTACACTGGTCTGCTTGCTGACCGTCTGTAAAGACGTACAAGAACATCAATCACTCGTCATGCCGAGTGGCGTAGGCAATCATGTTTCTCCACAACTCAATGTCACTTGAGTACTTAATAAGTTATTAAGAAACTTAAATTTACACCGACCTGCTTCCTGACCATCTGTAAAGACGTAAAAGAACATCAACATCACTGTTAAATGTGATCTTCGTGGTCTAGCGCTGAAGCTATTTGCCTAGTTGGAAATTGATCTGGTTTACAAATTCATTTTTGTTCTGGTATCCATGAGAAATATTACTTGAAGCTAAAGAATTGTGCCATTTGATTATATAATTAATATTCGCAGGTCCCATGCTTCTCAGTTAAAAAAACGTTATTATTGACAAATATAATATCCCCTGCTGACTTATTTAAAATCGTCCTTTCAAGTTGACACACTTGACTTTTTCGGTGATTTATATTGGCCACTTTGTAATATATTATGTCGACAGCCAATGACAATCACGGGGAAAGTCAAATGCATCACATTAGAAGGATGATTCCCAATCATTCTTCGTTTGACCGCTTAAAATATGTCAGTATGTGTAATTTTCTCTTCTCAGTAGACTTCATCACCTTTGCAGCTCATACAGGTGATCCATAGAGTTTTGATGCGATAATAGTTTCTATTGTCCTATGTTTGTCCCATCGTCTTATACTCAAGAACATTCTTGAGTATATGTTCTGAACTCTCTGGTCATGGTACCTGTCTACAGTTACACATTGATATGTTGACGGGGAGCAAAGGGAACGCATTGCTCTAGGCGGACCCAGGGTTAGCAGATAACCAAGATCCCAAATGTACCTCCTCGCGGTGCACCCTGGTAACAGAAATACAGCAGCTCGAGCTGATTCTGACCAAATCATTTGGAGATCGTGTCCGAGAAGGTGGAGGAAGCAGTTGGAATGAGATTTGACTGCATTAGAGACAGACAATATCTCCGACACCATTAGCATCACCACATACAGCGACACTGCCGACATACAGTGACGCCAGCTAGTCCAGTCAGAACATTGGAGGGGCGGCCAATGTAAAAGGCACGTAAAAGTTAATGCATTGCGAGAAACAAATGTATGTCATAATGAGTACAATGACACAATGAAAGGGCAGAACAGCACCAGAGGGCAGCGCGAACTGCAAATAGAAAGTGAAAGGTTCATAGGAAGGGGGAACTACAAGCTCTGTTAGCTCGAAACGAGCTTCTAGTTACCTGTGCTCCTCATAGGAAGAGACCCAGACCCAATCACGGGCGTTCGGAAAAGCAAGAAGA
Organism: Meghimatium bilineatum; assembly: GCA_034231615.1. Lineage (NCBI taxonomy): Eukaryota > Metazoa > Mollusca > Gastropoda > Stylommatophora > Philomycidae > Meghimatium > Meghimatium bilineatum. The sequence continues at coordinate 28,162,420 of CM067313.1, read as the reverse complement.
CCTAACCCAACTCTAATGTCGAGCCTTCCTAAACCGGAAATATGCTCACGAAGAGAAAAGGATCGTACCTGATGGGCTTAAGCAAAAAAGAGACAATGATGGCAGTCATGGCTCAACTCTACTGTCAAGATTTCCTTTACCGGAAATACACTTGCAGAGAGAAAGGGTTCAGTACCTGATGGGCTCAGGCGCTATTGTGACAAGGTCGCTCAGCTCGAGATCGCCTTGCTCTCAAACGCGTGGTGTGAGACTCGAACTTGGACGAGGGGTTCACGATGTCTGTGAACGACGCCTCGGGTAGGAGGGCGAACGAGCCAGGGTCCAACTCTTCTGGCGAGTTCTTCCTCATACGGAACTAGGCTCGAGGATGAGAAACGGTTCAGTACCCGATGGGCACAGGCACAGTTTGTCCAAATGCACGAGATGAGCTCATAGATGGTAGAACACCTCGTACCAGGTAGACGCGCTCGACAAGCGTCTTGGTGAAGAGGCACTACACACCTGCGGGCCCGGCGACAGATAGACAGGCTGTCACGGACTATGGACCAAACCCGAAATAAAGGAATGACGAAAACGGATGTGCTGAACCTCGGACGTCCTGACCACAAGTGGCCAACCGGGGTGCAAATAATCACAGCTCTACTGTGGAACTTGCAGCACAACGTACTTCACGATCCCCGGCGGAAATCCAACGAATTCGTTGTGGTTATATGTGAGCGAACGCAGAAGAAGAAGAAGAAGATATGTTGACAATCCTAAATTGTCTGTACATGATGTGATTGCAGTGTCGGTTGTGTCGTGTTCTGCTGCCTAGAACTTCAACCTGTTCTGGTCTGTTTATAATGTATATTCGATCATGTTTATTGCTTTCTTAATGATTTAATTTGTTATTTTTTCTGATGGTAAGTTATTGATACATCTGGTTGAAAATCCCATTTCCTGGTACTCTAGTGAGAAGATATCTACTGCATTGCCATCTTATGCTGGTTAAGCAGGTCAGTCAGCAGTGTGTGTAGGTTTGGTAATTTTTCAGAGTTGAGCGTTTCGAGTACTGCTCTTGCATTTGTCAGAATTACCACAGTCTATAAAGCAATATTGGAATTTAACAGATTTTCTATTCTAGATTTAATTTGCTAAATGTATACATCATAATTATTACATGATATTCTTTTGGTACTCAGAATGTATCTCCTTTATTATTTGTGTACTCTGATCGTATCTCCATCATTATTTGTGTACTCTGATCGTATCTCCATCATTACTTGTGTACTCTGATCGTATCTCCATCATTACTTGTGTACTCTGATTGTATCTCCATCATTACTTGTGTACTCTGATCGTATCTCCATCATTACTTGTGTACTCTGATCGTATCTCCAGTATAGTTCATGTACGAGTATTATGATCGTATAACTGATATTACTATGATCGTCTGCTCTGTATAAACGTCTGCTCCAACATTCCATACTGCATTTTGTGTCGTGAGCATCGACATATATAAGACCTGCTGGCTCGTTGAGAATAATTGTTTTCTGTACACAATTATTCCCAATGACCCAGCAGGACGTATAAAATCAATGGTCACTGTTGCAAAGAACAGAGTTCAAAGGGGATAACACGAGTATATTAAGAATAATAATAATAACAATAATAATATTACCCATATCTCGTCAGGTTCAATAATAAGGGTGCCACATTGGAGCCATCGGTATAAACGCTGTACACCTCTGTTATTTGCCATTCCGACGAGCGTAGCAAAATCATGCAAGGGCAATTCCATAAAGTTTTCATTACAATATTCTTTTCTATTTGCTTCTTTTCCTTCCAACTTCAACTATTTCTTGCAAAATAATTTTACAAAGTGAACTCAGTACAGTGAAGTCAATCCAATGAGTATTTTACGTCGTTTGAGTGAGCCATCTCTTGTTGAAAGGCCACATTGCAGAAACACAATAACCTCATGATTGCATCTGTACGCTCATGATATGCAGCTCAAAGAACAACAAATATCATTAGTTCGTGGAGTACATAACAAACATAGAAAATTATCACATAACTCTAGTGTGTGATTCGTACAATAACAATCGATAAAACTCGGGGCAGGTTCATGAAGTGCACAACAAAGAACATTATAACCAAGTGCTGTTTTGTTTCGATCACATCAAAGAAGAATAGCACTGAATATTAGATGTAATTACAACAATTGTTCCATACTGGGATCTTTGAACAGACTTATAAATCTACAGAGAAAGATTAAAACTGGCTTTCATGAAATCCAAGAAGGAAAGTATCAAGAAAGACAATGTTCTAAATTATCTACTAAATGTATCGCCATAGGGTCAAGGTTATACGTTTGAACTTTTCTCATCGAGTATCCTGAAATCGTTTTAATTCACGTAGAAAGATAACATTCGTGACTATGTCTTTTCCAGGTCTGTATATCCCTAGATTCCCGGGAAACTAAATCTGATTTCTATATCCATTCTTGTACGTCTAGCTACAGTTTTTCTGCGAACATTTCGATACAAAATTAGCAGTGTAATAATAGAATAACCTGTATTGTCGGTATGTTTATTTGGCTGATTTTGTCAGAGAGGAAATATAGATGTGCAGCCATTCTGTTGGTACTAGTCTTGTCTTCAGATTCTTGTAGGAATAGTCTGTAATCTTTGCTAGTACCTCTCCTCCAATTTTCTTAATCATGTTTTACATTATAAACATAATGAATTACCACATGGGAGCAGAAAGTGGCTTCTAAAGTTTGTGTATGCGACCAGCGAGCTACAGGAACCTTCAGGATGCATAAACTTTGTTAAGTGCTGGGAGAGATTGAGTACCTATGGGTTTGCACACAGTTCTTGCACGTCGATTCAGAAAACACTACTTCTGCATTCACTCTCAATCTCCTGCAAATTAGCAGGATATAGTCCAGTGAACGGAATTTCTTGTGTCATGGTTGACAGATTAGCAGGATATAGTCCAGTGAAAGGAATTTCTTGTGTCATGGTTGACAGATTAGTAGGATATAGTCCAGTGAACAGAATTTCTTGTGTCATGGTTTACAGATTAGTAGGATATAGTCCAGTGAACGGAATTTCTTGTGTCATGGTTGACAGATTAGCAGGATATAGTCCAGTGAACGGAATTTCTTGTGTCATGGTTGACAGATTAGCAGGATATAATCTAGAGAACGGAATTTATTGTGTCATAGTTGACCGATTAGCAGGATGTAGTTCAGAATCGGAATGTTGTGTGTCATGGTTGACATATTAGCTGGATATAGTTCAGAGAACGTGATGCATTGTGGTATTGTTTACAGCTTAAAATTAAACTAAACTATTTTCATATCCAATGGTATATAATTTTCTCTAACATTGTTCCATGTCAGCATGTCTTATTAGTGCTCTGAACATATTTGACCATAGAAACGGGTCTTTGATTTTTTCTTATATGTGAACATATCTTCGTTTTTTAGGCATCAGTTTTAATTTTATATATATATATATCAAGTGACATATCCTTTCCTGCACGTTCTTCTCATTGTACACTCTGAACGATACAACGATGATACTCTGAACGCCTCTCTGTTCCGGGCAAGCAGGTCTGCATTGGCCAGAGACATGTTTTTACATTCTTCGCTGTCGCTGGATCATCATTTTTTGATCTTCCTCTTTTTTTTTCTCGCCTGGCACTTTGCCCTCCAGAATCAGCCTTTCCATACCATCATAATAATACTCACGTGGGAGACAGGTAATGGAATTCTACTGGATGACGACTGACAGACTATCACTGTCGGATGCATACATGAATTAATATAGTATACACAACAAAACACAGAATATAATCATACACATGACAATACACAGGACATAATCGACGTTTCAGATCAAAAAGCCTTTGTCAAGATACAAACATAACAATACCACAAGTAGAAATGAATACACCACAACAAGCGTGTCCGATTGAAATAGTAATAGTGTGTCAGTCGTTATCCAGTAGAACTCCATTACTTGTCTTTCACGTGAGTATTATATTCATTCTGTTCTACTAGCAGTACTACCTTTTATTGATTATCTATACTATCGTGTCGCTTTAAGTGTCCAAAATATTGTAGCTTCCTTCTTATGATGGCAATTAGAAGCCACCATTCATATAGTTTCAGTCGCCCGTGTGTTGCCGGGCCCGAAAGGGGAGCAAAGAATAGCAACACTGTTTACCTTCCACGCATGTCGTAAAAGGCGACTAAGGAGGTTACGGGATGGAGTTGGCTGTCCCATCCCATATAGGGTCAGCGACCCAAAGCTATGCTGAAGTCGGATGTGTCAGGCCGAAAGGCGCAGATATCGCAACAATGCTGTAAACCATGACACAACGCATACCGTTCTCCGGACTACATCCTGCTAATCTGTAGGAGTTTGAGAACGAACGCAGAAGAAGAAGAAGATATAGTTTCAGTAATTTCAAAATGGCAATGCTTTTTTTCTCTGTCCATGATATTCGTAGGATCTTTCTGTAATACTTCATTTCGAATGAATATATTCTTCTGGATATTGTCTTGTTTAAATCCAAGTCTCGCATCAATATGTTGTCACTGGGAAAACACATGATCCGAGTTAAAGTATGATGAAAAGAGTTACTTTAGTGTTTTTATTATTTCTTTCTCCCATCTATTTCATTTGTTTAATTTGAGTGTTCTAGTTGCCAGTCTTCTCTACTAATCTTGACTGAAAAATCTCCGGAGCTGTTTATATTTGCTACCAGATATTCGAATTTCTTTATAGATTCTAGCTTTATATTGTTTATTTTGATTATGGATTGATCTTTATTTTATCGGTTGTCAAAAATTTTGTTTCTGTGCAATTAGATATAGATTTTGGATCTCGCTGTATTCTTTGTTGTAGTGATTAGCTGTTTCAGTCCCTCAGATGTGTAGTAAGGAGGACTGTGTCATCTGCATATCGTATTCCTGGAATCTCACCCCCCCCCCTTTCCCCGATATTTAACAGGTAAAGCACATTTTTCTCTAGTTGTTATCTGATATTTCTCATGTTCTCTGCATAGATGTTAAAAACATAAGGGGATAGAGTGCACTCTTGTCTCTTCACTTAGAAAAGCGAACCATTCAAATGTTTCTTCCTCCACTATTGCTGCTGCTTGATGATCGTCGTATAGTGTTTCAGTACGATGTATTAGATGTTTGGGGGAACCTCATTGACTCCCATGATGGACCATAGCTGGTGAACACAATCAAACGTCTTGGTGTAATCTGTGATACACCAAATCAGGTCTAAGCTGTATTTTCTGAATTTTCAATTATGTTCTTTATGTCGAGTATATGGTCTGTTGTTCCTGTTCCTGCTCGAAAACCGACTCGAAAAGCTTTATGAATTTATGTTTCTAATTCGTGTTTTATTCTTGTCATTATGATATACAGTAGTACAGACGCTACGGCATTAGGAGGGGAGAACTAGCGGCGGAAGAATTCAGACAAGAAACTGCAAGACAGAAGCGGACACGTAGAACAGAAAAAAAAACATCTCAACCTCACACAGATACCCTCTATTGTTGTCAATTCTGTAAAAGAACATTTTGTGCGCGCATTGGACTTGCTAGTCATTTAAAAACGCACTATTAACTAGTAATACGGCACTAGTAATACGGTTCTATAGTTGATACATAGTTGTATGTCTCCTTTATTTGGCAATGGTATGTATACTGATGTTTTCTATTTTTCTGGCCATATTGCGCTTTTCCATATCTTGCAGTATAAAGTATGATATATGTGAACACTGGAATATGCACAAGCTTGTATCATTTCCGATGTTAATCGGTAGTTACCTGGAGCTTTTCTTTTTTTTCAGATTTCAGATTGAATGTCTGACCTCTTTCATTATATGTTCTGATTCTAGTTCTATTTCGTTGATGGTCTCATTTGGTGTCTGGGTTGTTCCTTTATACACGTCTTGAGAATATTCCTTCCATCTATATAGAATATATGGTAATCAATAGAAGGTGGTACTGCTAGTAGAACATAATGGAAAATAATACTCACGTGGAAGACAGGTAATGAAGTCCTACTGAATGACGACTAAAACACTACACACTATCACTAACGGATGTAAATATGGTACATACAACAAAACAAAACAAAGAATATAATCTACAAATGACAATACACAGGACAAAGTCGACGTTTCGGACCAATAGGCCTTTTTCAAGATACGGACATAACATACAAACATAAAAAACCACAAGTAGAAATGAATGCGTATCCGAGTGAAATGTGGTAGTAAGATAGATACCGGAAGCATACGAACAGGAAGTTCACAAAGACGATAATACAGGTGGAACGAGAAGATCAAAACGATGACGTAACAAAGACCAATACGACCGAGAACTAAGCGAAAGAGTGGTCGGAATTGAGTCAAAATGGCTTAATGGTACCCAACTCGAAAATGAAACGATTTTCGAGGGCGTACCTAGATCTATCATCGGTGGTGCAGGACCTGATGGAAGTGACCTGAATGTCAAGGACACCACGGTGGCCAACGCCGTTGAAGTGATTGGCCACAGGAGTTGGTGTTCTGTGTTTGATAGCATGCAAGTGGTTACAGAAGCGGTCGCTCAGTCTAAGGCCAGTCTCGCCGATATATTGCTTACCACATCGTTTACATATGATCACGTAAATAACATTACGGGATTCTCATGTAAAGGCCTCATCGATGGAGAAACTGGCCTTGGGGAATGAGATGGAGTGCATCCGAACCACATAAGGACATGTGAAACAACGACCGCGTGAGCACCGCACGGTACCAAAATGGTCAGGTGCAGAGGACCTGAGGTGGCTGTGGACCAAGATGTCCTTCAGATTTTTGTCGCGCCTATAGGCCACCAGAGGTAATGTGTGGAAAGCGTCACGGGTGTCAGAATCAGACTGGAGAAGGGAATAATGTTTAAGTAGAATGCGACGGACAGTCGAGTAATGGGGATGGAAGGTAAGAACCAGTTTAACCCTATCAGAGGAGGAGGAAGAACCCTCGGAATTATTCAATGTATGAAGGCGAGATAGCTGGCGTACATGGAGCCAAGCCAATGAAAGAATGCTGTCAGGGAAGGAGCGTCTACGAAAGAACTCAATCATCTCAGAGGATTTGTCGAGAAAATCGTCGTCATCGCTACATAAGCGACGAAGGCTAAGAAGCTGTGAGTAAGGTAGAGAGTTACGTATCTCTACCTGTGTATTGTCATTTATAGATTATATTCTGTGTTTTGTTTTGTTGTATGTACCATATTTACATCCGTTAGTGATAGTGTGTAGTGTTTTAGTCGTCATTCAGTAGGACTTCATTACCTGTCTTCCACGTGAGTATTATAGAATATATGTTAGGGTTTTCCCTTTTTTATCCTTTAGTACCCGAAGTGCGGGCTAAAAGTTATTCTGTTGTAATTTTCTTATAACATTTAAAATATTCTTGCCATTTCCATGTTGTCTGTGTTCATCGATTTCTCTGCCTGTATTAATTATGTGTTTTTGTTTGTCCCGTCTATTTCGTTTCTTTATTTATTTTGATAATTTTCTTTAACCTACTTTTATTATTTCGGCGTAATTATTTAGTTGTTAATTAATTTCATAAGTCATTCTTCTAACAGGCATTGGATTTCTTGTCATTTTTCAGTTCATTATCCTAGAACTTAGTTTGCATAATGTTTTTCTTTTTTTTTCTTTAGCTGTTTGTTCAAAGTCATCAATGACGTTTATCAATGTGCTCACCAACTGATATTTGCAGTGATTGCTAAGCACCTTACACACTTTCTTAAATCACTGTATGTATCACTAAGTTAACACCTGCACTTTTGGAGTTTTAAGAATAACATTGAGCTTCCACAGATAGATTTACTCAGAAACAAGTGGATATCGTCACAATGTATGTATGTATATATATATATATATATATATATATATATATATATATATATATATATATATATATATATATATAAAGATAAAACCATATTCAAAATAAACAATATAAAGCTAGAATCTATAAAGAAATTCGAATATCTGGTAGCAAATATAAACAGCTCCGGAGATTTTTCAGTCAAGATTAGTAGAGAAGACTGACAATTAGAACAATCAAATTAAACAAATGAAAAATCTGTGACAAAGAAATAATAACACACTAAAGTTTATATAAATGTTTGTATATATATATGTGTGTGTGTGTGTGTGTGTGTTGAAATAATTTATAATGTATATATAGGGGCCTTCAGCAATCATTTCATTCAAATACAATCACATTTTCTAATATGGAAAAACAACTGAAATTCGATATTATGTAAAGAAACGTCATTGAAAAACCATTTAATCATAAAGAAATGAGGTTGAATTTCAATTTCAACATTTATCAAAGTTCGTCATCGCAGGATTACCTGAATCGCAACCTCCATGATTTTTGAATGGTTATGTACCCTGGAAATGAACTGACGGGCAAGTTTCAAGAAAGCGTGCCTTACCGTAAGAGGTACATATTAATTGTCCTGACACATCTAAATGCAATAATCCATAGTCCCACTTCTTTCTATATATTCATGTTTCGATTATATATTTAAAAATCATTCTCTTTGCCTCACAGTGATTCTTGTATAACATATCATTTTGTATTCAATAGCTTTAGTTGAATTACACTATCCTAAGAATGAAGTAGGTCAGTGTTTCTAATTGGTACGCCTAGCGCATAAATCGAATGTGAAGTGCGCAATAATATAGTTCATTAGATCATAATACCATTCTTAACTTAAATCTATTATTGCTAAATGAAACATGTCTATCACAAGAGTAATGTATAATTTAAAATAAATTTTCATATATATCTTTAACATCCAATTACTATACATGTTTTTATATCGTTGCGCAGCCGCATAAGGTCAAGGGGGGAGGGGGCAATCATCATAGTTCCATACACAATGTAAAAAGTTCTGAAATAATTAATTATGTTATTGTTTTTAAATGTCATCATCTGTATAGAAATCATATTTTGTCGCGTAGTAATATATGGGTACGTTTTGACCCACTTCAATCTTAGAATGAACAGAGTATATCACAGCTAACGTGTCGCGATAGGCAATAACAAGTTAATTAGTAAAATAAAATATTGACAATACATAACATATGACGTCAGTTCAATAAATACCTTCGTCTGAGATTTTATTTCCTGAGAAATGAACACACAAAAAAATCACTTTTCATCACCGGATCTTGCAGATTGCAGAAAATGCACGGGAACTCTGAATGAACTTTTTTTTTGTGTGCATGCGGGCAGCAAAAATGACACGGGAGTAAAATGGCGTCTAAAGAGGGAAAAAATATATAGAACAGCCGGAACATTTTCTGTTTCGTGAAATGGATAAAAATAAATGCGTGACAGATGTCAGAACAATATGACCTTAATGTTTTTTGTTAATTATTTGATATTTTATATCGCTTTGTGGTTAAATTCTCTGCTAACATGGACTATATGTACGCGAACTCTCAGGAGAATCACTTGATATCACTCAGAAATATTGTATACAAGTCTGTGTTGTAATGGAATATTCCGCCCAATATATATCAGTTTGTTAATACAGATAAATATTACAGCTTACTTAATTAGAAAACATAACACTCCCACTACACATGCAACCTTCGTTTGCGTTATGACCCTTTCATGATGTCGCACAGCGTATAACGACTGATAAACATACTTTGTGCCGGTTTACCACTATCCGCCGGTTTAAAAAAATAGTGTTATGTTATGTTATGTTCCTCCAGGGCCATAGGGCAGAAACCATAGCTTTCCATTTATGTCTTTGTGTTGCCAGGTCTTTCAATTGTTGCGTGTTGTTTAGGTTCATTGACATGCCTTCTCTATTAATGGTTCTTCGTAGAGTTTCTCTAGGTCTCCCTCTTCTTCTTACTCCAGGTGGCACCCAATATAGTGATTGCTGGGGAATTCTTATCTGTTCATTCTGAGAACATGGCCGATGTAAGTCCAACGCCTTTGTCTAATGAAGGAAGATATATAGGTTTGTTTGCTTTCCTCTCTTATAGTAGTGTTAGATTTAAAGTCACTCCACTTAACGTTCAGAATGGTACGTAGGCATTTGTTTTCAAAGGAGTCGAGTCTTTTATCTGTGGCTTTTGTGGCTTTCCAACTTTCACACCCATATGATAGAATAGGGATGATGTTGGAGTTAAATAACTTGAGTTTTGTGGTGTTTCTTAGTGTGTTTGACGTCCATATGTTGCGTAGTTTATTGAAAGCACCCGCTGCAAGGGCAATACGGTGTAAAATTTCTTTTGATGAGTCTCCATCCAATGCTAGATTGGTGCCTAAATATGTAAAATTGTTGACTTTTAATAAAAAAAATAGTTTTAATTTAAAAAAATAGTGCTCCTGTTTAATCACACTTATCTATCTATCCATCCATCCATCCATACATCCGTCCATCGATCTCTCTATCTCTCTAAACCCTCTGTTGCATTTCAGCGTCATCTGTAGAAGAGTTTTCTGGAGATATCCCTCGTGTGCTCGTGTGTGCTGAGTATATTGTGGAGTTTGTTGCCTCTTTTGTTTCGGTAGTCCATCGTTTTTGTGGTGGCCTCTAGGTCTGTCTTCACTGTATCGGTGTAGTACTGCTCTCTTATGGTAGTCTGCTGATGTGTGCAAATCATTTGATCTGTTGTCTCTTAATATGTTCACAAATTGGGGTGTTACCAGTTCTTTGTCTAATGCCCTCATTCCTCACTCTGCCAACAATAGCTATAATCCTAGGATTCTGCGTAAGCATGCTATTTCAGCTTTCACAAGTTTACGTTTGTCTTGTGATGTCGTTGTCCATGTTTTTCATTGGTAACCACACCCGTCTTTACATGATATTCCTGTAATCTGTTAAAAGTTGCTGATTCACAAGCTTCTGTTACTCTGTTAGTCGCCCTATGAAACGGCGCGGTAGATGTTCTCAGTGTAACTAGCGCAATTCTTAAAATTGCCGCCATTCTTAAAAGAGTTTGTTTTTGAAATTCCGCCTTAAGTTTATTTTGATTGGTGCCGTCTGATGCGGCCCCCTCTCTGCATAATAGCACGGCACGGTGTCAAGAGGCTGCCCATAAGTTACATAAATAATTTTCGTCAATTTTTTACCCCCTTCCCCCTGTCAACAACTTTCCATAATTATAGGACCACTCCTGCGTAATTATACACAAAAGGACTACCAAACCCGCTTCCTTCTCAACCTAAAAATATGTAGCAGAATAAGTATGAAAAATTACTTGACCTGTTTCACAGTTTTAAAAAAAAATGCTTCTAGTGCAAATAAATTAATTAGTGTATAAAGAAAAGTATTATTGACGTCAACTTTTGTCACCTTAGTGCTAACTATCAAGCTTTTTCAAACCATTTGTCTCTCTCTCCCCTCCCTCTTTTAATTGTTCACGTAACTACTGGATAGTCACTGAGCAAATTTACACAAACAACTCCTCCATCCTTTTCCAGTGATCGACGTACCAGCAAGCCTGTCTGTGCGTTCATTTTTTCGAACACAACTACTGAAGGTGAATACAGTTATATACAATGAAATCTGAGTTGTAATATTTGAAGCATATCCTATAGAAAACATTCATTTCATATACTGCAGAATTCTAAAGCATAACTACTAGGGAGTAATGAACAACTACGACATCTAATCGCATCGCCAGTATAATGTGGATGGTGAACTTTAGAAATACGAACAAATATGAACGAGCTGTACTTTTTTTAATGAGACCATTAACCTTTCTTCCACCAAACAGACAAATATATGTACATCTGTGCATGACGACAACCCTGTGATTTTTTTAAGGTAATACACGGCTTTCATAAAATAATTCAAACTTTTAAAATGTGTTGCATTATGGTAATACGAAACAGCCTGTACGGTTCAAATAGTACCGGTCATTGTGATACACAAGTATTTTTTTCCGGGTTTCAGCGATCCAACTCCATCCTAGTTAGATCCAGGAATAGGATATTAAAGTTTTGTTAGTTAGAGACACAATTTTATTAGAAAAACGTTATTTCCCTATTCCTGGATAACCTGTTGGATCTCAGTTTTGTTAGTTAGAGACACAATTTTATTAGAAAAACGTTATTTGCCAATTCCTGGATAACCTGTTGGATTTCAGTTTTGTTAGTTAGAGACACAACTTTATTACCCTATTCCTGGATATACCTGTTGGATTTCAGTTTTGCGCTGTAGTACATATTATCGATTTTCCTTCTTCCTAGTTAAATTGAATAGTAAAGTTGTTGTTGTCTATGTTGTTGTCTTCTTCTCGTGAGCGTTCGTGCTAAAATCATGCTGGCTAGAAGGATGTAGCTAAAAGAACAGAATGCGCTGTATTATGATTTACAGAGTGGCTTCGGTATATGAGGTTTTCAACACAAAAAACACAACCAATTTCAGCATGTTTTTCGTGTATTAATGTATCCTTTTATTGGATAATCAACTATATCCGCCCAAAACCTACTTAGTCGTACCTTACGACATACATGGAGTGCTCCATCGTTGTTACACTTTACTTCTTTTTCGGACACTGGCACGATATGAGCATGACTTGAATGAATAGAAAAACAACGATATGCTGAAGAAACGATATATTTTTCAGAAACATCGATCTTCACGTCAAAAGCTATGGTATACAGTGATGATGAGGAAGTGAGATTAGAGACATCATTCTGTGTGATGTATTTGCTAAATCCATCCCTCACTTTACTTAGTAACGTTAGATTAACTATAACAATATAGTTTGAACAGGGTCAAGTTGTGAGGATTTAGTCTTGTCTAGACTCGGATAAACCATCAATCCTGGTTGCTATTTGTATTGTTACTCAAATATCCATAGCAGGATAGCCCGCTACAACTTCTGTCAGTATGTCAGATCTTGCGACTCAACTTTAGCCTTCGATGGTTTGTCTTCCTGTATTTCAAGGATTGTTTTCTCATTTACATTCTTCATTTTCTTTTTTCTTTGAGAATATCCACAATCTCCTCAGTTTCTCTTGTATTTCATGGAGACGGAGGAAAACTCAGGTTGAAAATACGGAGACACTTGGTATAGTCTCGGTGGTGGGTGCCGTTTTGTTAACCCGAGTAGAATGAAATCAGTCTTCTACACCTGTTGAGCACTGTCCATAAAATGTTTTTGATGTCAAAGAGAAGAAAACTTATTTAAACTTTTAAAATTGCATGCATTATAGTAATTCAAAACGTCAACAAAGATAGGAAAAGTTATTGATGGCAAAGATAAGAAAAGTTATTGATGGCAAAGAGAAGAAAAGTTATTGATGGCAAAGATAAGAAAAGTTAATGATGGTAAAGATAAGAAAAATTATTGATGGCAAAGTGAAAAAAAGTTAATGATGGCAAAGATAAGAAAAGTTATTGATGGCAAAGAGAAGAAAAGTTATTGATGGCAAAGAGAAGAGAAGTTATTGATGGCAAAGTGAAGAAAAGTGTTTCATGACAAAGAGAAGAAAAGTTATTTATAACAAAGATAAGACATATGTTATCACTATTTTGAAAGAATTTACTTCATCTGTACTCAGGTTAACCCATCTGTACTCCGTTCCGTGTCAACGAAGTTGCACGCAGCCTGCTAGGAGCACCACACATATCACATAACTCCGTAGCTTCCAAATATAATGCCCAGGAATCTCTAAAAAAATCAAATGTCTGAATATGACGTCACGAGTGGGATTCGAACACTGACCTTTGTGGGCCCGAATTAGACGTCTAAACCAGGGGTCGGCAACTTTTTGCTAACTTTGTGCCAACTTAAGGTTTCTAATTATTCCGAGTACCAACATCACATATCAAGAAGAATGTGAAGAGTCCAGATTCATCATATGTGAAGAGTCTGCGTGCCATTAGAAATTGCTTGGCGTGCCAAGTGTGGCAAGCGTGCCATTGGTTTCTGACCCCTGGTCTAAACTACTACGCCAGTGAAAACCGATGTCAATATTTTATAACAGTGATTCCAGAAAGAAAATAATAATGAATAGTTTTTCCTTTCTTATCAGTATAAATGAAAATGGAAAAAAAAGGGGGGGGGGGTATTTAAGTTGTGTCGGAGATTACAGCTTCACTGCAAAATATGCGCATTTCAGGCCATACATCAGTTACAAGTGAGAGACCATGGTTTACAGTGTGGATGTGCAAAATACGACCTGGCCAAATACGGTCAGTTGAGCATATTCACTGACACGTCAGGCTGATTTAAAGTTAGTGGAAGATTGATAATATGTACTCACTAAAGTTAGTTAGTTTGTTCCTTTCCTATTGCAGCCTATTAATTCCCCTTCTTTAAGAATTGTGTTTTTAAGGGTTGTTTTAGGTCTCCCACTTTTTCTTTTACTCTCAGGTGACTAAATAAGGGCTTGCTGGTTTATTCTGTTTACATCTAGTCGTAAAACTTGACCAAGGTATTTCCATCTTCATTTTCTTATGATGTTTGAAACATATTCATGGTGTGTTTTGTCTCTTAGATCACTATTTGTGACGAAGTCGCTCCATTTTATGTTCATCAGTTTGCGAAGACATTTGTTTTCAAAGCTGTTTAGTTTGTTGTCTGTTGCTTCACTACAGCATAACTGAAATCAAACAGTCGAAATTTGGATTAGGGTAATGAAGTTTGTTAATCATCGAAAACACACATGTTAACACACACACATAAATATCGATGTTTCGTCAAAAAGAACTTATTATGACCACCATAGCAAAAGTTACGAATACGAACACAATTTTGACATTCACAGAGCTGAATATAGATATAACGCGGAATGGTTAAAAATAGTAGATCAGAGGTGAAGATACATAAACAGAAAATAGACAAAATGGGGGTTATTAAGTTGTGTTGGAGATTACAGATTGACTGCAATGTATGTGAATATTTTCTACGCCATGATAGTTTGAAGCAGAGATGTCAGTACCTAATGACATGTCCGGTGTGCGAGGAATAATCACCAAACTAATACCTAATAAATACAAAACGCAGTAAAATATCAGTGAACCACGACAGAAAAATAACGGAACAACAAAAAAATCATCTATATGACTGACGGATATTGATCCCAAAGGGTTCACTCATCAACGTCTTAATTTCTAATAAGACCTCTACACAGAAGTAACTACGACTTCTTTCGTTATGGTTTTGAACATTGTTGTGCTTTTGTTTGGATACAATTTATATACTTGGAGTCTTCTTCTTCTTCTTCTTTTCTTCTTTCCTTCCTCTTTTACCCTTTACGGGTGTCGAGAGAGATACAGTGTTCTTATTCTCGCTTTTTTGGCAGCTTCAGATAATGCTATTTGGTGTTCGTATAATGTCTCTGTGATATTGTCGATCCAGCGTACTCTAGGTCTACCCATGGCTCTTCTTTCTCCTTCTTCTCTCTTCATATATGCTTTATAAGCTAATGAATCACACGGCATTTTTTCAAGATGACTGAACCATTGTATCTGTTGGTTTCGTATGTATTGTAGAATTGATATCACACCCACTCTTTCCAGCATGACCACGATTCTAATTCTGTGTCTTCTGGTCACTCCCGGGGCTTTTCTCAGACCTCATCTCTGTTGTAACCAGTTGTCTCATATGTTTTGTTGTTAAGGACTATGTTTGGCATTGGTAGCACAGGGTTGGAGTGAAGATACTTTGGATTAGATGTTTTTTTATCTCCCTCAGTACATCTTTGTTCAATCTCCCTCAGTACAGCTTTGTTCACCTACCCCAGTACAACACTTTTCCATATCCCTCAGTACAGCTTCGTACAATATCCCTTAATACATCTTTGTTTAACCTCCCACATTAAAGCTTCACTCAATCTTCCACAGTACAGCTTCGTTCAATCTCCCTCAGTAGAACCGTATTCAATTTTCCTCAGTACATCTCTATTCAGTTTCACTCAGTACAGCTTTGTTCAATTTGCCTGAGTAGAGCTTAATTCAATCTATTTCAGTACAGCTTCATTTACTCTCCATCAGTAAACTTCTTTCAATCTTCTTCAGTACAACATGGTTGGTTTCCGTTAGCTGTCCGTGGTATCAGAATTCTCTGAGGAACTACATCTCTGTGCACTCTAGCTTCCCCGTGTATGTTTACTTATTGTCCACTATTCGCTGTCATATGACACAACTAGCTCTATATAGCAGTAATGCACACATTTCCTTACTTCTGTTGATTGATATATGTTTAACGTAACACAAACGTTACTTCAATAGTTGATGCACCATATTATTTATGTTGTTTTATTTTAGAATTTCAACTCTAATATATCATACAATTTTATTAGTACAATTATGTATTGCTACTAAAATATCATGAAATTCTATTGAAACTGTTAAGTACTGCTACTAAAATATCATATAATTCTATTGAAACTGTTAAGTATTGCTACTAAAATATCATGAAAAACTATTGAAACTGTTAAGTATTACTACTAAAATATCATATCATTCATCTGGAACTTTTACGTATTGCTAATAAAATATTATTGGAACACATCAAAAGACACCAGAGCAAGGGCTTTTCACACGCTTCCAGACTACCAACAGATAGCATGCCACAAATGGCCATGACACATAGACATAAAGGTTATAAAACCAGAGGCAGACCATGTAAAATATGGATCACAGAAATAAAGGAAGCCAGAGGAACAAGCGTACAAACAGTAAGCAGGAAGGCCATCTCCAGAGAACTCTTCCACCCCTCACGCCGCAAGGCAAACAAGGGATACAGCGTATAGATAGATAGATAGATCATTCTATTAGAACAGTTAAGTATTGCTACTAAAGTATCATGTAATTCTATTGGAATGGTTAATTATTGCTACTAGAATATCATGTAAGTATATTGGAGATGTGAAGTATTGCTACTAAAATATCATGTAATTCTTTTGAAATTGTTAAATATTGCTACTAAAATATCATGTAAACTCTATTGGAATGTTTAAGTATTGCTACTAAAATATCAGATGACATTCAGAATAAAAATACACCATTGCCATTTTCAAAGATCTCCAACAATACATATGACAGGGTTTGGAGATCTACAAATAACGTTACATGGCATGACAATCCACGGAAATATTCTGCAGTGGATTCAATTATTTCTGAATGCAACAATTTTAACACAATATGAACCTATAGATTTCACACTATATAAAATAATACAACCAAAATCATTCCTGTACATGTCGCGGCTTCTGCTATGGCAAAGCGGCCTTTATGTCCACAGCCCATAGAAAGTCCCCTGCACTCCTTCACAGGAAAACGTGCAGTAACGGACGTTTTTATTTAAAAAAAAGTACATTCAATTGGACTTGATATAGAAAGGCGGAAACCTAAAAAGTGCTGTATTCCAGTAGACAGAGAACATATATTCATATGGCTTAGCATTTATGGGAAAACGTGGGATATGACGCTATACACCCCTTGAGTAGAACACGAAACAATGTCTTCCTTGAGGGGGATGAAATAAATCTGCGGTATCGGGTATCTTGGTTCTTGATTAGAAAACTGGCCTCACAATACGTGAGGTATTCCCATAAGTGCTTCGCCCTCTGTACCAACAGCCATTCGACTCGATGGTGTTTCGAGTATAATGCTGCCGTAACAGACGTCGACATCAGGGAACAACTCTGGCCTTTGCGACATGTTTCTTTGTTTTTCCGCCCACCCACGCCGTGCCCGTAACTAGTTCAAGCACAACGTCGACCCGTCGGGACAACATGGTAACTGTTATTTAAGGTTACGACTACCGGTAACAAGCCAACGAACTAGAGGTATGAGGGATGACATAGGTAATATAAATAAAGAATGCAAATAGGCAACCCGTGCTTTTCTAATAATTAAGTACACGACATACTAACAACAATCATAAAAGAGTGACCACGTTTCGACCAGAGAATACTTTGATGAAAACTTTTTAGTTGAACGGTTGTCAGTTTTAATATTATTATAATAGTAAAACTGTTAAAAAGAGTTTTTACATATTCTTGTTTGTTTATTATATCGTCCTTGAGTGGGGCATAAAATATTAAAATCAAAATAGAGATCCCTGGTCTAGATTTTGCAGCAATTCGTAGCTTTCTGTTGAAAAAAGTTATATAAATTATTATGCAGTTCGTAGCCATCTATTGAACTATGATATATTAAACTATGATACAGTTCGTAGTTTCTCTATTGAACGATGTCATATTAAATTATGATGTTTCGGCTTTCGATCAGTACAGAAATTGTAATAAAAGTTGTGACAAATTGAACGGTGGTACAACTAGTGTCAGAGGAAAAAGTGTGTATAGCTAATGAGCCAAAAAACCACCAATACTCATGCTCTTTGTCAAGCTTGTAGGGAGTGTTATGAAGGCACTGAAATCAAAGGCCGTCCAGAAATATAGAAAGAGTGAGAAAGAGAGAGAGATAGAGAGAGATAAATTAAATCAATTGTTAACACAAACCGGTTCTTGACGTGCAGAACACATCTAATGCTTTAATTTTTGTAATCTCTGTCAATATTTTTCATTCTGTCCAAAATTCTTAAATGAAAATTGTTTCACTGTGTTCGTTAGCAGGAAAAAGCCCCAAACTGTCCGGTATTGCTCGATTCCTATACGACTGCATATCAGGTATTTTTAAAAACATAAAAATAAGTACGTGTTCACATGTTTACAAATAATTTCTGTTTTATAAATCTTTTCGTCATTTTCATATGATAGACAATAATGTTGTAGTAAAGTTGCTGAATTTGTCGTTCCTGGAGCAAAGACAATTCTGCAGTTATTTCCTGTACTGGATTTTGTAGCGTCCTGTGAATGTGTCATATCAAGCCTTTCACATCAAGTCTTAGTAGCATGGGATGTGTATATAAACTCCATGAAAATTACTCACTATGAAAATTAACCCCTTCATTCAAGGTCGCACTTTCGAGTCATTTTTTTAGTTTCTTCTAAGCTGCGCAGGTGGACATACGCGTACATCTTTAGAAAGTGCCGAGCACGAAATTAAAGACGCGGCTCAGAAAATTCGGAATTTGTTTCTAAAAATATCCCAAGTATTATTTGCGCATGCAGTTTTTCACAAATCGCCGACTGATCTGTCTTGGCAGGAAATGTTTATGTTTTTAGAGAACAAGCATCCTTTTGTCGCATGTCTTCATGGCTTGGAAAAACCACATCTGCATTATCATGTACCGAGACGTCAAATACACTACAATTTATCCCTAAGGGACAGAACATATTTCTTCGGAATCAATTCTCGTTATAATTATGTAGATCTTACATCTGTCATCAAAGCAGTGCTAAGTCTGTGACAGGGAAACAGGGATGGGCACTTTTTTCTTGGTCGCCGTCCCAAATTCATGTAAGAGAGGACAGTGCGGGACGACATCTGTTGGAATATTAGAAAATAGTCCCCGTGATCACAAGTATTGCCACAAAATAACAGTAGAAGCTTTTGTCACCTTTTTGCCTTCTATGTGAATTATTGAAAGGTGGCGCTGTACTACTGAACTATTTATAGTGTGTGGGTGCAAAGCGTCTCGCACTGCTCTCACACAAAATACAAGATTAACAATAAGTGATATAAACTAATAGACACATGCATCCAGAACAACCTTTTTATAATGAACACCTTCTTGAAATTAAACAGTCACAAGTGTACACATGGTACAAATGGAACAGATTTGAATGCAAGTCACATAGACTTTATACTTACCAAAAAAAAAAAAAAACAAAGGCGAAAAATAACAGAAGCACGAGTAATATCTAACATGTGTGCAGATACTGGCCATAAGGTAGTAATAATAACAGTCAGGATAAACATGGTTAAAAATAACAGGCATAAGAAAAGCACAACGCACCAAGGGCAACTAGATATACAGAGATTGGAAGGATCCAACATGAGGGAGAAATATATATGGGTAGCTAACGAATAATTCAAAAAACGACCAGAAAACAACCAGCGCATAGAAAAAGAATGGAAATACTTCAAAAATGCCATCATCCAAACAGAAAGAAACAAATGCGGATATAAAAATCATAAAGACACATAAATCGTAAGGAACGTAACAAAATATAAAAAAATTATATAAGACATTGGCAACAGGGATAACGCATGAAGACTAACTATTTAGCTTACATGACAGCAAAGAATAACACCAAGAAAATCTTCAAATTTGCAAAAATTAAAGTGTGGCAAGAATATGGAGATATGCTTCACATGAATAGACAAAACGCATTGAAGATATTCTACAAGAAAATACAAAACATGAGGAGTAAAAAAGAAATGTAAGAGCCAAGGGAAAGAATCAACGATGAACATGGTAACATACTAAATAGGCCCCGAGAAATCATGGAAAGATTGAAAAATTACTTCAATCAACTGTTAAATTTACAGGATTGAGAATTGATAACAATAATAAATACATTAGAAGAAGACTGGAACCATACATCGTGACATTCGAAATTGAAGACGCAATTAAACATGCAGTAAATAACAAAGCACCAGGGCCAAACGGAATACCTACAGAACTGATAAAAATTATAACAATGGCGGGTATAAATTGTTTTCATAGATTAGACTGTTCAATGTGATATGGAAGACACAAAGGACACCACAGCTGTGGAATACGGCAGTGATTTTACCCATCTGGAAGAAAAAAGACAGTAAGAGGGACTATACTAATTATAGAGGTATATCACTCTTATGCGAAAAATGAAAAATCAGCAGCAAAATACTAGAGAGATGGATGTGCGGATATATAGAAACCACAGCTCAACAACACACAATTGGGCTTCCGGAAAAATACAAGCTGTAGATATGCAATTCTCGCCCTCAAACAACTACCAGAAAGAGCGACAAAACATAACCAAGACTTATATTTGGCTTGTGTATGCCAAGATTTACCGCAGAAGACCGATGTGTCGGGCCATTGGCGCAAATAAAATGGCGATACAACGCATCTCCATTTTTCAGGACTACATCCTGCTGGAATTCTAGTAGGACTATGGTTCTGCTACAAGAGAATTCAGCAGGAGTTTGAGAAAGTACGCTGAAGAAGAAGTATACCAAGATAAAAAATTCGAAAGAGTGGATAGAGCATAACTATGGATAACACTACAGACATATGGAGTTCCTCATCACTTGATGAACCTTTGTCATAGCATATATGCCGATAGTCAATGCGCAGTACGAACGAGCTCAGGTACATCAGATAATTTCCAAATTCGCTCGGGAGTAAGGCAGGGATGTATACAATCTCCCCTATTGTTCATAATATACATAGATCACATTTGCAAAGCAGCATAGGCAACGGAAGAAAACAACATGCAAGATAACTTAGACGAATTGTTATTTGCAGACGACCAAGCATAAATAGCATCATCAGAAGTGCTCCTACCAAGACAAATAGACAGATTACATCAAACATGCCAAACCTTTAACATAAAGATAAATATAGAAAAGTCATATGACATATATGTATATTATATATATAATATTAAAGCTACCCACTTCTTTGGGTAATATACTCATCCGCGAAGAGTCAAAATACACAGGCAGAGCCTGGTGATGGATTGGATGGTTATTGCAAATGAGATTGCGTGAGAAATTCATAGGTCAAATCGCAGACCCCCGACGTGTTGTGAAAAGCAGTACCACGTCTAGGAAGGTGTATCAAGCTCATTAGATAACATTCTATCTATCTATATTTTCGCTAAACACTTTGTTGCCTTTAAGCGTCAAGGGTAAAATAGTTTTCTGGAGATGGCGCACTTGCACACATCAGCAGACTACTATCAATAAACGTACCACAGAAAAGCTATGCTACACAGATACAGTGAAGGCAGACCTAGAGGCCGACCATGAAATCGATGGACCACCGAGATAAAATGATTGTACTGATTGTGGAATTTGTCTTCTCTTTGTTTCGATGTTTCATCGTTTTCATGTTCGGCCTCTAGTTCTGCCTTCACTGTACATGTGTAGCATAGCTTTCTGTAGTATGCTGTCTGATGGTAGTTGGCTGAACATTCACTTCAGATACTGGTTTTCCAAGTATATGTACCAAATATCAGAGTCCATCAAACGTTTGATTGACATAAAATTAGCATTAACTTTGCTTTTGATTGATGATATTCTTCATATCTTATCCAACGTTATAGCGTTGTTTCTATTACCTCGATTCCCTACCAGTTTCCTTATCTTTATTTCTCTCAATAACTAAGTAGCTACCAAAATTTAAGAATTCTTCCACTTCCACTTCTTCTAATTTTTGTTGCTAAATAAAAGACATCATACATCTTCTCACTGGTTCGTTTAGACTTACAGTTTCTGAGAAAATCTAGTTCCCTATTTCCAAGAAAATTGTCATGGATTTTTAGATCAACTTCCATTATCTTGGAAAGCCTTGCTAGATCACAACATTCTAATCAAATTCTCTACCGATTATACGGGCTGTAAATCTTCATCAAATTTGTCTAAAGTTTTGGGAATGCTTTCTCGGATCCGCATTTAGTCATTGATTTAAGACCGAAATGCCCAATTAAGTCAACACTAGATAACTATTTTAACTCCCTGTATTTTTTATTTTAACAGCACTAACAATACAATTGGTAATTGAACAATAATTATAGCTAGTTGCTAGCATATCATATGTAAGATGTAACAATCAATTCAACATTTTTTTGGCTGCAGTGATTTTAAGAACAATATTTATGTTTAGTATATTCCTTTCGCTTTTGAACGGTTGTGAGGCACAACAGTCTGCAGCGAAAACAGAATCTGCATGTCTCACGTATTACATGTCATCATCATCATCAAGTGCCATGCCGGCTGGCGTAGGCGGTCATGGCTCTCCGCAGTTCTCTGTCCACATTATTATGTATCAAAGTCGTTGTTGTTTCCTTGCCGTGCCAGGTTGTCAAACTGTCTAATATATTCTCACGTTGTCGTCCTCTGCCTCTGGTGCCTTCAATCTTGCCTGCTGTGACTATGTTCTCTAAACCTGCCTGTCTACGTGAGATATATTACATATGTAAATCATTGTTAGCTTGTTTTTTTTCTGTCATGAAATGTATAATCTTCTACGTTTGTGATATTACTATTATTTTAATTGCTAGTTCTCTGTCCTGTGTTACTCTTGAAAATGACATTTATAGTAGAAACATTGTTTTTGTCTGCCTTATCGTTTAGTTGCCCCCGTGTGTTGCCGGGGCCCGAAAGGGGAGCAAAGAATAGCAACACTGTTTATCTTCCATGCATGTCGTAAAAGAGGATTAAGGAGGTTATGTGATGGAGTTGGCAGCGCCACACCATATAGGGTCAGTGATCCAAAACCTTACTAAAGTCGGATGTGTCAGGCCGAAAGGTGCACATATCGCAGCAATGCTGCAAACCATGAGACAACGCATTCCGTTCTGCGGACTGCATCCTGCTAATCTGCAGGAGTTTGAGAACGAACGCAGAAGAAGAAGAAGAGTATATCTTATACACTGTTTATCTATATTTTCTTCGAACGCGTTAGTCAGTGTGTTTGTGGTTTTGTAAAACTAGGCTAGCTTGTGTCTTACGTAACGGTAAGTTATAACGTTTTACTGCAGTTTCATTTCCTATTCGGAATAGTCCTTCCAAAATAGTGTCACTTATCTTCGCTGATCGCACTGTTTTCTTGAATTTCATTGGCTAGCGACACAAATTATACACCAAAAAGTGTCACTTATATTCGCTGATCGCACTGTTTTCTCGAATTTCATTGGCTAGCGACACAAATTATACACAAAGTGACCAATGAAAAGTCTCATAAAAGTCTCAGTGGAGATCTTTGAGATTGGCGTGACAGGTTATATCCGGAGACGGACATGGCAGAGACGTTTGTGGTTATCTCACTATTGTATGATCAATAAACATTGAGGTGACTCAAGGTCACGAGTATTGAGTTATTTTAAGTGTTATGCGGTCGTTGTTGGGGGGACTAAAGCGCTAAGCTCTGGCTACAAGGAGATACTATGGAGTGTTTAACGTTACGGTAACGGTGAACACCACACATTGTTGTTTATTACTGTCACACACATTGCATCTCACATCCTTACACTCTCATCATATCTACACATGATTTCACACTCTAATCACATCTACACATCATCTCTTTCTCATAATATCTACATACCACTTCACTCTCATCACATTTACAAATAACTTCGCTCTCTCGCATCTACACATCACTTGACTCGCTTAGCACATCTACACACCACTTCACTCGCTTAGCACATGTACACATCACTTCACTATCTAATCACATCTACACATCACTTCACTATCTAATCACATCTACACATCACTTCACTCGCTTAGAACATCTACACATCACTTCACTATCTAATCACATCTACACATCACTTCACTCGCTTAGAACATCTACACATCACTTCACTATCTAATCACATCTACACATCACTTCACTCGCTTAGAACATCTACACATCACTTCACTATCTAATCACATCTACACATCACTTCACTCGCTTAGAACATCTACACATCACTTCACTATCTAATCACATCTACACATCACTTCACTATCTCATCACATCTACACATCACTTCACTCTCTTAGAACATCTACAAATCACTTCACTCTCTCATCAAATCTGCAAATTGTTTCACTATCATATTACTTTACACATCATATTACTACACATCACTTTACTCTCATATCATTTTATTGTCATCACATTGTTTTGACTTTCATTAGCAATATATAAAAACTTGTTTTCCTATGAAATATTCTTAGTTTTTTTCTGTTTCCGTAGAAGTTGAGGACGAAAGTTTGTACCCGGCTAAGGTGGAGAGAAGATGGTACTCACTAATTGGAGAGCTGTTGGTATCCATCTGTTTGAGTGAGGTTGATACCCATCTGACCTTGATAGATGTTTGTGCCCAGCTGAGTTGGAGAGGAGAGACGTTGGTATTCATCTGAGTTGGAGAGACGTTGGTATCCATCTGAGGTGAAGAGAAGGTGGTACCAAGCTGAGTTGGAAAGATGTTGATGCCCAGCTCAGTTGGGGAGGAGAGAAGGTGGTATATATTTGAGGCTAGAGAGAAGTTGATATCCAACAAGATAATACTGGCTCATGTTAACCTTAGAACCGAATCATATAACGTTTACACGACATTTGTCGATACCTGCTCATTTACGCTTTAAAATCAACTTATCCGACTTCAACACGACACTTGTGGATACCGCTTTTTCTTGTTTATCCATGGATACTGGCTCCTATTTTCTTGTTGATCCATGGATACTGGCTCGTCTTTCTTGTTGATCCATGGATACTGGCTCGTCTTTTCTTGTTGATCAGTGGATACAGGTTCGTCTTTCCTGGTTGATCCCTGGATACTGGCTAATCTGTTCTTTTTGATTCCTACAACTAGACAACATGATCCTACAACTAGACAACATGATCCTACAACTAGACAACATGATCCTACAACTAGACAACATGATCCTACAACTAGACAACATGATCCTACAACTAGACAACATGATCCTACAACTAGACAACATGTTTCTACAACAAGACAGCATGATCCTACTAAGCTCTCCATGAATCACCAAATAGAAGAGGGAGTACTGACATACCAATAATTATTCACTGTCCGTGATGTCAATAGCTAGCCATAGGTCAGTGACTACTAAATGTTTTGTGTGGTTCATCCTTATTGATCGTCAAACACTTTTATAGTGAAACATGTCTGATACACAGCTAATATAGGCCTTCTCTGACTGCACTGATGATTCATTAATACTGCTTCGCAAGCAGAAATTGTTACTTCGCGCTTCCGTGAATGTTTCCATGTGTTAAACTTCGAAACAGATGTATGTTCTGGATTCATAACCCTTTACGATGGTCAACAGGTCCATTAACACCTTTTGTGGGGAATTACTTGAGATTAGGAAGCTATATCCCCTGACTAATGACCTTAAATTACCCTTGTAATGGAGAGTGAGAGTTGTAATCTATACAAAATACATCATCTGTAAGGTTATGTTACTAAAACAAGTCGATTTTAAGAGCTACAGGAAACAATGAATGGAACGGAGGGAGATTATCCGCTTGTCTGATTTGTCTCAGTCTGCAAACCATATTAGTCTGTAATCTGGATTGATTTTGTGACCGCCGTAATGGTGAAGTACGCTGAGTCTTGAAGTATCGTCCACAAACCATTTCAAGACAACTCTATAGATTTCCACAATAAACACAACTAACAATACATTGTACCATTCATCATACTGTTTTGTCCTACTTGGAAATATAATCCAGCTAACATTCGTCAAGAAGAGATACGCGTTGTTATGCTTGTTTGGTTGTTAAGTATGGGATTAAATTATCTTCTAGCCGAGACATACCTATTCATCCTTGGCCCTGAATTCATTGTGTTTACACCAGAAGGATCTTGGTTTTAAAACAATCTAATTATGACTTTATGCTCTGAAATGAGTACCAATTCTTATTGTGTGTGCAAATATTATGTAAAAGGAGATACTGGGGGACCAATGCAGAGGTGAAAGTTCATCTAGTGTTGAATTATGTAAACATAATCTCGTCAAGTACTTATCCTACTAGTGCATTCTTGTCATTTTTCTCCGTCAAAGATCAGGGTTACCCTGTTTGAGATAACTTTGTAAAGATCTATATAAATCAAACGTAGTTGCTAATATCTGTAGCTCAGTTCCTGTCTTCAATCTCACATCGTCAGTTATAATTTTACATCCTTTCACAGGTTGAGATAGTAACCTTGCAAAGAACTATCTACGCCAAACATAGTTGCTAATATCTGCAACTCACGCAAGTCCTTCTACATAAAATCATCAAGTACAAAGTTCTTGGAACCAGGACCCTAGATACTGCTTTGGTAAACGAGAGGGAGGATTCCCTTTAAAAAAATCTAATCGCTCAGTTTTTGTGACAATTTTGATGACCGTTGTGGGGGGGGGGGAACAACTAAGAGAGCAAGGGATAATTTATCCATGATGTACTACTTTCATAAAATTAAATATGCATCTTATATAGTCATAAGGAGTAACCCCTCTAAGTAGAACGCTCCTTCAATAGGCATTGCACTAAGCGATGTAGTCTCTTGGGGATGAAAGAAAACGCGGAGAAACCTTCCCACTGCACATAAGAAGTTAGAGCTAATCGCACGCAATTACTGGGGTTCGAGGAAACATAAGAATAGTATAAGGAGTGAGGTTGAACCCCTCAAAACCAGCATTATATATAATTATATATATATATATATATGACCTTGTTGAAAACCGATATCAAAGATAATTAAACACTAGTTTTCTGTGCACGGACAAGAACAGATCTAACGCTAGTTTTCTGTGCGATGACAAGAACCGATCTAACGCTAGTTTTCTGTGCGATGACAAGAACCGATCTAACGCTAGTTTTCTGTGCGATGACAAGAACCGATCTAACGCTAGTTTTCTGTGCGATGACAAGAACCGATCTAACGCTAGTTTTCTGTGCGATGACAAGAACAGATCTAACATTAGTTTTCTGTGCAATGATAAGAACCGATCTAACGTTAGTTTTCTGTGCGATGACAAGAACAGATCTAACATTAGTTTTCTGTGCAATGATAAGAACCGATCTAACGTTAGTTTTCTGTGCGATGACAAGAACAGATCTAACATTAGTTACTATGCGATTATAAGAACAGATCTAACGCTAGTTGTCTGTTTGTTGACAAGAATATGTGTGTCAGATTCTTTAAACAAGCCTCCAGCTGCGTTAGGTCAACTCGCCTACAATCGTGGAGTATTCAGGGAAATCTTAAGGTAGACCACGTTTTAAATAGAATATGTCACATGATGATGATGACCATGTATCGTGACCATTGTCTATCTGTTATTTACACACTTCTATTGTACGCGCTTTTATTACATATGGACATGTATGAACCATACCTAATTTTCTACTACTTTCCTTTAGTGTTAGACTCAATATGATAGAGCTCTGGTGTATTTACTACGCTTTATTTAATATATATGTTTATGCAAAATGTCTATTTTTTAAAATTAAATGATGAGTACACACATCTCATTAGATAGTTCACACATCTCTTTATGTAGTTGACACATAACTTTAGGTAGTTTACACATCTCATTAGGTAGTTGACACATCTCTTTAGGTAGTGCACACATCTCTTTAGGTAGTTTACACATCTCTTTAGGTAGTGCACACATCTCTTTAGGTAGTTCACACATCTCATTAGGTAGTTCACACATCTCTTTAGGTAGTTGACACATAACTTTAGGTAGTTCACACATCTCCTTAGGTAGTTCACACATCTCCTTAGATAGTTTACACACCTCCTTAGCTAGTTCACACATCTCCTTAGGTAGTTCGCACATCTCCCGCATGTAGTCAGAACATGACATTTAGGACTAGGTAACAAGTCAAAGAGCGGTTAATCACATCCCTTCCCACTAACTGGTTTTATCAAGTAAAATTTAAAAAACATTCTTGTATGCTGTTCATCGTTTATTAATTTAAATATTAATTAATTTTAGGGTTTGCTTTAAGGTTAGGATAGTTGTATTTTACATAATTAACCCTAACCGCAACCCTAAATCAATAAATATTTCAACTATTCAATGATTAATAGAAATTGATAGCGAAATTTTAATTGGTAATCAAAACAATACCAGATTTGGAACACATCAAAAGACAACAGATCAAATTGTTTTCACACAATTCCAGACTACCAAAAGTCAGCATGCCACAGATGGTCATGACACAACATAGACATCACGGCTACAAAGCCAGAGGCAGAAAATGTAAAAGATAAATCACATAAATCAAGGAAGCCACAGGAACAAGCTTACAAATAGCATACAAGAAGGCTATCTCCAGAGAACTCTTCTACCCCTGACGCCGCAAGGAAAAAAAGGGCCACAGCGTATATATAGATATATATATATATAGATGGATAGATGGATAGATAGATAGATAGATGGTTAGATTGTTAGATAGATAGATAGATAGATATATAGATAGATAGATAGATAGATAGATAGATAGATAGATAGATAGATAGATAGATAGATAGATAGATAGATAGATAGATAGATAGATAGATAGATAGATAGATAGATAGATAGATAGATAGATAGATAGATAGATAGATAGATAGATAGATAGATAGATAGATAGATAGATAGATAGATAGATAGATAGATAGATAGATAGATAGATAGATAGATAGATAGATAGATAGATAGATAGATAGATAGATAGATAGATAGATAGATAGATAGATAGATAGATAGATAGATAGATAGATAGATAGATAGATAGATAGATAGATAGATAGATAGATAGATAGATAGATAGATAGATAGATAGATGTATGGATGGATGGGTAGGTAGATATGTTAGTAGGTTGATAGGTAGGTAGACAGATAGAACATGAAATTCACGAAATAATTGAACACGTTGTGGCGTCTACTTGTACTGTACCAACATGATATTTATTTACATTAAATCCTTTATTTTATCTAAGACGGAAACTACGGCCACTTTTATATTTTATATCTATCATGTGATATCATACTCACTTTTGATTCCCGGATTATTGACACAGCTTATCACCCTATAAAGAGGTTGTTATTTCTGTACGAGTTCACCAGACATTGATAAATATTGTTCGTGCGACTTTAACCATGTTGTTCCATATATCTGTAGATGTTCTTGATGTCAAAGTTTATATATAGACCTCAGAAAAACAATGATTGTACAAGGTACTGTGATTGTTATTTGCTTGGAGATGTACACATTTGTTTTACTTATCCTCTTTCAGCGTTGCATTCAGATGATTGTATCTACTATTTAATCCATTGTCAGACAGCAGCTGATGTGATATCGTGTCAGTAAGCATTTCTGTTAATCCAGTGATAAAGACACGCGTACTTCTGCTCAATTCATCCACAAAACACGAAATTTAATGATCTCTCGTTTGAGACTGCAACCAGTATCCACAGGGCTGCACCGAGGAAAACCACATACCCTATTCCTATCCCTCACCTATTGAAACTCCCACTTGGAACAACATTGGAGATAACCAAACGTCGCCGCTGTGTGCTGGTTGGTTGAACAAACATTTTCTTAACATTTCTTTACATATCTTTAAGTGTCATATTTTTCTACATGCAGCCTAAGATCATATATTCTACATTAATGTATGGCTCAGAAACATGGATAATTAACGCACAATTAAAAGACACAATTGATGGATTTGAGATGTGAATATATAATAGAGTAAGAACTTCATTGAAAGAGAAAATAACAAATAGATATGCTCTGACAACACACAAAATAGATATGCTCTGACAACACACAAAATAGATATGCTCTGACAACACACAAAATAGATATGCTCTGACAACACACAAAATAGATATGCTCTGACAACACACAAAATAGATATGCTCTGACAACACACAAAAAAATAGATATGCTCTGACAACACACAAAAAAGAATATTAAAGAAAATATAAATCTAGTAAAAAAAACTATTTTGTAAATATTAAAAGACATACCCAGTAGAAGACCTCAGTGGAGGGTAGAGTTTAGGAAAGGCGAACAAGAGGTAGGCACAGAAATAATTGGGAGGGAAACATCTCGAGATGAACAGGTTGCAGTCTAGCAGAAAAAGCAAAAAAAAAATTTTTTAAATGAGCCAGTTGCAGCCAACCTTCGTTGCGGAGATGGCACTTAATAACGATAATGCCACTAAACTGGAGAACTATTAGACCGCTGGATGTACAACACACCTTACAGAATAAATATACAATCCTACAATGGCTACTCCTTCGCTATAAATCATAAATAATACGAATATTCCAAAGAAAACATAACGTATGATTTTAAAACAATCGATCACACAAGCACATTTTACCGTAACTAACATTTGTGCGCTATCAATCTAAACAGTTCAACAGTTAGAAACAAACCTCCATCTCGGACAACAAGCTTGCGAAAGGGTTAAGTGATTGCATGTCCTGGCAGTGATTGCTAGGGTTTTAAAATCCTTCTTTGAATGTTTAAGATAATTTTATTTTCTATCCCGTGAAATACGATGCCATAATATTTTGAAACAAAAATGGAACATAAACCAGCAATTTCCAAATTTCTTCATGCACCTATTTGTATAAGTTGATAGACTTATGAAACAGCGTTATAATGTCACATATCCATAAAGACTTAGTTTTCTACCGGGTCAGATTTGCGTCATTTTCAACACATATTTCTTGGTGGAATCATTCTCTCAATTATCCTGAACATTAGCTTGCATTACACCGTGCAAATGGTACACAATTGTTATACATTTGTGTGGGCAACAGTATTTTGCTATAATCTTCAATTGACCCTCTTTACTGACATCAAATGCTTATGTTGTCTATTGTCTTTCCCCAGGTGAATTATTGTTGATCGCATTCACACTTGCCGTTAAACTGGGGTGGTATCTTAAGCTGTCGTTTCAAGGCCAGATTTGTCACCGTGGTTGCATTTAGTCCGTGTTTGTTCAAGGTTATCTTGATGTTTTCTATCCACCGTTTTCTTGGTCTACCTTTGACTTTACGCCCGGATATTCTTGTATTATATGCTCTTATTGGTATTTGGTTTGGCTTCATTCTCATAAGGTGACCGAACCATTTTACTTGCTGTCTCTCAATATGTTCGATACATGATATTATACCAACTCTTTTCCTAATTTCTTCATTTCTTATTTTATCTAGTTTGGTAACCATTGCAGCTTTCCTCAGACACTTCATTTCACATGTGACGATTTTTCTTTGCTGCGAATGCTTATGTTAAGTCTATGAAATATGTGTACAAGTCACTGTGTTGTTCTTGATCATTTTTCTTGAAGTTGTCTTTCAGCAACGGCCATATTAGTTATTCCATCATTTTTTTATGAAGCCACATTTTGTTTCTGGTAATAATCCTGAATTATGATGAGATGTAAGACGGTTCAAAAGGATTCCGGAAAATATCTTCCCTGCGATGGATTGTATAGAAATGTCTCCATTGTTATTACAAGATTGGCGGTTCTCTTTGCGTTTATACAGGTGTAAAATTGTTGCATTCCTGAAATTTTGTGGAAGATCGATAATATGTACTTATTGCGCAAAACTGAAATCCAAAAGGTAAATCCAGGAACAGGGTAATGAAGTTTTACTAATCATTCAAGACGCACATAATCACACACAAATTGACGTTTCGACCACAAGGCATTTGTCAAGGATAAAATTAAAACAAGCTTTAAACATACAAATGAAAACGGACAGTACGAATTATGAACGTTTACATTGGCATGTGTAATGTAGATTGACCAGAAGAGGTGACGCGACACCGAATAAGGAATATACAAAAATGACTACATACATGTGACACGAAACAAACAAATTATAGAACAACTAGAATCATCTATGAGGCAGACGATTATTGATGTCGTAGGGTTTAAGGGTGCCATATTGGTAAATTTAGCAGTTCTCAAGCGCAAGCCGGACCGGTCGTCAGAGAAGCACGACTTAATGGCCGTAATCTGAACATCCTGAGCGCACAAACGGCCCGTGCCATTGCAGTGGACATGTGCAGGATAACCCAAATGTTGTTTTAATGCTATGCAGATGATTATAGAAGCTGTCTGCTCGCCTCCTTCCAATTTCACCTAACTATATCATGTGGTGCAACACTTGAATATGATCAGATGACGT
Organism: Meghimatium bilineatum; assembly: GCA_034231615.1. Classification (NCBI taxonomy): domain Eukaryota; kingdom Metazoa; phylum Mollusca; class Gastropoda; order Stylommatophora; family Philomycidae; genus Meghimatium; species Meghimatium bilineatum. Next base: position 28,129,564 of record CM067313.1, on the reverse strand, counting down.
TGCGGGACACACATGTGAATCTCTCGTCATTGGTGGCAGTGACTTTAGGGAATGTGACAGACCGGGTCTGGATGACATAGGCTCATGTACATCATTTGCTGCGTTTGCAGCTGATAGTGCCGAAATGTTTAGGAAAGTCAGGCTGGAGATGACTCCGTACCAGTACATTCCTGAGGTTCTTGTCACGTCCGTAAGCAACAAAAAGGGGGACACAGAATACTTACAGTGTCTGAGGGTCAGGCTGGAGAAGAAGAAGGTGACAGAGCTGGACATGATGAGTGACAGCGCTATGGAGGTGGAAAGTGAGAAAAATCTTGTCACTATGTCATCCAGACCCGGTCTGTTACATTCCTTAAAGCCACCTTCACCACTGAGGAGAGCTTCAGATGTGTGTCCTACAAAATAATCTATGTCATCATACGCAAGCGTTGCCCCATGACATATATAGGTAAAGCTGGAAGTAGGCTCGCAGACCGATTATGTGAACATCTGTACAGCAATAGCACCTTTAAACCATACGGCATCAATGAGCACCTGTATCATAGCATAGATGATTCTAGTTGTTCCATAATTTCTGTTTGTTTCGTGTCACATGCATGTAGTAATTTTTGTATATTCCTATCCGGTGTCGTTTCACATCTTCCGGTCAATGTACAATACACATGCCGATGTGAAAGTCCTTAATTCGTACTGTCATTTTCTGTTTAAATTTTGTGTTAATTTTTGTCTTGACAAAGGAAATTGGGTTGAAACGTCGATTGTTGCATGAAATTTTGTGGAACATTTTCATTTTTTCATGAATGTTGAAAAATCACTTGTAGTTTCTCAGTAGTTTTGTACCACAATACTTATATAGTTTCTATTGGTATTGAGTTGGAACAAGGTACTTTTCCACTAGAAAGCTAGTGAATTGCTTTTCGAGTTTCCTCCAAGGTAGAGATGTCACCTATTACTGAATTGAAAGGAATCGGTGGTAGTCAGTGGATAACCTCTTCATTTATTGATTATGAATTATTCAAAATATTTTTAAAACGTTCTGCCCAGGAGTGATTATTATGAATTATGTCCAGCTTGAAGTTGAATGCGTCTTTGGATGTTAATTTTAGATAATTTAAGTATGCTTTGTGAAGGTTATTTTTGTCAGCCAATATTGCTTTTATTTAATTATCTTTCTCATTAAATCAGTCAATTTATGTCTTGCTAGTGTCCTAATTTCTCCACAGCTGTGTCGTAAATTTGTTTTTCTAAAATATGTTAATTTTGTATCTACATCTTGCTCATCTAGTAGTAGAGATACTTTTGTGTATTTACATTTGATAGTTTTCTGACATCTATACGTTTCTTTCTTTTGTTTATCTGATTACGTCTGGCAGGCTGGATGATAATTTTTAGTTTTGACACAGTCAGTCCAGCAGTCTGCATCACGCATGGATCGAAAATTGTTGCGGTCCTTTCTTCTCACAATTGCATAATCTATTGTTGCGGTCCTTTCTTCTCACAATTGCATAATCTATTGTTGCGGTCCTTTCTTCTCACAATTGCATAATCTATTGTTGCTGTCCTTTCTTCTCACAATTGCATAATCTATTGTTGCGGTCCTTTCTTCTCACAATTGCATAATCTATTGTTGCGGTCCTTTCTTCATACAATTGCATAATCTATCGTTGCGGTCCTTTCTTCTCACAATTGCATAATCTATCGTTGAGGTCCTTTCTTCTCACAATTGCATAATCTATTGTTGCGGTCCTTACTTCTCACAATTGCATAATCTATAGAGTGCCAGTGTCGTCATTGAGAACGCATCTACTAGGTTCTGTTTCTAGTTGGAAGTTGAAAATGGCGTTAGTAATGAGGAGGTTAGGTTCACCACATGCTTGTAGAAAACTAAGTCCATTGCTGCTGCATTAACCACTCTGTTTTTCCCAGTTACGTCATTCCATGAGATATTGTTTGTACCAACCCCTAAATTGAAATTCCCAAGTAAAATGAGAGTTTCAGCCTTTAGAATTTAATTGATAGCTGCATTAAGTTAATTATATAACTTATCTTTACCTTCTTCTGGATTTATCAGCTTGGGCCATAAACATTGATGATTGCTACATAATTATTACTAAAGAATAGGAAAACTTTAAACCACTTTGAAGCGATCAATTTTTGCCTTTGATGGGTTCATGGTTGGTTGGTTGCTGATCCAGCGGTCCATGGGCTCATGCCCTTTGACCTAATGCCATTAGATGGCATTATATTGCTGGGAAGTCTGTGGATTTTCGGCCCACCCCGGGACAGAGCCAGAGAATAACTATCACACCTCCAGGAAGGTAAGTTTGAACCTATCCACTGCGCCTAGCCACTGTAGCCAAGATAGGGTTCACTGTGCTCATTCCCCGCCACCAATTGACTACTGGTTATGCCGAACTTCTCTATAGCTCCAGGCATGCAAACAAATGTTCAAGTCAAAAGGATTGTCACGTTCTGAGTCACTGTGCCTCTATAATGGGCCTCAGTCATAGGAAAAACAGCGATGTCAGTTTCCTCCTCCTCAGTGCTGCACAGTATATCTCTGGCTCCTTCACAACCACAGAGGGTGCATACATATATATTCAGGCAAACATGAAAAACATTTCAACAACAAAACAAAATCATAACTGTATAGATGACATGCCATGAAGCTTCTATAAGAAGATAACCTGAATATAACGGCATGTCATCCACTAAGGTTTTCTGTTGCATGAATGGTATGTCTAGTGGGCCATTGGTGAGACCCACAGACGCAACCACATGCGTGTGATGGGTTCATCAACAAGTAATTGTTTTTTTTTAATAGTAAAGCTAACTCCTACTCCACGCCTTTCTTCAATTTCTTTTCGACTGTAAAAGAATGTATCACCGGTTCCTCTTTCTAGAGCTGATCGACACCAGCACGGCGCGTTTCACTCAGAGCTGCTATATCAATAATATACCTTACTAACTCTTTCCCAATCATGACCTTTTTGTCAGGATTATTTGTGCTAGAATCATTATCGAGACGTCTGCTCACGGTCGATGCTCCTACAGTCAGTGGGAATCGTGTATATGATGCACTAGGGCATTTGAATTAAAGTAAAGATGAGTTGTGCAGAACGTCGACCTTACTCTCTTGTCGAACTTCATTTCAAACAAGTAGAGAGATGAATCTCGACGACTGAATATGAAGTAGTGAAAGATCATAGTTTCTACGTGTCTCACCGTGCGTTGCTGGAAATGGCCTTCGTACAATGTGGGCTGATACATTAACATGCCTCATGTGCATAGATTTGCCGGGGGGGGGGGGAAATCACACTTTACGTGTATTTGTAGGCACGGCCAAATATACTTTTGTAGACTATCTCATAATAACATCGTCAAATTCATGACCTTCTAAGACATTTTCGGTCAAGTGTGGAGCCGAAACCTCTCAGGTCATCCGCGTGTGAAAGTTTTTACGTGTTACGTTACTGAGTACTATGTTACTGAGTACTGTGTTACATAATGTTACTGAGTACTATGTTACTGAGTACTGTGTTACATAATGGACGGATTAGTATTTTTTGGATATCGAAATAAATTAAGTCATCATATCATCTTTAAATAATTACATATATTTGTTTTTCATAATCGAAGAAAGCAGTTGACAGAATCATTTTCTCTGCTCCTGAAAACATCCATGATCGCGAATGTAGTAAGATTTCAGTAGCTGACACGTCATCTGAAACGTGAATGTAGTAAGATCTCAGTTGCTGACACGTCATCTAAAACGTGAGTGTAGTAAGATTTCAGTAGCTGAAACGTCATCTGAAACGTGAGTGTAGTAAGATTTCAGTAGCTGACACGTCATCTAAAACGTGAATGTTGTGAGATTTCAGTAGCTGAAACGTCACCTGAAACGATTATAGTGCATGCTTATCTAACTGAGCTGGGCGGGGTATATAAATAGTACTAATCTAGAGACTAAGTCGTGAAGAAGTTAAGATAAAGCTTGAGGTCTTTGTTACCTCTAATATTTTATGGTAGTGTGTCCTGATATAACCTTATTGAACCTTGTTGTCTGCTGGTTGAAATGAGCACGCCTCTTTAAAAGAGAGAAAAACTCATTAACTACCCAGACCAAGCCGAAGGGTTAGAGAGCAATAAGGGGCCTATTACTTTCAGTGTTGTTATTCAGTGTTGTTATATAGTCCATGGTGAAACATGGACTATATAAAGACAACACGTGAGGAGGCTAAATGCTTTCCACACAACTTAATTAATAAAAGTGATGAACATCAGTTGGCAAGACACAATAACAGAAATCACTGTCTTAGATGGAGCTACCTAGCATAGATACTATTTTTATGCAGTCACAGATTTGTGGGGCAGGTAACGTGGACGTATGCCCGATCATTGCTCACTAACATCATTGCCTACCTCTATGGTGAGATGCAGAAGGACATACGTTCTCTTTGTAGCCAAGAGAAGTAAGAACTTGCTAAGGAACTCTGAAAGCCTTTAACATGCATTATAATAAATGGGAAGTTACTGCACGAATTATAATAAATAGGAAGTTACTGCACGAACTAGTTACTTGGCGTTCTATAGTAAAAAAAAAAGCGACAGCATCTTGTGAAAATAGAACTGCAAAAGTTCAACAGTGTGGACTAGCTAGAAATATAAGGGCAGATCAAATATCACCTAAAATGATCATAACATTCCCAGTTTGTCCAATGACTTCAGTGACCAGAACAGAGAGTATAAGCCATCTGTGAACTCATAGACAAGGATATAACTATCACTGAATTTCACGAAGCTGGTGCACACTATGATCATAATCACGTATGGTCAATGAACAACACCGGCCCAACTGAATAGTCTACGTGTTCAAGCTGTGAACCTGGAATTCATGAAAATGAATAACAGTTTGTGCGCTATACAAAAGATGATCAATGAAAAGGGTGAACGCGATCAACTGGAAAGATCGATGGTAAGAGAGACACAGGAAGACAACGTGAGAAAATGTTGGATGGCTTGAAAGCCTGGCATGATGCAGAATCATGAGAAACTATTTTTTATGCGTATAACTTCTTCTTCTTCTTCTTCTTCTTTCGTTCGCTAATAATATCTATATCTGCAGTGTTGTTTCTTGTATAAATTGGACAGTGTTTTCCATTTCTTATTTTGTACCATAAAGTCATTCATTGGTATATCAGGCGGCCAGTATGTACACCGTAATGTGTCATAGTTTGCACATTCTTGAAGGATATGTTCTGAAGTCTGGTTGGCTTGTCCACAATTATCAAACAGTTGACTATGGAGAGACATGATCGTCTACGCCGGAAGGCATTGTACCAATGAATGAATAAAGTTTGTGGAAATACAATAATTTTAACAATAAAGGTGTTATTTTCACAGCCTTAGTCACTCCATATCTCTCTATGGTATGTTTCTGTACAAGATGTCATACTATGTTTACATCTTTTCTTTGCGTAAAACGTGCCATCTCTCCTAGGAGATTGTCATAAATTACTTCACCAATTTCTATGTTACTACTACTATTACTTTTTTTCCCCTAATTGTAGGCTATGTAGATATATTTTGTCTGGTATATTTTGTCTGGGGATATTTTGTCTGGTATATTTAGTCTGGTATATTTTTTTGTCTGGTATATTTAGTCTGGTATATTTTGTCTGGGGATATTTTATTTGGGGATATTTTGTCTTGGTATATTTTGTCTTGGTATATTTTGTCTGGTATATTTTGTCTGGTATATTTTGACTGGGAATATTTTATATGGGGATATTTTGTCTTGGTATATTTTGTCTGGTATATTTTGTCTGGTATATTTTATCTTGGGATATGTTGTCTTGGTATATTTTGTCTGGTATATTTTGTCTGGGATTATTTTATATGGGGATATTTTCTCTTGATTTATTTGTCGCGGTATATTTTGTCTGGATATATTTTATCTTGGGAATATTTTGTCTGGTATATTTTGTCTAGGAATATTTTGTCATGGAGCCGTTTCTAAGCTTATCAAGATAAATAGTGCTAGAAGGGCTACGTTCATGTAGCACATTATTGATACAGTGATCGTTATGTATAGTACAATATTGTATGTGTCTGTGTGTTAATATTGTATATATGCCTGTGTGTTAATATTGTATATGTGTCTATGTGTCAATATTAAGTCTGTGTATGTGTGTCAATCTGTGCGTGTCTGATATAATGTGCCTTGAACTTTTAACGGCCACTGTGTCACAGAGTTCTCTGGGAAGCGGGGCTAAGATTCCAGTTTTTCTTGAATGCACGAGCTATTAAACAGCATTCAAACTGGCAGCAATTTTCTTTGAGGGGAGAAAAGAAGGTTCCTTCCTGAAAACGAAAGTTGTTTCTTAAAAATAAACAAAACAAGGAAAATGATCACCGGATGAATATAAAAGAAATAACACGCAGGATAAAGAAAACAATTTTCAATGCTCACATGAATGACAACAATAGATGTAATATGAAATACGTATATGCTCACACGAGGGGCATTAATAGCTGTAATATGACATAGTAATATTCTAACATGAGAAACAACAACAGCTACAGTATGCATGAAATAGCTATATGCTCACATGAGGGACAATAGCAGCTGTAATGTGAAATAGTTATATGATCACACGAGGTACAACAACAGCTTTCGTATGAAAAACGTATATACTCACATAAGGTACAACAACAGCTTTAGTATTTATTAAAAAAACGTATATACTCTCATGAGGTACAACAACATCTGTAGTATGAAAAACGTATATACTCATATGAGGTACAACAACAGCTGTCGTATGAAAAACGTATATGCTCATATGAGGTACAACAATAGCTGTAGTATGAAAAATGTATATACTCACATGAGATACAACAACAGCTGTAGTATGGAAAACGTATATACTCATATGAGGTACAACAACAGCTGTAGTAGGAAGTGTTTATACTTGGTGTTTCTGTATCGTTTACATAAATACAACTAGGAAAGAACAGTGCTTTTTTTTAAACAGTAGCCACCGTACCTCAACGATTAGTGAGCTCATCGACCTTTTTTGCAAAGTGGTACAGATTACATTTTAAGAGCGCACTGACCTAATAGCAGAATGGTCCAGATTCTATTTTACGAGTGCATTGTCCTGGTAACAGAGTTAGCAAGATTAGATTTGAAGCTGAACTGAAAATTTGCCTAAGATCACTAACGCCTCCGTGATTAGTAAATATCGTCTCGTGAACCTGTTTTACTTGGGGAAAATTGCAGGGAGATTCACGCTAACAATGTCCTCTCTAAGCATGTCGTTTAAAATTGGTTGCATATCCTATTCAATATATAGCCATCAACACATAATGTTTTGGCTATATTGATTTTCTTGGAAATATATCTACTTTCAGTAGTTTAATATTGCTTTCTGAACGGTTCGGGTGCACGATTTCTAGCAGTGAAATTTGAACTTTGTACCTCGTCTATGACGTGCTGTATCACGACGCTACAGCTCCGGACATCCTGGAACACACTTTGTTAATGAGCAAAACATTACTAGCCGAATAGGCATATTCTCCAGTGTATGTATATCATGGAGGAGCGTGGCAGACTAGTTGATAGTGAGCTTGCTCGCTATCACCGAGGTACAGCATGCTAGGTTCGAAACCACGTCTGGACAATAAAAGTCCCGGTTGTGATATCTCGACTGACATGACCACTCATCCATTTGATTCAGATGTAAATGAGTATCTAACAAATGAGTTGGGGGAGATAAAGACAGCAATGAAGGGAACTGGCCACCCGACCTAAGAATTTCTGCGGCTAAGTGCATGATGAGTTATCTTCATCCCCGACGGCAGGTTTCTGCCATGGGACATACCTTTACCTTTATGTATATCTCTCCTTTGTATGTATATACTATTTTGTATATGTATATATTATCCTGTATGTGTATGGTTTACAGCTTGGTTTACATGGTTTGTGCCATGGTTTACAGCTTCGCTTCAACATTTGCGTCTTTCAGCCTGGCATGTCGTACTTCAGAGTGGCTTCTATGTCACTCTTATCGATTCTTTCCTACAAATTTTACGAGATGTGATACGAAATATGGCATTCTTCTTTTTCTTTTTATTATTTTCCTTGGCAATATTTTTCAGATGACGGGTATTTACTAATTAATTTAAATATAACTTTATTTAGGACAGTTGTATGAGTGGGACAGGATGTTTGTATGGGTAGGAACATATTGGGGTTAGGGAGTATCTGCTAATTTCTTCCAGTATGGCGTAAATTGGGCTAAAGCTCGCCTGTAGCCTAGATCGCCATATAAACTTTTAGTGGTAAAGTGGTAAAGGTTGATGCCATGGCAGTAACCTGCCGTCGGGAATGAAGATAACTTTTCATGTACTAAGCCCAATAATTATTAGGTGGAGTGGCCAGTTCTCTTTCTTGTTATCTTTACGTCCATTTACTCAGTGTCAGGTACTCAATTACAACTGAGGCGACTGAAAGGGTTATCGTGTCAAGCGAGAAATCACAACCCGAATTTTAATTTTTCCGTATGTAACTTCGACCTTGGCACACTGTAACTCGGTGATAGCAAAGCAAGCTCACTATCAACTAGGCTAACGCACTCCTCAAGTAGTGCCGTGCTGTTACTATAGCACTTTCATGGAATCCATCCCTCAGCGTACCAGGCTAATGTCATTGCATGTCTCTGTGCAAATATTTTTAATCCGGGTGCAATCGTCACATCTTTAGCAAGCGTATTCAATTTTTATAAGTCGAAAGCAAGTTCACCACATTACGATAGCCATGTTTAAAACTAGGAATGAACCGAGATAGTGACGTCAAAAACTACTAAAGACTGCGGACCAGCGCAGATTTCTTAGAAAGTGTGAAAGGTAGAGCAAGGGATCTGGAAAAGTACAAGAGATCTTCTATTAGACGCGACAGTCACATTCACTCCACTAAGATCCCAAGTCTCTTCATAAAACATGCAAGGCAGGAAACAGTGTTACTATTCGATGTATCCTTTCAGGCTCTGGCTACACAATGCTAAACATTATTCCAGCATAATGACAACTCTACTTGTATGTGTCGGACGAGCTTATATATCTCTAGATTACAGTGGCGGAAAAACACAATCTCACAGTTTTCGAATATTTTTTCATCAAACTTCACAGAAGACACAAAATTGTGTCCTAATTCTCAAAGCAGAAAATAGCTAGTTCCTTTCACGTACAATTTCACTTGATCCCGTGCAGAATTAGTTATCCTAGGGGAATAACACGGTCGGAGACCAGGCCAACCTCGCTAAAATGTCTTTAATGTGACAGTGTAAAACATATTTTCTTGTCTGACGATACGAGAGGATAGATAACTTGAACTATTCAATTGGTATATTTCATACATTCTATTCTAGAGTCTGGATTGTACACTTTTTAAATATATTATTTTAAACATTGGACATGATTTATAAACACTGGACATGACTACCAAACGATTTATAAACATAAGTAGAATAACTGTAGAATATTGGACATTGTTTTTCAAATATTATGGATATTTTATGAAGCGCATAACAAGTACGATGTGAGTGATCGGATGTCGAGCTACGATCAGGTAGTTTCTCAGACAGACATGGGCTATAGCCTCGAACCAGCGAACTATTATAACAACAAACAATTATGACATAGATTTACTAAACAAAGTAAACGAACATATCGGTATGTATAAGTGTTACCGATAAATGGAACACTAACAACCAGACACATTGACAAATAATGTTACGATAGAAATTTTTGTTGTTGACCATAGACAATGTATCCACATTGTATGAAATGGACAACATCAAAGAGACATTACACGAACACCAAATAACATTATCTGAAGATGCCAGAAAAGCGAGAACAAGAACATTGTATCTCCCTCGACACCCGTAAAGGGTAAAAGAGGAAGAAAAGAAGAAGAAGAAGACCATAGACAACGAAGAGACAGCATACTTTACATATAAACTCACATACGGTGTGAAAATGGCAGGTGGGAAAGATTAAAACATGGTAAGAATCATGTAAAATGAATTTTTTTGTTAGAAGGAAGAGGCAAAGGTCAACAAGATAAGTGGAGAAAGACATAATAAGAGAGGCAGGAGTGAACAAAAGAATGATAATCTTCTTCTTCTTCTGCGTTCATTCTCAAACTCTTGCAGATTAGCAGGATGTAGTCCGGAGAACGGAATGTGTTGTGTCATGGTTTACAGCATTGCTGCGATATCTGCGACTTTCGGTCTGACACATCCGACTTCAGCACGGCTTTGGGTCACTGACCCTATATGGGATGGGACAGCCAACTCCATCCCATAACCTCCTTAGTCGCCTTTTACGACATGCGTGAAAGGTAAACAGTGTTGCTAATCTTTGCTCCCCTTTCGGGCCCCGGCAACACACGGGCGAAAAGAATGATATAGATTGAGATGAGAATGAGTAAGACTGTGAAATATAGCTATATTTAGATGCTTAGCTAAGTTTTGAATCCTGTGTTGTGCTCCGTAACCAGCAGAAGTCTTGTGTTGTGCTCCGTAATCATCAGAAGTCTTGTGTTGTGCTCCGTAACCAGCAAAAGTGGAAACGGAAAAGATTAATCTTTAGCAGGGCCAGAAAGTGTGCTATAATGAAAAACACGTGATGAACGTACGATGAACCGAAAATATTAACGTGCAACTATCGAAGTGTGACATAAAGAGGGTACTGAGGATCTATTGTTTTTCCCAAGGTGGTTTGTTATCCACTCTTGCCGTTAAGCGTAGGGGTGATTGGAGCTCAAGCTTGCGTTCTAAAGCCAGATTTGTGGCCTCGGCTGTGCTATGACCGTGTCTGCTCAGGATGTTCCTGACGATTTCTGTCCATCCTTTCCGTGGTCTTCGTCTAGCTTTGTACACTGATCTTATTTAGTTATATGCTTGTACGGGCAACTTGTAGTGATGCTTTCTCACAATGTGACCAAACCACTTAATCTGCTGTCTTTCTATTTAATCTGTACAATGTATTATACATATTCTTTCCCTGATATCTTCATTTCGTAATATATCGAGCCTGATGACCCCTGCGGTTTTCCTCAAGCATTTCATCTCACATGTCACTATCTTTCTGTAATGTGAAGTTGAAAGAGACCAAGTTTGGCACTGGTAACACAGTGTTGGTAGGAATATACTGTAGATCTTTTGTCTCTTAACTTCCATCTCGATCTTGGGATGAAGAAGTACTGGTGACAGTTGGTATGTTACTGCATTTGCTTTTTGACATCTCGTCTCTATTTCTCTATGGAGGATTCCATTTTCTGTAAAAGTACTTGAATTCTGTCACGTGATTTACTCTTATGTTGTCTATCTGTATGTTTAGTGGGTTCGGCGTTCGCAAATTTTCATATTTTCCATCTTTTGTGTATTGATCTTCATGTTGCAGATAGTGAGTTTACATGATTTTGTAGCTGTTCTTCGTTTTCGTATATACGGCTCTGGTCATCTGCGAAAAGTGGTTCATTTATTTCATTGTTTAGTTGCTCTGAATTGTCTTGTTCTGAATCGGTGCTGTTGCCCTCTGCACTTTTTGCCTCTTTTATTATTATGTCTATGTATGTATTGAATAGCATGGGTGAGAGCACGCAACCTTGACGCTCTCCCGTTTTTGTATCAAATACGTCTGTGATAACATCTGAAGTTCCTACCACACATTGGCAGTTTTTATACAAAGCTTTTATACTTTCTAACAGTTGTACTTTCATACAATACTTTACAGAGGGTACAGGCAATAAAAGATGAACTTTCCGAGTGTAACAGGGCCCAAAAAGGGGGAAAGAGGAGACGAACATTGACAGGACAGATATAGGCGAAAAAGGTGACATTGGGGGGGGGGTAGCAGTAGCCTTCCTTTCACAGTCCATGGATGGTGGAAGTGATCCAGAAACAAAGGTCGAGTGGTGATGTCTAAACTTACGGACATATTGAAAATCGCAGATACCGCAATCCAACATGCGTCGTTTTTTTTTAATTTTTACCATGCGCTTCTCTATATATCAAGTGACATATTCTTTCTGGAATGTTCTCTTCGTCTTGTATACCCTAAACGCATCTCTGTCCCGGACAAGCAGGCATACATTGGCCAGAGACATGTGCATACATTATTCGATGTCGCTGGTCCATTGACTTCTTGGTTAGTGAACGAAAGAAGAAGAAGAAGTCTTCTTTGTCTTCTTCCCCCGCCTGGCACTATGCTCTCCAGAATCAGCCGTTCGATACCATCATGTCGCTTCAAGGCGTCCACAATTCTGTAGCGTCCTTCTAATAATGGTATTTAGAAGCCACACTTCATTTAGTTTCAGTAATTTCACGATTTCAGTGTTGTTCTTTTTCTCTGTCCATGATATTCGTGTCATCTTTCTGTAGCACTTCAATTCAAATGAATTTATTCGTCTGGATATTGTTTTGTTTAAAGTCCAAGTCTCGTATCCATATGTTGCCACTAGGATTTTACAAGTGTTTCTGTTGTCTCGTTAGTACTACTTTGTCACAGCTTTTTAATTATGTGTTAATTTGCGTGTTCCAATTGCGAATCTTCGTCTAATCTCTCAACTGAACAATCTTCGGTATTTTTTATATTTGCTTCCAGATATTCGAATATGTTTACGTGTTCTATCTAATTCTATATTGTCTATGTTGATTATTGATTTGATTTTTGTTCTGTCTGGTGTCTTAATTTTTATTTTATGTACGTTTATATATAGATTTTAGATCTCGCTGTATTAATTTGATGTTGCAATTAGCTGCTTGAGTACTTCAGGATGTGTAGTAAGGAGAACTGTGTCGTCTGCATATCTTATTTCTGGAATCTTGTACCCACCGATATTTAATAGATGAAACACATTTTTCTCTAGTTTTTCTCTTACGTTTCTCATTATATTCTCTGGATAGTTGTCAAAAATATAATGGATAGAGTGCACACCTGTCTCACTCTACTTTGAACAGCCAGCCATTCGGATATTTCTCCCTCGACTCTTACTGATGCTTGTTGTTCGCGATATACTGTTTCAATCAGATGTATTAAATTTTTGGGGAAGCACATGTCTATTTGCTACTCTAGCCCTCGCATTTCCAGTATCAGGTGTTTTTTTTCACCGAGCCCGGTGTTGTATCTCTCATTGAATAAACAATCTTTCACCCGGTAACGGACAGATACCCCTGGACGTCGCTGGGCTGAATAAAGAGACTACTTCCAGTACTAGGCTGTTCATCATCTTCTGTGTTAACTAAGTATATTCACTTGCATCGTCCAAGTGTCACTGAGGTCCGAGAGTAACAATACATCCTTTCTTGTATGCTATAAAAGGCGATTATGAATGTTGGGTGTAGGGTTTGCTGTCCTATGTCCGTTAAAATGAAATCTCTATAAAACTTTGTCACCATAAACATAACAACAGAGAGACGCGTATCTAGAGTTAAAAGTGGAACTCTATCGTCTGGCACTAGAAACAAGATTGGCAAACACGAGTTTCTTAGGATTGTCATCAAAATCATATTTACTCATTGTCTACCCCTTCAAATCGTCACATCTCGCAGGAATATCTCATAAATTGTTTGTGGAATAACATCCGCAGCATGAGTTGGTCACCAAGTCTACAGATGATCGTGGCTTAACAAAGGCGCACTCAAATGTAAAGTCAAATCGCAATGCTAGAGTTAACTTTTTGCTTATAACAAATTCATAGTGTTAGCCCGTGTTCTCTAAAGGTAGACTTACAGTACGCTGGATCGACAACATCAAAGAGACATTACACGAACACCAAATAACATTATCTGAAGCTGCCAGAAAAGCGAGAACAAGAACATTGTATCTCCCTCGACACCCGTAAAGGGTAAAAGAGGAAGGAAAGAAGAAGCCCGTGTTCTGCAGCACATACTGATCATTAGTCCTAGACAGTCGATAATATAACACATGTTAGCTAATGTGGAGACAGACTTCAGATTTTACTCACTTGACTTTTCCTTGTTGTTCATTGGTCAGTATGCTTATATTTTGTATCGGCGGCCAATGAAAATCACGCAAATAGTAACATCTCATTTTGGAATTATGTTTTCTTCCAATTGGCCAATACTATTGATAATTATATAGTCCAAGGTCTCTACATGTTCAGTTCACAGCGGTGCATGTGTAATCTCATGTGTAGGCGCAATGAAAGGGTATTGTGACACACATTTAAACATTTCATTGAATGAAGTCTACGTACTTCTGCCATGACGTCATAATTGACACTACATATGACTTGTGATCATTTAGGACAGAATATGTCACGTCATTGAATATACAGCATTTATGAAAAGAACACTTCTAAGTATATAAATAGTAACCAATGGAAAACGTTACAATAATTTTTTTTAAATGTTTCGAATGACGGCCTGTTTAAGTTTATCAGTTAGGTTTTCTAGTTTTCTATATCTGCCGACGGTCAGGCCCAAACTCACGGACCTGCTAAATATCAGTTCTAAAATAGTGGCTGTCATCGGATATCATATCGCTCTTGTAAAATAGAAATTGGGTGTGGAGGGGGGGGGGGTGTAGCTGCACTGATTTGTCTAGGGGCCCACATGATATCAATTAATTTGAATAAAGTCTCCGACAAAGACGAATGTTTCGGGCCATTAGTGCAAATATTACGGCGACACAACGCATTTCCATTTTCTGGACTTCATCCTACTGGAAATCTAGATGGACCATTGTCCTGCTACAAGAGAGATCCAGTGAGAGTTTGATAATGAACGCTGAAGAAGAAGAAAAAGTATAGTACTATATGTCAGTGAGCCTGACTCTTTGGCGGCGTGGTACAGCGCGCGTTTGTGATGGACAAGGTACTCGGCTCAATTCCACTCGCAAGCAGTTGTGCATCCGATTTGTTCAGAAAGCAATGGCAAATTATTCAAAGTATTTATTTTGCCTAGAAAATCAATACAACCAAAAATACAAATTTGATGACAACATACTAAATATTATACGTTACCAAATGTCAATAAACTTTGAAAATGATTGCTTGGCGTTAAATAAAATCAACAATATTTTTATGCAGGACTCATGGCTACGAGGCAATAGGTTTCCTTATAGTGAACAAAGGTAAAGAAACGCATGAGACCCTATTGCTTCTTCCCGGGTGGAAGCTGGCTGCCAGTAACCACATTTGTTGTTAAGCGTAGGGATGGGAGCTGTAAGTTTCTGCTCAAGGCCAGATTTGACGCCTGGGTTATGCTGAGTCCGTGTTTATGAAAGGTTGTGGTGATGTTATACATCTTATTCTTGGTCTACCATTGGCTCTGTATCTAGATGATCGGTTGTTATAAGCTCTCAGTGTTAGTTGCTTTAGAGACTTGGTAACGGTTGAGAGCCACTTGTCTCAAAGTATGGTATGAGTATCATAGAATTCGGCTTTAATTAACTGATATTTTGTATTCTGGTGTGAGATGTTCTATGCTATATTTATGTTTATATCGGCCGCTGTTAAGAAATACTGGTTTGTTCGATCTTTCACAACCAGTATTAATTATTTTACTTGAGATTGTAGCAAATTGTAGGGCCAAAGTGACATCTTAAGATTTCATATTACGCGCTCATTGTATATTAGGCGGTTTTCCAGGTATTTCAACATCATACTAATATTATGTCTTTAATTCTTCAGGCAGAAAGTAACTGTTTGTCATGGTCATATGAGTGAGTGATTATAACCTTTATTTAGTGAGATTCGTCTCTTTCAACCATGAACTTGCGCTCAATTTTGTCATATTATGACGTTTTAACGCTTTCATTCTCACACTCCCGCTCTATCTCTCTTGTGTCAGGACATATGTCCTACTACATTTTCAGCTTCAACAGAATGTACTCCAGAGCATGGAGATGTGCCTTAACGCTGTTTTTTGGTACAAATTGTCAGACTCAAACGAAGTTCGGCGGGTATCAGGACCGTTATAACAGTAGTTTTGAAATATTGTGATATGGCCAAACTATTTCATGTCTAATCGTTTAAAATTATGGAAATTAGAAATTATGATAATCATGTTAAAATAATGACGGAAGTCTGACAGAAGTTTCGGATGATGTACCTTCACATCATCCTTTTAAATAACAAAACATGATTGGGGGGGGGAGAGGAGTTTCCAAATATGCAGGGTTAACTACATATGTTAATTTTTTGGATTCTATAAATGAATTAACGTTTTTTAAACGTCAACACCGTATTAACTATCCCAGCTTATCGTGTGTTCAATGTTGCATCCTTCCGTATGTAAGTAAGAAGTTGGGATTACTTTCCGATATCGGTTTTTTTCGTAAGATAAGTGTGCAATGAAAGATTTTATCATGTTAAACCACAAGAACCGAAACATAATTGGACAAATTTTTGACCACTTAGCTTTGACCAAGCACCACAATGTATCCCTTTCCACACCTTTGTGGTGTTTTTTTTTGTTTAAATATTGTGTTATGGCAGCATTTGTCCATGTCTATCTACACATATATCGAAGATCTGTTTTCCATTAATTTAGTCTCTGTCTAATTTGAACCCATTAGTTTTTTAATATATTTCCAGTTTAACTGAAAATCGAATCGAACATTGAACAGCCCGTCTAAAAAGTCGCTAAGTAATACAAGAATTAGCTTTATCATGTGTATAGAATGCATCGCGTGGAGATGTATGAAGATTTGTGGTTAGAGATTTTACCCGTGGATTCTCACAAGAGTAGTATGTTTCTTTTTAAAACAATCTTGTACAGTCTAATTTAATTAATGAAAAACATTGGGTAGCATATCGTATTCAGGATGTAGCCACCAATCCATCGTTTGTGTCTGTGGTGATTTTCTAAGCACTATAAATACCTTCAGTAGCCAAGTAGTTTGCCATTTGGCAAACTTTCTGCGGATGCACAATTGCTACGGTGAGATGAGAACCGTGCACATTGACCGCTACAGACATGCTCTGTTACACGCCGTCACAGAACCAGACGGAAACATTAATGATACTTTGAAATTTATGCCAATTTGATATATGGAAGTGCATAATGGACAATCAGCAGAATAGTACGAAAATATATGTAAGGTAATAAACATGTGGCTCTTGAGAATAATGTTAAGAATTGACTGAACAGATTTAAAACTCAGAATAAATATATAGTTCAGTGAATCACCCATGGATATGATAGTACGATAATTAACTCACTAACTAACTATAACAGCATAAACTATAAAATATGAAATGTAGTTTAGCCTTCCCTTCAACTACTTAATGAATCATTATTTTTGTGTGTCTTAAATCTAAACACTATCATTACATCCAATTATTACTTCTTTCACAAGATAATGTATGTCCTGGATCGATATACACAAATATCGTAGCTTCACTGCAGACTAGTATTACTTATGCTTACATGACTCCAATTGCAAGACGACTATAAATTGATGTACAACTTCAGCGCAGAAGAAGAATAATAGATCAAACACTGTGCTATTTCTTGAACGAAGTTGACTGCAATCAGTGGCTTGTGGTATTTGAACTAGAACGACTAGGCTAATACGCATTTATTTTCTTTATGGTATTTTGAATATAATTTCCACGGAAATATAAAAGCACAAAAATACAAATAATATAGGGTTTATATAAATTTGTTGTGCACTGAATTTTAGATGAAATAAACATTCTCAATACGACGTCATTTATCTGCGTCATAAATATATTACGTCATTTGTGCATTTCCACGGTACAGTAAACTGCGTTACTCAGCAGAGTGCTGTTAGCTGCAGATATTGCTATTATTCACTAAGAACACTTTGTTGTTCTACTAATCACTTTACTCAAAAAATATACATGATTGACATGGAGGAGCCTTAGCTATTTTTGGCATTTGATTCCAAGCATATAAATATTGGTCAAAGGAAAATATGAAAATAATCAAGAAAAGTAACGAATGAAGGCCTCATTATTTCTGTTAGAAGGTCTGTAGTAGTCCGTCGTTGACCACGGTTTGGGCAAAGTTGTTGTATGATAAAACAGTGAATGTTGCTTTACATTGACCTTTGTATCGTATGTTTTCTAGACTGTCTCAGAAATGTTTCTAAAGCTATTACAACTTTGCCCTTTGCCGACTCAGTTTATTAATTATAAATCAATGTCATTACACTCAATATCATGAACATTGGGTCTTCAGTCCTCACTGGCAGATGTTGGAGTTGAAGATGAAGACGTTCCTGTGGCAGCTTCGACATTACTCATTTCAATGGCAGGATTAAATGAAATAATACTGATCACCAATGACAAATAAAAGACTACGGGATGTGCTCTTGGCTTCATATAAAAACACTGGCAGATAGAACAGTTCTATACGAGAGAATGCCTGTTTAAACGTGCAAATCGTTATATGTTTTGCTTTTAAGAAAAACAATTTTAAAAATTGACAATGTTATGGTCCCTTTTGACAATGTCTGTTCATTATAATATATTACGCGTATATTCTTTCTACTCATTCTACTAAAAATCGTTATTATTAAAGTTGTGATTTCTAAATTTTATTAGTCAAACTAAATGGCTGTTTTCTATAGTGCGTTCATAATTAAATGCCCACCGATATTTACATTTTTCTCTGTAATTACTGAGCGTATAGACTTCATATTTTGCATGGGTGCATCATTTCATAACCACGTTACAGATTTATGATTATTTATTATCTATATTGAGCGGTTTCATCGCAGCAGTCGCTACGAATGTCGTTTTTTAGGTAGTAACGATTTTATTGTATGTGGAAAATTTTTTTTACAGTAATTGCATGTTTTGGCATATCATACATCTTTCATAGCGTGGGTAAAAATGCGATATTACTAGAATAATATTTTTCTTTCGTTGCATTGAAAATATATGCAAAGAGATATAAAGTTAATAGTGATACATTTATGAAATTTTATTATTATTTAGGAAAATGTGAATTTAACATAAACGACAACGAACACTGTACTTACCGTCGTCATCATCATATTTGTCCTAGTATGATCTATCTCAGTACTAATGTTGTTGTTCAGGAATCTTCAACGAACCATTTCCTAAGTGCATTCTACAATTCAAAAACAATTATACTTTTCCAACATTTAATATTGTCATTACAGACCTTTCGTTTCTCAACTCTTATCAGAAACCTTTCAGTTTGATTTATCTCAGATTGACTGCGTTGTTTCAATATGTGCACTATTACATTGTTATCAAATTTCAATTTCTTCTTGCTTATTCTTAGTATTCGTTAATAATCATTGTCTATCTACATCTCTATCTATATGCCATTTTCTGAACATCAATAAGTTTGAAGGTTTTATTTTCCATTGCCACGGCTTCTTTAATTTTAGCCCAAACAAATTCTATTGGACTTAAATGTGAATGATACGGTGGTAGTCTTATACATCTATGTCCATGCTCCTCGATAATTTTATCAATGTGGAAACTCTTCGCTCTGTGTGCATTCTTTACCAACATCAGCAACTCAGGTATCAAGTGCAGTTCAGTAAATGAAATATTTTCTTTTCTAAGCCATATTTTAATGTCTTCCTTAGTAGACAAGGATGTAGGGATCTTATCTTCACATGCAACTACATTATGGTAAGAAGCGCTGTCCATAACCAGACAGCAGGGTCTATCTAACGATGGTATTACAGTATTTTCTATCCACTCTCTAAATATTTGACCATTCATTTCAGCATGATAGTCTCGATTATTGGTAGATTTGGAAATGAACATGAGTTCACAATTTTTCAACAGACCATTTCATTTTCTCTGCTACCTGCATGTGCCATTATTAATCTTTGACCTTTACTGCACGGTACATATCTCTTAATAGCTCCATCTACAGATTTCCATTCCTTTTAATTAGTGTGGTGATCGTTTATCCATGTTTCATCAATATATACTATATCATAATTTTCTTTCCGCATCTCTCTAACTTGTCTCAAATATTTACTTCTCATAGTTACTAAATGTATTTTTTTCACAAATGACGCTCCTGCAACTAGTATATTTGCGAAATGTAAATCCGGCACTCCTTACTGATTTCCATAATTTTGTTTTTGAAATGTGAATGTCGTTGGTATTTTCTAGATACGTTTTCAATACTTTTAATGCCAATGCTTCTTTGCCATCCAAAAGCCTATGAATTGATCTCTTAATGATTTCTTCATGGAAATTGTCTACAACATTTTTCCGTCCTCTCGATTCCTTTGTGTTCTTGACATTAGGTTTGTCTTCCCTTAACCACCGTGATAGCGTTTTGTAGGATATACCCATGACATACTGTATTCTTGTTGAGGGCTTCGATAAACTATGAAATAGATTACCACGATTAGCTTTTTGTAAACAATATTTGTATAATCTTACAGTTATATTTTTTAGTGTAACGAATTTAATTTTTATCGACATATTTATAATATACTTGTAAATGCTGCTGTATGATACACTGTATTTATTTACAAAAACACGATATGTTAATAATATTACAATATTACAATATGAACATGTATTTCAGATTCATCTATGATAGAAATGACCATTTACTTTTTTAAACTATGAAATCTCTAAATAAAAAACCTTACTTAAATTTGCACAAATAAAAATTTCAATTAACGTTCTACAATTGTACTAAATCATGCACGATGTGGCTTTCATAAGCAACTTGTCTTGTGAAAACAATAGCAAAACACGAGATGGTACGCACCATAAATTTCACGAAAATACTATGCAATCAATGATGACGGCTTCGTATCAAATCGTGCGTTTCATTGGTTAGCAAATTCATGGTTTGCATAAGACCCAATACATAATTGGATGGGAAAAGCAACAATAAACAAATAAGACTTATTGAGAAATAATAGTATATTTAATCAATCAATAAACCCATAACCTTTCAGGGTCGTAGGGGTACCACATTCGATACTTCATCACACAGAGTCCTCCAGCGAATTCTATCCTCAGCGATGCGGATGAGTGTGGAAATATCTTGCCCTGTCCATTCCTTGATGTTGTCTGTCCATGTCTTTATTTGTCCTCCTCTGCTACTTCCACCCTCGACAGTTCCCTGCAGTATTGTTTTTGACAAGGAATCTTGCTTGCATACATGTCCGAACCATGCTAGTTTTCGTCGTTTCACTATTGAAAGCAATGGCTCCTGAACACCTGCACACATCTCTACTTTATTTCTTACGTACACATTGGTCTTATGTTCCCTATAGGAAATTCGTAGAATTCTTCTGTAGCATTTGTACTCGAAAGCCTGTAATCTTCTCTCCATGCCAGCAGTGAGTGTCAAACTCTCACAACCATACAACACAACAGAAATCACAAGCGACTTATACAGTTTGATTTTCACTCCAACACTGATTTTGCTTTTCCAAATCACAGTTAGTCTTGACAAGGATGCTAAAGCCATCCCCAGCCTTATTTTTAGTTCTGCTTTGCATTTACCATCGCTGCATATACTGGATCCGAGGTATTTGAAGGTATTCACCTCTTCAAGCTTATGTCCATTCATCATGATATTAGTCTGGTTGTCTGGGTTTTTTAAAATTAATACTGTAGACCAGTCCAATATTTGTACTCTCAATCGAAGAAAAATGCAACCTAAAAAAACTGCATTCGTAGCGACTGCTGCGATAAAACCGCTCATTATAGATAATAAATAATCATAAATCTGTAATTTGGTTATGAAATGATGCACTCATGCAAAATATGAAGTCTATACGTTCAGTAATTACAGAGAAAAATGTAAATATCGGTGGACATTTATTTATGAACGCACTATAGAAACTGGATTACAAAGCAGCACATGGGACATTCTTGATTCTTGATTAAGAACAAGCGTCACAGCACTGGGGGAATTCCCATATATGCTCTGTTTTCCTTTCCGTCAGCCATCTAAAAGTGTATAAGCTCTGTGTCCCAGTCAGTTGCTGATTACGCGTTCTTCTGATATTTCTGGAGAGGGAACACTTTCTCCCATCGCCTCTAGTCACTCTCATTTCTACCATTTTCTGAATATGTACATTGTCTCGTTGGACTTCCTCCTCGTCTTCTTGTAGGGTGTTCATGACTGCTCTAATCAATTCAATCATGTCTCGGTGCCATTCTCCAAGGCTTTACCAACCATAACATCGGCTCTTTCATTTTCCCTGACCCCCCCCCCCCCAGCATGACCAGGACAGTAGATCCATGTAATGCTCTGCGAGTCGTTGAGAAGAGTGTCCCATTCACTTCTGATCTTACACTGTTTTTATCTTGCGCATCATATAATTACTGCGCATCCGATAGAATCACGGAGTCTGTTACTGGTTGCGTCGCCAGCCAAGTGAGAGTTGATGTCATCGCTTCTCTTTCCATTTTCATACTTTATGTTGTAGTGTGGTACGCAGCTGACTTCTCAGCTAATTTCTTGCCAATTTGGTAAGCCACGAAACTCCAACAACCACATCTTGTTTGTTTCTTGTGTTGCTGCGCCGTCTGTGTAAATTATGACATGCTCATTAGTGTTCAAATCTCCAATTCTGTAACTATCCTAAAGTTCATACGTAAGATTCAACTTAAAGAATCATAATAATGAATAAATGGAAAACAAGCAATTACCACGCGCAAAATTTATTGTAAATAAATATTTTTAAAGTATATATACAGTTTGTCGAGTAGGTTGTACAGAGACCCTACAATAGATGACACGCAGACGCTTCGACTAAAACGTCTTTATCAAGATAGGAAAAATAAAAAAAATAAAATAAAAAGTAATAAAAAATCTCACATAAAAATATAAATAAAACTGAAAACACTAGTGTACGACTCTGTCCGGTTTTTGTTTTTATAGATAAGTATATACAATTCAGAGTGGTTGATGTGTGTACAAGTGAACCACTGTTAAATTGAACTCCATCGTGGGCTCCAATTAACTGTACATCGACATGGTTAGTGCGACTTAATGAAATAAAAACATTCACTAAGGAATGTTGGTTGCTAAATCAATGACCTACGTGTATTCGCTTTAAATAATACAAATATCTTTAAATTTATCTAAAGACACCCACAAGTTCATCCAAACAGTATACGGCACACTGGTTGGTCGGACACGCCAGACTTTCATACGGTGTTAAGTATATTACTCAGAACTTGTGGCATGTAATACTTTCCGGTACAGTTCGGCTAGAAAATGAAGAGAGATTTCTTTTAAACCAATTATTAGAAAACTTGAATCAGTAAAACTAAGGTTCACGATTATGTTACTCAAGAGCTTCCTGCGTATTTGATTGATTGTCAATCTCTATGTTTACTTCCTGTCATGCAATAATATTAAATTGTCAAGAAATTTATCCTGTCAAGTTTCCTGGGCTTTACGAAGGATGTTAATGTAGATAAATTGCTGTAGAAAATGTTTTGAAATGTTAAAATACCTGAATCATTTTCCCCTGTATATATTTCCTTTACTCCAGTTGTAAATGATTATGTTAATACATAAATATGACTGGGACGTTCACCCAGCTAGAAATAGACAATCGTCAATTTCCTGTTTTGCATTTTTGGAATTCTAGGAAAACAAAACTAATCATAACTTGCTCTCGAAATCTAGAAGGAACAAGACTTTGCAAGGACCTGGAGGAACTATGTTTTATCCCACATCCACGAGTTTCAAAGTAGCAAAGAGACTACTCAAACAACCCATAAAACAAAGTGGGACGCAAAAACTGAAGCTACAAGTTGGTGAATGACATCAATAACAGGCAAGCCGTAGATAATAGGTCTTCAAACCCTTTCCCCCAGGAAAATTACTTTTGGCATTATGAACTTGGCCAAAAATGTGTGTAACATATCCCTTTTTAACAATCTTTTACAACAAGGAGATAATCAATCTAATGAAAAATTGGATTAGCGCACATAAATGGGGGAATGCCTTATTTTTTTTCCTAAACCCCCCCCCCTCCCCTTCCTGAAGAGTGGATTAAGAATTGTATACATAGAATAGAACGATGGTGCCTAAGAGCACACCTCTACCGAATAGGTTCCATGGATTTACGTCTCCTGCACTAGTTCGGCACCAAAGTAATCTTCATAGTATATTCTACAAGACTGCCCCTCCAAATTCGTCAGGTAGGGAATGGAAATCTGGCATACAATGTACACCATTCAGAACCAACTGTGGGAGGACCTGTGCAGACATCAAGCGATCCGACCTGTACCAGACCCAGAACTTTTACCAGCCGTTACTACTTAAATTGATCTTTTAGAGAACTGTTAGGCAAAATTAAATGTAAGTCTTGAGTAACTAAACTGTGACAGATTGACGCCACAGGAATTCGTACATATATGAATCGATGAGTGCCATTTTGGCAGGTAAGTGACTTTCGTTGCTGCATGTTTTCCTGTGAAGTAGTGCATGTCAGGTGTCTATGGGCCGTGGAAATAAACGCCTCAGGTCAGTGGCGTTAGTTAGAAAACGGAAGTGGCTTGTATCAACGCTTAACACTCCTATAAAGTGTCCCGTCCATGTTGTATAACATCTATGACCCATGCCCAAATAGTCGCATAGCAAACCGTGACTATCGACATACTATAAGACCTTACTGCAAAGAGTAAACATGCCTACATTCGGTACGTTTTTCATTATTGTCGCGCTTTCCATTGGTTACTGTTTATATATACGTTAAGTAGCCTTTTTTTGGCTATTTTTGGCACGCAATCCAGTATATCAATATTGACCAACGGACAACACAGGAATAATCAAGAAAAGGAACGAATGAAGGCCAAATTAATTCAGACAACACGTCTTCAAACGCCATCAGCCGAGAGAAAACACTGATTACTGCCAAGAAGGAAGTTAATTTCGAAGTGAGACATCTGAATAAAACGCTCTACACTACGAAATGACACATTCAGTTCATCGGACTGCATCATGTAACCAATGGGATCTTGAGAATGAAACAGAGAAACACGCTAATAAATGCACAAAGAATAGTACAAATTCTTGAGACTAATGGGAGTTGAACCAGTCCGTTCAAAGGGACCAAATTGCCTACATACTGTCGTGCACGGGCTCTTCCGTACTTGACTAACCGTTTCTCCAAAAAGATGCAATTTTGTCAAGACATTCAAACTGTGCACTCAAGCCACTGAGAACTGACCAATCGAGACAAGGACTATCATAACAACAACGAATATCCCGTACAGATATTGAAGTATCCTCAGCAACAACAAACATATAAATCCTGTATTAGTTATACAAGGGCCAATCTTTTCTTGGAAATGAGGTTAGTCGAGTACGGAAGAACCCGTGTACGACAGTTGCTAGGCGATTTGGTGCCGTTGAACGGGTTGGTTCAATTCCCGTTAGTCTCAAGAATGTTTAATTTATCCTATGGCTACCTTCTTGTATGTACTTGTATAAGCAATTATTCGAAGCAAAGTTGTACTGTCTATATATGTTAACCGTGTATACAAAAAGGATATATTGGCCCTTGTAGAACTAATACGGATGTTATATGTTTGTTGTTACTGAAGATACTTCAATACCTGCACAGGATGTTAGTTGTTGCTGTGATAGTCCTGTCTCGATTGGTCTGTTTTCAGTGACTTGAGTGCACGGTTTGAATGTCTTGACAAAATCGCATCTTTTTTTTTTTAGATGCGGTTAGTTAAGTACAAAAGAACCCGTGTACGACAGTTGCTATGCGATTTGGTGCTGTTGAACGGACTGATTCAATTCCCGTTAGTCTCAAGAATTTTTAATTCATCCTATTCCTTCCGTCTTGAATTTAAAGAATAGTATTCTTTTCTTTTCTTAAATTAACACAAATGGTTCCTGTTTCCCAACAGTTCTTACCTATTTTACTGCAGATATTTTCTTTCATGTTTCCCAACAGTACAAAATAATCCATGAATGTTGTGATTGTATTTTTCAGGCTACTGGTTGTGTTACATCAACAGCACCATCAACCCATTGTGTTACGCCCTCTGCAACGTCAACTTCAGACGCACATTTTGGAGGATACTCACTTGCCGCTGTAGACAACGTCGCAATTCTATCCATCGGATGGTTATACCTACATCTCATATTAACAACATAGTACCCAAATAACCTTGTACAATATGAATCATTAATGAGTAAATTGTCAAAATATTTACGTGTAAAGTGCGCATGAGAGAATTGTAGGAATATTTGCAATGTGAAGAGTCCGTGAGAAGATTGTAGGAATATTGAGAATGTAAAGCATACATGAACAATACGTGAAATATTTATAACGTAACATGAAACGATTGTAAAAATATTACAATATGCATGAGATATTTGTAAGAATATTTAGGGCACAAGAGAGAAGATTGCTAGTATATATAGAATGTGAAATGTGTAAGAGAAGACTGTAGTAACATTTACAATGCGAATTATGCATGAGACAATTGCACAAACATTAACAATGTGAAGTATACATGAGACAATTGCGCATACATTTGCAATGTGAATTATGCATGAGACAATTGCGCATACATTTGCAATGTGAGGTATACATGAAACGATTGTAAGAACATTTACAATGTTTTAGAGAAAATATGCGCAAATTGTAAAACATTTATAATGTGAAGTGTACATTAGATGATTGTAAGAACATAATGTGAAGTGTACATGAAATGTTTGTTTGTAAGAACATTTATAAATGTATAATGTGAGGCATACATTAGATGATTGTGATAACATTTATAATATGAAGGGAACATGATAAAACTGAGTGTATGTTCATTATTTAAAAATACTGAGACGTGTATAATGAATGTAGATCTCCGAATGATTTGTCGTGAGGAACTTCAAATGAAAACCTTCAATTTTCAACTGTAAAAACAAAGCGTCAATTTTATTTTGTACAATAGGGATGTTGTTGGTGACGACATCGAGGTCACCTTCATGCTACTTCAACGTCAGACTGACCACATCACGCCACAGAGTTTAAAGATGACTACTACAATAAGGATATATAGGCTAGGGTGAAGTCCATTTCTATCATTAATTTATGGTGAGTGGCAGTGAATGATTTATTGAAATTCAATGGCGAAACATTACATTGAATGGTAATACATGTATGAACAGGAATAAGTGTTGATGATGATAACATAATTCATTCAACTGTAAACATGTATTTCCATACATAAACTTTCAAACAAAAGCCCATATTCACTTCAGTTGTTAGCTGATGTCATACCTAGACTCAAAGGCATGCATGTGTAAAGGGGGGGGGGCTTCTGTGTGATTTTTTTGGCCCCGAAGGTAGGCATTCTACCGGGCTAGTATCCCAGGATTACCATCTCCTACCAGTAACACAGTATATACTTCTGGGTCAATTATCTCATCACCTCTAACAGAATCGTTGTGCCATCCGTTCTGATATCATATTGATTATTCCCCGTTACCTAGACGTCTGACACAAAAGTACAAGTGTGCAGTCTTCTTTTTCTTTCGTTCACTTGAAACATGTCTATATCTGTAATTCTGTGTCCTTAATAAAACTCACTATCTTTTGTAGTTCATACAGTGGTCCACAGAGATTTGATTCCAGTCATTGTGTTTAATGCATTGCATCCTGATTACGTGTGCGTCTTTTTGGCTGATTGCCTCCGTCTTCAGCTCATTGCTTAATTAGTCCTTACTGTCATCCTACTCGAGTGAGACTGCCCGACCAGTCTTAGTTTCCTACCCCTGATGTTTGAACTAAGCCCCATCACCACTACACGGTGCTGGCCTCGATGAGAAAGGGTGCAATGTTAGCTGGCCTGCATTTCTTCCTAATCCTTTAGGAGTATTTACGTAATAGAAGAAAAAGTAAGAAATTGAGACGTGATGTTTGAATGATGATTTTTTTCACAGGTGACAGATTGTCAGCCTAATCCCCCAACTTTCTTTAGGCCCCTCCTACATCATGCCTGGAAAGAAGACACTGGCCGTGTTATTTGCACTCGGAACTAGATAGAAGTCCAGGCCTTTGTTACCACGTGAGCGACGGAAAAAGGACAATGCGATTAGGCATACGTATTGCTACAGGATGTGTATAAATATAGTTGAACATTCTTAATTAGCGAGAGGTGTGCTCTCAGCAGAGTAAATCATATCGAGCAGTGGCCCTTATACATTGCAGTGAGCGGGAGACTGCAGTAAAATAATGTACCATATGGTAAGTAAATATTGGGGGGGGGAGGTCCAAGCCTATGATCTAATTTAGAACCCAGTCGTTACCGGTGATCGAACTCTGGACCTCACGTATGTGAGACCATTGTTCTAACCTCTTGGCCATACGCCACTCTGGGGAGGGGGATAAACAGGGTTAAATAGTAGTGTTAAGTGGTA
The DNA here is from genome assembly GCA_034231615.1 of Meghimatium bilineatum. Taxonomy (NCBI): domain Eukaryota; kingdom Metazoa; phylum Mollusca; class Gastropoda; order Stylommatophora; family Philomycidae; genus Meghimatium; species Meghimatium bilineatum. The sequence continues at coordinate 28,101,140 of CM067313.1, read as the reverse complement.
CAATACATAAAATCGACGTTCGACTATAAGGTTTATTCTTGTTTATTCTATAAGGTTTATTCTTGTTTATTCTATAAGGTTTATTCTTGTTTATTATATAAGGTTTATTCTTGTTTATTCTATAAGGTTTATTCTTGTTTATTCTATAAGGTTTATTCTTGCTTATTCTATAAGGTTTATTCTTATTCTAGACATGTAATCAAGATAGGTACAAGTAAAAATAGTATGGAATCCACATAATGAAGCGGAGTTTATGCACCAGCAATGTAGTAGTGAAAGCTAGAAATAAACTCAAGCAACAGACAACAAACTAAACAGCTTTGAAAACAAATGTCTTCGTAAACTGATGAACATAAAATGGAGCGACTTCGTCACAAATAGTGATCTAAGAGACAAAACACACCAAGAGTATGTTTCAAACATCATAAGAAAACGAAGATGGAAATACCTTGGTCAAGTTTTATGACTAGATGTAAACAGAATAAACCAGCAAGCCCTTATGTGGTCACCTGAGGGTAAAATAAAAAGAGGAAAACCTAAAACAACCCTTAAAAACACCATTCTTAAAGAAGGGGAATTAATAGGCTGTAAGACCATCCAGGAACTAAAGCTGCAGGCAGCGGACCGCATCATATGGAGAACCAAAACATCTGCCCTATGTGTCGCTTGCGGCACGAAAGGAGCAAACTAATTAACTAATGTAGTAGGTTAGGAATACAACCGAATACGAAGAAAGGTGAGAACGACGAAAATATGTCTGTTGACATCGTTCTGTGTCATCGACGCGGATGATTCCCATGATCAAAACTGACATGTGCCGTCAGTTAAATAGCTAAGTAAGTTTAAATTCCAGTTACCAAATGAACCTTTCAGGAACATACAAGCGTGCGTACTTAATTATAAACTACACAGACTTACACCCATGACATAAATAAACTCGGAATTTCTTCTTTTGTGTTCGTTCTCAAACTCCTGCAGGTTAGCAGGATGTAGTCGGAGAACGGAATGCGTTGTGTCATGGTTTACAGCATTGCTGCGATATCTTTGCATTTCGACTTGACACATTAGACTTCAGCATGGCTTTGGGTCACTGACCCTATATGGGATGGGACAGCAAACTCCATCCCATAAACTCCTTAGTCACCTTTTACAACATGCGTGGAAGGTAAACAGTGTTGCTATTCTTTGCTCCTCTTTCGGACCCGGGCAACACACGGCGAGACCCGGTATTTGACAATAAATAGTAGCGATGTACCACAACCGCTTCATGAGTGACTGCTGAATGTAGATACTACTATTGATGACACATTTGGGCTAATATTTGGCGAATATGGTATTAAGTGTAGTAACATTAGAATTGGACTCATGAATGGCAAAATGAAGTGAACTTTCAACCAGGCAACTACAATAGATATCAGCATGTATGCATGTGATCATCTCTTAGGACAACGGTTCTCAAACTGTGGGTCGCGACACCTAAGCAGGTTGAACGACACTTTCACAGGGGTTGACTAAGACCATGGAAAACATATATTGTGAAGTGGCACCGAAAATAATTTTATGGTTGGTGGTCAGCACAACATGAGGAACTGTATTAAAGAGTCGCTGCATTAGGAAGGATGAGAACCACTGTGCCAGGGGATATTGAGCAACATTTAGGCATGTTCGGACTTCACTGATGTCGGTGATGTCGATTCACAAATACAATAGTAGCCTTAATTCGTCTTTGAATATATATATACACACACACACACAAACTGTTATTCACGGAAAAAATACCACATCGCTACTTTTCCATAGTGATTGTCACTATTAGTGAAATATTCATTTTTAAATTCCAGATGTGACGCCATGTGATTCATCTGAATCGTGCTGCTTATGCTTGACTTTACGCGTCATTATCAATAATAATTCAAACTGTGATGACAGTTAGTATATGCTCTGAATTTATTTCGCAAATTTGAGGTTTTATCTTTTCTCAGGGTATGCTTACGAGGATATGGCTACTTTCCTAGTAGACGCCAAGACATGTCTAATTAGTAATTTTTTTCTTTTCTGTGTTTGTAAATTTCATGTTCATAATTTTATTTTTAAAAGGGGTGTGTTTGAGTTAGGGTTAGGACAAATATGTAAAACACAACAATCCTAACCCTAATCCAAACCCTAAAATAAATTATTATTTAAATTATTAAATGATAAGCATGTGGTTGCGTCTGTGGGTCTCACCAATGGCCCACTAGACATACCACCCATGCAACAGAAAACCTTAGTGGATGACATGCCGTTACATTGAGGTTATCTTCTTAGAGAAGCTTAATGGCACGTCATCTATACAATTATGCTTTTATTTTGTTGAAATGTGTTTCATGTTTACCTGAATAAATATTTATGTACCCTCTGTGGTTGGGAAGGAGCCAGAGATGTACTGTGCAGCACTGGGTAGGAGGATACTGACAGCACTGTTTTTTCTTATGGCTGAAACCCATCATAGAGGCACAGTGACTCAGGATGTGACAATCCTTTTGACTTGAACTTTTGGTTGCATGCCTGGAGCAATAGAGCAGTTCGGCATAACCAGTAGTCAATTGGTGGCGGGGAATGAGCACAGTGAACCCTATCATGGCTACATTGGCTAGGAGCAGTGCATAGGTTGAAACCTACCTTCCTGGAATTGTGATAGTTATTCTCTGGCTCTGTCCCGGGGTGGGCCGTAAATCCACAGACTTTCTAACAATATAATACCATTTAATAGCATTAGGTCAAAGGGCATGAGCCCATGGACCGCTGGATCAGCAACCAACCAACCATTTAAAGATGAACATGTACTTTAAAAACATAGACAAGGGAGATAACCCGACTATGTATTGTCGTCTACTATGACAGTACCAAGATATGTTCAAACACAATACTAATTTAGATTTTACATCACAATGCTGAATATACTTTTAGAATCACAGAAGTACATTCAAAGAGGACAGCGTTATGTATGTGAATCGATATATTGGCAACGGATGTTGCAATTGTCCAGCACAAGACCGAATGGTGGAAGTACTGTTCATGTTTGAGAACACAAAGAAGCCACACGTCCCACCACAAAAGATCCCATCAAAGTAGGAGTAATGCCTTGAGTATTGGATACGCCAACTAGAACATGTACTTCTGGGTGTGAAAGAAAACTTTTAGTACAGTTCCACATTGTACACAGGAAAATCATTGAACAACTGTCGGTGAACACTTTGTTCAAGACTTTTGTCCAAAAAAGTGTTGATACTCGGACTCTTGACGCTGTTGGCAACGTAGACGGGAAACATAGCTCTGACTTTAGCGATTTCAACCCAGCCCAACTAGACTGTCGTCGTTGTCCAGCAAGACTCATACAGAGTGAATTGGGTTCAGTACTGCGAACCTCCTCGTACGAGATAGACGTACTCTATACCTTCCTATTTTGAGTAATATACGCAATGGTGAAGAGTCCAAATACACAGGCCGCTCATGGCAATAGATTAGAATACTATCACAGACAGATGAGGGCAGTACGTGAGAAATACACATTAAATCCCAGACATACGACGTGTTTGAAAAAGCAAAACCTAATCTAGGAAGATGTATCAACCCTGAGTCTAATTCGAATATCGCCGTTACCTAACACGGCGCATATAGAAGAAATTAAATCTCGGACTTAGGGACACAAAGGGTAGTAATGGAGGTCTTCCTACACCACGAACAGCTCGCTGGTTGCAAAGACCTAGTCGTAGGAAAGGCAAACAGTGGGTGACCCAAGCAAACTATCAGATCCTCTCGTAACATGCATCCCCTCTGAGTAGACGGCTCCTCTAATAGGCATTGCACAAGCCGATAGGTGAACTCTCCTGGGTATGAAAGACAGCTCGGAGAATTCTCCCATTTGCACATAGGAAGCAAGTGCTAATCGCTCGTAATTCTTGTGGATCGAAACAAATAAACATACAAACAAACATATATATAATAAATTTATAATTAACCTTTCACTCCTAACCATTGATTTACTTCATAATTTTTTCCCTACAAAAGTCACTAAAATAGTGCGTTTTGGAACAGTACAAGTTGACAACACTGCGTTCGTAAACATGTCAAACGTCATTTCCCTTAGATCTCATTTATAATTAACAAGATCGTTTGGATCCCGTCAGGACGCGTCGTTCTGTGGGAACGACATTTATTGGGTTGCTTACCACGATATGCCTCAAATTGCCAATGTGTTTACCAACCCGGATCATCGTATGGGAACAAAAGTGTGACATGGTACAGTTCATAACCAATTCATAGAAAACAGTCTATAACCAATATTTTATGAATGAATAAATGCGAATGTTGCGGTGAAAAATTGGTTCGCAAACTTCATTGACGAAAACCATTGATGTTGTTTGTTTCATCATAACAACTTTGATCAGAATGACGATCGCGCTTCACAATAACATTTTGTATGCAATATCGTCGTTTATTTTGGAGTCGTTCGGGAGGGGGGGGATTTCGTCTTGGCACCAATCGTTTTTATTGAATTTCGCATTCCGTGAGGTAAATGCGCTATTTATAGAGCGTTCCGGAGAGACTGACAGAACACTTTTATTATATTATAGATACGTGTCAGCTAACAGACAAGCACAGAGAATGAGTTCTCAAAATGTTTGTTGACAATCAAGCGGAATTGGACAAAAATTAACGTCAACAATATTGCTGCATCAATTACTATTAACTATATATATTTTTAATATTAAACTTTTTGTCTAAAATAAAAAAAAATCATATAGTACTGTCGTTCCTTGTATGAAACCACATGTTTTAAAAGAAAGACCGGTGGGGGTGGATTCCTTTTTAATGCCACAATTGAGCAAGGAAGTCTAAATCTTTGGCAGTTGTTGATAAAGTTGAGAGGGTGGGGGGAGAGAGAGATTGTAAAATATTGTTGACATATTTTACGGACATCCCTATCACCATATCATCCGTAGTGCGCATTAATTAGCCGACATAAAAATACGGATCTAACATCGTTTCTGAACACGCCACAGTTTTGTTAAAATTAAGTATACTTTAGTTTTCATCTCGAACAACAAACATTCAACACGTAGTGCATAAGCCCCGTGCTGACGTGTGACTAGCGTTAAACAGCGAGCATGCTGACAAAAGTGCTGCTGAGACCAAATATGGGTTATTTTAATGATGTCTGAGCATAAAACAAAACGTGCTAACACAAAAAGACAAAAATGCTGATCTATGTGGGAGAATAAAGTCTTGATCTTGAGCTGTACTCCCAAAACTGTCTTTACAACTGTTTCATAACCGAGGCACAACGGGATGCCTTAACGATGAAATATGAGTATTGTGGATAAAGTAAGAGCCAATGCGTGATTGCAAGGGGGCGTTAATGTCTTAAATAAGGTTCACAATCTTGCAGCATCTCATTCAGATATTGTCAGACTACAGCAGCACTTTGCCATGACTGGGAACGTCGAGGAACGGCAATGCGCGGGTCGTTCTAGTCATTACACCTCGAGAAGATTAATTCAAAGGCAGGCTCTGCATCAAGTGCATATGTTATGACATAGTTCCTCTGAGATGCTAACAATGCTGTTGTCAGTGATTAGACTATTGGTATCGCATTGATGGTACCAATCCTTGTGCTTGTCGCCCATCGATTTCATCACACGTGTATGCTGCTCACAGAGTAGTTCGTTTAGCAAACTTTATGCAACATGTGCATCGGTGATGTGCACATTGGGTTAATGTTATTTTTATAGATGAATCTCAATTTTCTTTGAGCCTACAGATAGACGAATCAAATTATGGAGGCGTTGTGGTGAACGTTGTATGGATGGTGCAATCCTCCAACTAAATAGATAGGGTGGAGGCTCAGTGATGATGTGAGAAGTCATTAATTTACTCCACATAACCCACCCTCCTCCATCATATCATTGGGAATTTGAATGGTAACTGCTACTGTAACAACATTCTACTGTATTTTGTCATCCCAGTACATCACGTTATTGGATACAATGCAATCCTTCCAGATAATAATGTAAGACTACACCGTTGTCGTGAAGAAAATGATTTCCTGTAATTATTTTTTTAGTGGGTGTCAATAGAATGAAGTAGCTGGCATAACATTCCTGACATAGTACGTGTAACATCCTAAGGACGAGCTTCGGCGACGCGTTAACGCAACATCAGCCGTCTACTGCAACATGTTTAACTGCTTCTGGTACTTCAGTGGCAGACAGTTCCCCCAATGTTTCATTCGCAAGATCATCATATCCAGACGGCAGCTGTTCTTTGAATGTATCGCAAAAAAATAGAGGACACTGACAATGTTGATCTTTTATTGTTATTCTAAATAATTTTGAAAATCAGGTTGTGTTGATTTGTGTGCTGTTATTTTACACACGCTAATGCTATCGTCATGAAAAATAGTGTTCATAGTAACTGAATAAGCTTGTCATATTATATTTTGAAATGGTGTTTTGTTATTTTTATCTTTTCTTTTGACTTAACACCCTTCCAAAAAGTATATAAAGGGTGGCCAAACTACGACAAGCCTGTCATGCAGGCCTTCCAAGCCATATTTACTAACCAGCCAGGCTAATAAAAAAACCTGTATAGGAACTGGTTACGAACAGTAAGAAATATAAAAAAGCTATATGTGCCACAAGTGCTTCTATAAGGACAAAAATACCTTTGTTATCCCTAAACCCTACACACCTAAATTTAAGTCGGACTGCCGGCTTGGCAATGTTGTCTACGTCTGATGTAGATGGTGTTAGATCTGGCAATGTTGTCTACCTCTGATGTAGATGGTGTTAGATCTGGCAATGTTGTCTACCTCTGATGTAGATGGTGTTAGATCTGGCAATGTTCTCTACCTCTGATGTAGATGGTGTTAGATCTGGCAATGTTGTCTACGTCTGATGTAGATGGTGTTAGATCTGGCAATGTTGTCTACCTCTGATGTAGATGGTGTTAGATCTGGCAATGTTCTCTACCTCTGATGTAGATGGTGTTAGATCTGGCAATGTTCTCTACCTCTGATGTAGATGGTGTTAGATCTGGCAATGTTCTCTACCTCTGATGTAGATGGTGTTAGATCTGGCAATGTTCTCTACCTCTGATGTAGATGGTGTTAGATCTGGCAATGTTGTCTACCTCTGATGTAGATGGTGTTAGATCTGGCAATGTTCTCTACCTCTGATGTAGATGGTGTTAGATCTGGCAATGTTCTCTACCTCTGATGTAGATGGTGTTAGATCTGGCAATGTTCTCTACCTCTGATGTAGATGGTGTTAGATCTGGCAATGTTGTCTACCTCTGATGTAGATGGTGTTAGATCTGGCAATGTTGTCTACGTGTGATGTAGATGGTGTTAGATCTGGCAATGTTATTATAGCCAATCTTCACTGCTGAAAGATTGTCCTGTTGAAAGATGCAGCAGTCCTGTCTCTGATAGAAAATCTCAGAAGTCTTTCCTATAATATCATGATGGCTATCGGGTTACAATTATGGACTGCCCTTAAATTGCTCATTGTCTATATTACTTTTCCCTCATGATTCATGGAAATTTAGAAAATCCAATTTTTTTCTGCATGCTAATCTGAGTAACAGTGTCGGCGTATTAATGATTATGAAATGTGTATGATTATTGAATACAATCCTAAAATAATTTCACAATCATAATTTTGAATGAGATCCTCACATAACATCATAATGAGATTTACAATCATGTTTCCTTTTATATCAAAAGGAGAAATAATGTTCAAAGATATTAACAATCTCACAAGATGTCAATCCGTATAATGAAATAATTGACATTTGACATTTACAATTTAAAGTATGTCAAAGTATCTAGAATACGACCATATTATTTTTGTACGATACATGTTAGATAGACTCGTACCTGTTCGTGTCACATATTACATGTTTATGCTATTGTATATTCATATGAGAAATGGATATTTTCATTGCATTACTTTGTGTATTTTGAAAGTATTTGTAAATTGTTTCTGTGAATGTCAGTGTCTTCGTGTTATAAGGTATGAGTCCTTCTTCCAAACCATATTGTCCAGCAGCAGGGGCATACAGCATGAAAATAAAAAGAACAACAAGAAACAGAGGAAGACCAAGAAGCTGTGGATGAAAGGAGTTGCATACGTTATGATATGTCACAATATTACTGCATATCAAGCGGCAATAGGAGAAGAGAAAAGATAATAGATAGATAGAAACATCACCAGAAAAAGTAAGGTTCTCTGGAAGAAAAACAGTTGGAGGGAAATGAAAAGTTTCTGTGGACAATCTCATAAAATTATAAGTAAAACATTCAACAGTAGTACTGATAGCAGTTATTAGGGAGGATAGAGAGAGAGGGAGAGAGATAATGTATATCTATCTATCTATCTGTCTGTCTGTCTGTCTGTCTGTCTGTCTGTCTGTCTGTCTGTCTGTCTGCCTGCCTGCCTGCCTGCCTGCCTGTCTGTCTGTCTGTCTATCTATCTATCTATCTATCTATCTATCTATCTATCTATCTATCTGTCTGTCTGTCTGTCTGTCTGTCTGTCTGTCTGTCTGTCTGTCTGTCTGTCTGTCTGTCTGTCTGTCTGTCTGTCTGTCTGTCTGTCTGTCTGTCTGTCTGTCTGTCTGTCTGTCTGTCTGTCTGTCTGTCTGTCTGTCTGTCTGTCTGTCTGTCTGTCTGTCTGTCTGTCTGTCTGTCTGTCTGTCTGTCTGTCTGTCTGTCTGTCTGTCTGTCTGTCTGTCTGTCTGTCTGTCTGTCTGTCTGTCTGTCTGTCTGTCTGTCTGTCTGTCTGTCTGTCTGTCTGTCTGTCTGTCTGTCTGTCTGTCTGTCTGTCTGTCTGTCTGTCTGTCTGTCTGTCTGTCTGTCTGTCTGTCTGTCTGTCTGTCTGTCTGTCTGTCTGTCTGTCTGTCTGTCTGTCTGTCTGTCTGTCTGTCTGTCTGTCTGTCTGTCTGTCTGTCTGTCTGTCTGTCTGTCTGTCTGTCTGTCTGTCTGTCTGTCTGTCTGTCTGTCTGTCTGTCTGTCTGTCTGTCTGTCTGTCTGTCTGTCTGTCTGTCTGTCTGTCTGTCTGTCTGTCTGTCTGTCTGTCTGTCTGTCTGTCTGTCTGTCTGTCTGTCTGTCTGTCTGTCTGTCTGTCTGTCTGTCTGTCTGTCTGTATGTATGTCTGTCTGTGTGTCTGTATATCTGTCTGTCTGTCTGTCTATCGATCTGTCTGTATGTCTGTCTGTATGTATGCCTGTATGTCTGCCTGTATGTCTGTCTGTCTGTATGTCTGTCTATCTCTCTTTCTGTGTGTCTGCCTCTCTGCCTGTTTATCTATCTAGCTATATATTTATGTATGTATTGTCTTTTCTCTATGTTTGCTGTAAGGCGTCGCAGGATAGAATGACGATTGGTTCTCGGGCTTTGGCACGTTTGGTCAATGATATGCAATAATATATTGACATCTTAGAACGTTGGTAACTCCTTCAATCCACCTGCCTCTAGGTCTTCCTATGCATGTTGTTCTTTCAATTCTCATTCTGTATAATCTTGCTCCTAGTCAATATGGGTTAGTTCTCATTAGCGGCCGAACCATTTCAATCTCTGTTTTTCAATATATTTGACCAAACAGTTCTTATAGTCTCTTCATTTCTCGCATGATCTCCTCGTGTTCTGTTGACTCATTTTCGTAGAGATAAGAGTATAAATTTACATATTATGAATACCATAAGCGCACATGTTCTGGATAACATAAGGATACATAACCACATAAAGAAATATTGCTTCAATCTAACCGTGGAACATGAGGTCACATATTGGAGAGAAAATGTATTAAACAACATCTATATCGATCGGAGGTCGCCGTATCTGCAACTTGCGCTTTGCTGATGATATTTACCTTATAACTGGGTCAGAACAAGAACTACAAGAGTTAACCGAAATGTTGGAAACAGTTACCAGAAAGTACGGAATGGAAAGCAATACCGAAAAGAGCAAGATCTTCGTTAACAGTAGAGATACAGAAGCTCAGATCAACATCGTAATGAATGGGTATAAACTTGAGGAAGTTAATTCTATCACATAACTTGCATCTAGCATATGCAGCCATGGAAAATGTAAAGCAGAATTACTGATAACTATTGAAAATAGCTTCATCTTCTGTGTCAAGACTAAACTTCAATTGAAAAAGCAACATTAGTTTTAGAATGAAAATTAAACTTTCTAACTGATTAGTAACTCAGATATTATAAAATATTCTGAATATTCCAGAGTGTTGGTTACTAAACACAATAACAAAAATAAAACTACGCCTGTTTGGTAATATAAAGAGACATAACTGTTTAGAAAGACAAATAATGGAGGGAAGAGTACCTGGAAGAGGAGAAGGGGCAGACCAAGAAGACGATGGACTGACGACATTAAAGATAACATGAATACATCGCTAGAAAATGCAAGCCACGTCGCTCAAGACAGAGAGAGGTTCAGAGAGTTCATTGGGAAGACAACGTTCTGGAAGGAATACGTCACATGACAACTGATTAGTGCTTTGTATTATGCTGTGTGGTTGTGAAAGTTGGACACTCACTATGGAAATGGAGAGACGACTACAGGACTTCGAATACAAACGTTACAGACGAATTCTACGAATTTTCTGCAGAGCAAAAGACAAATGTATGCGTAAGAAATGACATAGAGATACGTGAAAGTCAACAAGAACGATTACATTCAATAGTGAGACGGGCGAAAACTTGCATGGTTAGACATGTATGCTAACATGATTACATGTCAAAAACAATACTACATGGAACATTCATTCAAATCGGTTGAAGTAGAAGAGGACAGGGAAAAAGCGTTGCAAGACAATATCACGACCCCGGACAGATCATGATTTTTACTCGTCTGTATTCTTGAAAACAGAAATCGCTGGATCGAGGAAAATGTGTGTCCAATGTGGTACCACTACGACCCTGACCCCCAGATTATAGGTTTATAGTGTCCACTGTGGTACCCCTACGACCATGACCCTAGGTTGTGGGTTTATATATAAAGGAAGATTGGAAAGACCAGACACGAACATTTAATGTGAACCTCTTTGATGATGTAATCTCTTTCAACCTCGGATATGTCTACTTTGTTTATATCACAGCCTCATCATCATCATCAGGTGCCATGAAGGCTGGCGTAGGCGATCACGGCTCTCCACAGCTCCGTCTCCAGTATTATGTATCAAGTTCGTTGTTGTTTCCCTGTCTAATATTTTCTCACGTTGTCGCTCTCTCTCTCTGTTGCCTTCAATCTTGCCTATTGTGACTATGTTCTCTTCCCTGTCTCATGAATTGGCAAAAATAATGAAAATTGTCTTTTTCTTATATTATTGATTAAGGTCCGTTTCGCATTTGACTCTTTCAACATCTCCACATTGGTTTTTATAGCAGCCCATGGTATTCTCAGCATTCTTCTATAGAACTACATCTCTATCGCCTCTAATTTCCCACTTTCCAGTTTGTTTATTGTCTAGGACTCACACCCATATGTTAGTATAGGAGTTATATATCACTTCAAACTCTCTTTCTCACATCTAATGACAAGGTCATATTACGCAATATATTTTTCATTATTTCATCAAAGGCTATGAACCTAAAATATGTAATGGACGTCAAAATACGGATAATTCTGCAACAACAACCTCCGAGAGTAGCAATGCGACCCGCAAATTTACGCCTAAAAGGTGACTAAATAGATTTGATCTTGAATTTAGTTGTCCATCAATTATCCAAAGTAATCCGAACGTCATGCTGAATTCGGATATGTCCGGCAGTAAAGCGAATATGTAAATAATAACATATACACATTCTACACTCATGACAACGTCCTGCTAAACAAATTCTACACTCATGACAACATCCTGCTCAACAAATTCTACACTCATGACAAGGTCCTGCTAAACACATTCTACACTCATGACAACGTCCTGCTAAACAAATTCTACACTCATGACAAGGTCCTGCTAAACCGCAGGAGTTTGAGAGTGTACGACGGCTTCGAACAAAATGCAAAATCAAATCACACAAATCATAGGGATTTCTTACTTGCTGATGACTATGTCCTAAATGCCACCTCTGAGGATGATTGTTCCCTAAATGCCACCTCTGAGGGTGACTGTGTCCTAAATGTCACCTCTGAGGATGATTGTATCATAAATATCATCTCTGAAAGTGATTGTATCCTAATTGCTACCTCTGAGAATGATTGTATCCTAAATGCTACCTCCGATTGTGTCCTAAATGCTACCTCTGAGAATGATTGTATCTTAAAAGTTACCTCTGAGGATGATTGTATCCTAAATGCCACCTCTGAGGATGGCCTACAATTTATTATAGACAAGAGCCAGTACCAACATTGGTATTTATATTAATATCGTGAAAATATAAGTCGTGATTACAAAACATGACAAAATCTATCACGAGCCGTGCATAAAAATAAATGGAGCAGCACTGAAAGCTGTGAATATAATCACATACCATGGTAGCACACTATCACAAAATACAACCGTATCTTGCATATAATCCGTCAAGTGTTCATATTTTTCTGACATCTATACATGTCTCTGCTTTACTTCTCTATGGACGTATGACAGACGAGATGCAAATATGTTTTGTTTTGATAAAATAAGGTAAATAAAACATCTTTGCTTTGTTTTGCTTCTCACAATTACTTAATCTATAAGATACAAGAGCAACTTTGTTATTGCTATTGTATGGAAGTGTTTCCTGATATAATTGGACTTTGTTCTCCGGTGTTTGAAAGGGGCACGCCTCTTCAAGAGAGAGACACACTCATTAACTATCTACGATACAAGGGTCTTGATCGATGGTGCATACAAGATGTTCGGTTTCGGGTTATTGGTTGAACAATCATGTTAGTAATGAGGGGGTCAAGTGTGTAGAAGACGACGTACATCGCTATTGCATTGACCCACTCCATATTTCACGATCATACCATTCCATGAGATATTGTGTGTGCCCACACCTGCATAGAAATCTCTAAGTAAAATGAGCTTGTCAGCCTTTGGAACTGCATAGATAGCTACATTCAACTAATATAGAACATTAATATAGAGAATATTATTTTTAACTTTTGGAATTGTCTCGTTTGCACATAAGTATTGATAATTTATGCATGTGTGTTACCAAAGAGCAGGGGGGGAGGGGGGGCTTCTGCTGTCATGAGGCGAAATGTAATGCCTTTGGTGGACGTGCTAGTTTGCCGAGTGCTGTTTTAATAGCGAAGAAAACAGCTTCACGCACTTCTTTAATTTTTCTTCCGCTTCAAAAGAACACAGTATAACACTTTTTTTCTGCAGAGTTCAGCGACACCAGTAAGGCGCGTCTCAGAGCTGATGTGTCAATATTGTACTTTGCCAGCTCACTTCCAATCAGAACCATGTGTCTAATAGTCTATTTGTGTTAAAGTCATTATCGAGAATCGTGCACACATTCCTTGCACCTAAAGTCAGTGGGATTACCTTTCCCTTTCCAATGAATTTTCCAGAATATGGAAATTAATTTTACTTGAAATTTTAATTAAGGTGGCGACTAGCTGCGCAAAGCGTCGACCTAACTCTCTCAATTCTGCTACGTAATGCGTCATACAACAATTGTACACCATGCATAAACGTAAAGAGAACATATCTACTAATAGCACTTCGACAGCCGCTTCCAAACAGCAACTCTAACAGTACCTCATATACCTGCTAGTCAGGGACTAAGCGTAACCACTGTAAGGCGAACCATAACCTTCGTACTATCCTTACTAGACGCGAATGATAGTGGCTATTGATAAGAAAGGCATACGAGCAGTGTCAGAACAAACCGTTTTGCCATTATTATGATTATTGCCGTCATTTTCGCTCTATATACTTTGTATCACGTAGTTTGGCGTAGAAATGACATTAACCTACAGATTAAGCTGAAAGTTTACAGAGCAGTGGTACTTCCAGTACTGTTATACGCCAGTGAAATATGGACTGTGTATAGACGTCATGTGAAAAAACTAAATCACTTTCATACAACTTGTCTCAGAAAAGTTATAAGCATCGGATGGCTAGACAAGATTCCAGATACCACTGTCCTTGATAGAACTGGTATCCCCAGCATTGACACTATCCTTATACAGACACAAATTCGTTTGGCAGGTCATTTGGTACGTATGCCAGACCATCGTCTGCTAGATACTTCTCTATGTTGAGCTGGAGAAGAGTACACGATCTCAAGGTGGCCAAAAGAAGCGCTACAAGGACTCGTTAAAGACCTCACTGAAAGCTTTTGAAATAGAACAAGATACATGGGAAGAACTTGCACAAAAATGGATCTACATGGCGTTCTACAATCAAAAAGAGCACATCATCTTGTGAAGAGAGGAGAAATGCAGCAGCTCAACAACGGAGAGTAGCTAGAAAGTCACGGATAGACCAAGATTCGTCTACAGTGATCATTCCATGTCCGAACTATCCAAGGACATTTACAGCTCGAATAGGGCACATTAACCATCTACGAACTCATAATCAAGAACATAACTCTAATCGAATTTTCAAAAGTGGATGTAAATAATGGTCAACAACAATAACCTTGTATCGACCAATGAAATAATCGCAAACAAGACGTATTAAGCTTTATTTTTATTCTGTTCTTAGGCCATTACTGTCAATAATGTCACTACTAACGACATCAACAATGTTCTCCGATGAAAGCCGGCTTGATGTCTGTAGTCATCCTACAGAAAAGTATGCTGTTACACTCTGTATACAAGATGAACAAGTCAATGTTTAAATATGAAGAGTGGGTATTCTTATGAATACTTACTCCATTTCATATTTTCATCGTTACCACTGATATTTGGGTTAATTAAGCACGGTGACCAATCGTTGCACATTTCTTCAAAAATTACCCAAATCCTGGTAATTAAGCACGGTCACCATTCGTTGCACATTTCTTCAAAAATTATCCAAATCCTGACAATTAAGCACGGTCACCAATCGTTGCACATTTCTTTAAAAATTACCCAAATCCTGATAATTAAGCACGGTCACCAATCGTTGCACATTTCTTCAAAAATTACCCAAATCCTGATAATTAAGCGCAGTGTCCAATCGTTGCACATTTCTTCAAAAATTACCCAAATCCTGATAATTAAGCACGGTCACCAATCGTTGCACATTTCTTCAAAAATTACCCAAATCCTGATAATTAAGCACAGTGTCCAATCGTTGCACATTTCTTCAAAAATTACCCAAATCCTGATAATTAAGCACAGTGTCCAATCGTTGCACATTTCTTCAAAAATGACCCAAATCCTGATAATTAAGCACGGTGACCAATCGTTGCACATTTCTTCAAAAATTACCAAAATCCTGATAATTATTCAGCTAGAAACTTCTAGGTAATCTATTGTATCTAACATGACTGGAAATATATTAGTCCACCTCGCCCTTGTGTTGCTAGGGCCCGAAAGCGGAGCAAAGAATAGCAACACTGTTTACCTTCCACTCTTGTCGTAAAAGGCGACTAAGGAGGTTATGGGATGGAGTTGGCAGTCCCATCCCATATAGGGTCAGTGACCCAAAGCCATGTTGAAGTCGGGTGTGTCAGGTCGAAAGGTGCAGATATCGCAGCAATGCTGTAAACCATGACACAACGCATTCCGTTCTCCAGACTACATCCTGCTAATCTGCAGGAGTTTGAGAAGGAACGCAGAAGCAGAAGATATTAGTCCACCAACTTAATCTTGTACTGGATTGATTTACAAACTCTCCTGTTATGAACTCAAATATGCTTGAGATGAGCAGTGATTGTCGGCAGATATAGAAGACCTAACTGTTAAACGTAAATAGGCCTTCACGCGGTACGTTTTTGATTATTGTCACATTTTCCATTGGTTACTATTTATATACTTGGAATAACCTTGGCTATTTTTGGCATAAGATTCCAAGTATATAAATATTGGCCAAAGGAAATCATGGAAATAATCAAGAAAAGAAACAAATGAAGGTTTCATTAATTATGTTAGAAGATCAGTAGTAGTCAGTCGATAGCGACAGATGAGCTGAGTCGGCTAGCACGACCATCACCACCGTGAATGATCTTGAGTGAACACTTATTGCGGATGTCTATACTTCGAACATTTATGTAGACACTGCAATACCACGGGACCCTATGTCAAGCTTGTATTGAGTTGTTAGGTCATCATCAGGTGCCGTGCTGATTTTCCGCAGACGATTATAGATCTCCACAATCCTCCATTTCTTTTATCTTTTATCAGGATCGTTGTTGACTCTTTGCCGTGCTACTGTTTCAAACTATCATATTTTTTCTCCGTTTTCGTCCACGATCTCCTTTGCCTTCTATATTGCATGTTGTAGCTATGTTCTCTAGACCTCTTTGCCTCATAGCGTGTCTAGAAAATATATATTGTCTCTTTCTAATATTAGTAAGTAACCCTCGTCTCTCATTTTACCCTTTCAGCAATCCGCCCTTCGTTGGTCCATGGTTTCTAGGCGATCATTTTTATTCGTTGTCTTTTGATGTTTGTGCGTATCTTGATAAAGGCCTTTTGGTCGAGACGTTGAAAATGTTTTGTGTATTGTAATTTGTATGTTTTTTTGTTTGTATATCATAACCCCCTAGTTTTAGTGATATTCCGTCGTGTTTAAGTTGGACGTTCTAAGACTTGAGTTTTACGTAAGTACATGACATTTTTAGTATTCTTCTATAGAACCACATCTCTGTTGCCTTTATTTTTCCCCTATCCTATTTATTTATTGTCCAAGACTCACATCCATATATTAGAATCAGGGCTGCGAAGGGATTTGCATTTCACTGGTGCTGATCCAGGTTTAGCGTATAATCAAGATCTTAAAAGAACCCCCCCCCCCCCCCGTGGTGCACCCTGGAAACAGAAAGACAGCTGTACTTGGTATCTCTGGCAACACTTTAAGACTCGTGAACGTGGAATTGGAGGCTGTAGATGGGATGAGAATTGCCTGAAAAGAGACAAGCAATATCTCCGTGATTTTTACTCCAACACACATATCAGCATCGTCGTCACACAGTAATGTATGGCTTCTGTGCATTCTGTCTCGGTCAGCCAAGAATGTAGAAACATTGGATGTGCTGTCAATGTCGATGTTCGATATGGGTAGATCCCGCTAAAATATGGTGATCCTCTGAGTACACATTGATTTCGGGAAAAGGCAACATGCAGTAGAAGGCGGCGTTGTGTATGTGAATCGATATATGGGCAACAAAGATACAACTACGCATTACAAGATCGACCGACGGAAGTGCTGTTCATGCTCGAGAACACACAAAAGCCCACAAGTCCAACCAAAATTTACCCCATTCAATGTAGGAGTCACGACTCAGGTATTGGATAGGGCAACTTGAACATGCACTACTGGATATTTAAAAAACCGGTTTGAATACAGCTCCCAGTTGAACACAGGACAAGCATTGAACAAGTGTCTGGGAGCACATTGTTAAAATTTCGGACGGAGTAGTGTTGAGTTTAGGATTCTGGACGCTGTGCGCAATGTAGATAGGGGAGAAAGGAATTGAGAACACTACAAACCTAGCCCAACTCGATTGTCGTGTTGCCCAACATGGCTAATACAGAGAGAATTGGGTTCAGTAGCCAATGGCGAACTGCATAATTCCTCACCCAAGATTAGCGTAATCTATTTACTTCGTTTATGATATCAATCAATCATCAATGATATATTTGACATACTTGATATATCCATTCCTCTCTAGGATTACTGTATGTTAGGTGACATATTTGATATATCCATTCCTCCCTAGAATTAATGCATATTTGGAGACATATGTGATATATTCATTCCTTCCTTAGATCAATGCATGTTAGGTGACATATTTGATACATCCATTCCTCCCTAGGATTAATGCATGTTAGGTGACATATTTGATACATCCATTCCTCCCTAGGATTAATGCATGTTAGGTGACATAATTAATATATCTATTCCTCCCTTGGGCCAATGCATGTTAGATGACATACTTGTTTGATAATATCTTCTGCTTGTCCCAACCATGATCTGTACTTTTTGAACCTGGGGTCCTATCATCTTTTTGAAATGTGGATGTAATTCGTGAAGTGTATCGGCACTAATTTTAAGATAAGTCCGAGCTTACCACCTCTTCAATCTACTAAAAATGGTCAGGATGTCAAGGAAAAATGTCATTGCTACACATAGCGCATCCGTGGTACATCCCGGATGGTGCCCATGGCCTCGTTCTGAATCTTATAGATTCTAACAGTAACTGTATCACTAACCGAGAATATGGCACAAGTGTATTCTATAGACACGACTAGTTCCTAGTTATACCAGTGCAAACAGTTATTACAGACGAAGTTATTAAACGAGAATACACATTAGGGAACATATTACATGGACAAGAGTAGGGAAAGTTCGTTTATTAAGTTTACAAATACCATTGTAAAAGTAATAAAACTTACCATGAAGCATTACAATAGCATTCCAGTGTATATAGATTTAGAATTCCAGGCTTTACACAATGAGAATTACTCGGAGGGAGATATTCTGTCTACAACAGTTTTTCCCAACATTATTTTATCATGCCCCACCTACGACCTTCCAAAATACTGATGCCCTATATAACATATACATTTTTTTTTTAATATTCGAAAATTGAATTATTCCGTAAATGAAGACTGATTACAGCTTTTTCAATTTGCGAATTGCCCCCCCCCCCCCTGCTCAATCAAATTGCCCCCCCCCCCCTGGATTTTCGGCATGTGCGATGAGCTTGGACATTCACGGATCAGGCCGTGTCTTAAAGAAGAAAGTAGTTCGTTCTTTACAACTACTAGTAGAATGACGATGGAGGTTACTGAACTAGGTGAACCATCATCATGTATATACACTTTAATGTGTACGTAAGAAATAAAGTAGAGATGTGTGCAGGTGTCCAGGAGCCATTGCTTTCAATAGTGAAACGACGAAAACTAGCATGGTTCGGACATTTATGCAGACACGATTCCTTGTCAAAAACAATACTGCTTGGAACTATCGAGGGAGGAAGAAGCAGAGGAGGTCAAATAAAGACATGGACAGACAACATCAAGGAATAGACAGGGCTAGATATTTCCACACTCATCCGCATCGCTGAGGATAGAATTCGCTGGAGGACTCTGTGCGCTGAATCATCCAATGTGGTACCCCTACGACCCTGAAGGGTTATGGGTTTATTGATATTGATATACACTTCGGTAATTGGTGAAGATAACTGAACAATTTTTCGTTTTCACTGAGCGCTGTGATGATCTGTTCATGTCTAATCCTTCATTTCTAACGTTTTTTTTCAACTATTGTTGAATTTTAGGACCATAATATACTTGTAGTTTACGTAGCATGACTAGTGCAACGTGATCTGTTCGATTTCTGCGCTTGGATCTCGACCTAGGTCGTTCCAGTTTAGAATTTTATACAATATACAACAACTCTTCTACCACAGAAGTCGGCTAATATAATACATTATTTCAAGTCTGCGCACACGATAAATATTTCAATAACTCGTTAGCTTGAACGCGCTATCTTCTGTGACATCTTGTACATGAAGTATTTTGATGTTTCATGCTATCTCTTCATATATACATACATTTGAATAACGCGATGTTTATCGTCAAAGCTTCGGCTCAAAATCTACATGAACCGCTATACCACAATCCATACAAACGTATACGTAATCACATACTCAATGAATATGCTCGTGAATAGCATAGCTTCCTCTATTCTCATCATTATTATATTCCTACATTCAATTTGTTTTTCTGCGTTTAGGAATTTATTCAAAAGCAGATGCAATGGCTATTACGTTTCTTTCATTCGCTCTGTGGTGTTTTTCTTGTAAATGTATACACAAGAGGTCATGTTTAAAATATATATATATGTATGTCGTTGTTGTCTCCAATATTTATTGTCCAGTTATTTCGAATAGTTAGTCATCGGATCAGCATCATGATCTTCTGAGAACGTGTGTAAGTGCTTCGATCTCAAAATCAGTGTCCTTCAGCTTGTGATAACTCACTGGTCTGATTCTGTGTTGTTTGATAACTTTCATTTTGATTGCTATACATCGCTCATTGCTTGCAACAGCACACTTCACTCCCAGGTCCTGGCCGCTCGTTTCTTGCAGCACCACACTTCAGTACCAGGTCCTTTCCGCTCGTTTCTTGCAAGACCATACTTCACTACCAGGTCCTGGCCGCTCGTTTCTTGCAAGACCACACTTCACTCCCAGGTCCTGTCCGCTCGTTTCTTGCAAGACACCACTTCACTCCCAGTTCAGTCCGCTTGTTTCTTGCAAGACCATACTTCACTCCCAGGTCCTGGCGGCTCGTTTCTTTCAAGACCATACTTCACTACCTGGTCCTGGCCGCTCGTTTCTTGCAAGACACCACTTCACTCCCAGGTCAGTCCGCTCGTTTCTTGCAAGACGATACTTCAATCCCAGGTCCTGGCCGCTCGTTTCTTGCAAGACCATACTTCACTACCAGGTCCTGGCTGCTGGTTTCTTGCAAGACTACACTTCACTACCAGGTCCTGTCCGCTCGTTTCTTGCAAGACCATACTTCACTCCCAGGTCCTGGCCGCTCGTTTCTTGCAACACCACACTTAACTCCCAGGTCCTGGCCGCTCGTTTCTTGCAACACCACACTTCACTCCCAGGTCCTGGCCGCTCGTGTATTGCAAGACCATACTTCACTCCCAGGTCCTGGCCGCTCGTTTCTTGCAATACCACACTAAATTCACAGGTCCTGCTGCTCGATTCTTGCAATACCACACTTCATTCTCAGGTCCTGACCGCTCGTTTCTTGCAACACCACACTTCATTCCCAGGTCCTACTGCTCGTTTCTTGCAATACCACACTTCATTCCCAGGTCCTGACCGCTCGTTTCTTGCAATACTACACTTCATTCCCAGGTCCTGTCCGCTCGTTTCTTGCAATACCACACTTCACTCCCATGTCCTGTCCGCTTGTTTCTTGCAATACCACACTTCACTCCCAGGTCCTGTTCGCTCGTTTCTTGAAACACCACACGTTAATCATAGGTCCTACACTCTAGACATAGGCACGGAAGACGAAATGCACTCCCGTATCTTCCTACTGGTCTAGCTTCTTATTGCAATCAAAATATGAGCGTGGTGGACCATGTTACTACTCCTATGTACTATGGCCACGTTGGTAAATATGTCTGTCCTTTAATTTCCCTAACTCCTGCGTGTCAATGTAAACTAAACAATGAAGGCACTTATTTCAACGAAAACTTCGTCATCGACTCCAGCAACTGACGGCGGATATAACCCAATCAAACCATCCATAACATATTCATAAAAGTATTCAGAAAACAGACACCTGTAGCACTCTGATTTTCTAGTCATACTATTGCACTGGTCACCGCCATCACCTCCAGTCATATACTGCACACTGGTCACCGCCATCACCTCCAGTCATATACTGCACACTGGTCACCGCCATCACCTCCAGTCATATACTGCACACTGGTCACCGCCATCACCTCCAGTCATATACTGCACACTGGTCACCGCCATCACCTCCAGTCATATACTGCACACTGTTCACCGCCATCACCTCCAGTCATATACTGCACACTGTTCACCGCCATCACCTCCAGTCATATACTGCACACTGTTCACCGCCATCACCTCCAGTCATATACTGCTGGTTGCCTATTATGAAGCACCACCTCCTTCCCTGTTACACTACACTAGTGCATTATTTCAATAACACGAAATAACAATGCATGCTTTTTTCCAATAATAATTGTGACAGAAGGTAATGCAATTAGTTTTCCGTGGCTGAGTGGTTAAAATTAGCCGTGTGGTCACGAGGTTGTGCCTTTTTACCACACCGTGGCTGTTTACAAAACCATTTTGTCACTATCCACATTTGAAGTTAGTGTGATACGTGTTATGAATGAATCTGAGTAGGAGGCGTTTTGTTCTGTTACGAAGGGGGCGGAGTACATCTGAGGAAAGCTCATTATAATTAAGCAACTCATGTAGGCCTCTTAATCTTCTATTAATCTCCTGTTAATCTTCTTGTACTTTTGTGTTTCTAATAAATAAATAACATGAGGTAATTAATTTAACACTTTTAGAAAACAATTGAAGTGACGTTTCGCACAACCTTTATGAAGAATATACAAGAAATCAGGGTAAAAATTAGACTAATTATGCAAATGAACTTTACTCTAGACATTTAAAAATAAGATCACAAGAAAGGTGACGTATTGTAGTATAATGCGTCCCAAATTCGCCCCCTCTATCTCAGGCAATTTTTTCGAAACTGCTGCATGTTTTCTAGTGAATTTGTTTAAGCAATTCTAGATTGAGTTGTAATCAAGATGGTAATCAAGATGGTAATCAAGATGTTAATCAAGATGGCGTAGTAAACAATCTTTCGCGACGCTTGAGTTGTGTATTTCATGTTTTTCATCTGGATTAGGCTATTATATGTGATTCTTTAATATTTTTCTATGACCAGAATAAAGAGGACGCCACGACAGACCTAGCGCGTCGGTAGATGATTTATTCTGTTTATAACAAGTAATTCGCTAAAATAAATTTCATGTGGAGAACATTACAACAATGGCGGGCAGTGATGTTAACAACAGAGGCCATACTTCACAATCGAGACCCCTTTATTGCAATATAAAATGCTACTAATGTTAACACAAAAACGTCTTATCCAAAGTATCTTCATTCCATCCCTGTACTACCAATGTCAAACATGGTCCTTAACAACAAAACATAAGAGACAACTGGTTACAACAGAGATGAGATGTCTGAGAAAAGCCACAGGAGTGACCAGAAGACACAGAATTAGAAACGATGTCATAAGAGAAAGAGTGGGTGTCATATCAATTCTACAATACATACAAAACCAACAGATACAATGGTTTGGTCATCTGGAAAGAATGCCGTGTGATTCATTAGTTTATAAAGCATATACGAAGAGAGGAGAAGCAGAAAGAAGAGCCAAGAGTAGACCTAGAGTACGCTGGATCGACAACATCAAAGAGACATTACACGAACACCAAATAACATTACCTGAAGCTTCCAGAAAATCGAGAACAAGAACATTGCATCTCCCTCGACACCCGTAAAGGGTAAAAGAGGAAGGAAAGAAGAAGAAGAATTATAGATTACTGGCAACCAAACAAAAAAATACAAGTTCATTAATTCACGGGTAACTAGGATTGTGAACAAATATTAATTCGTTTCAAATTTTGAAATACACTTGATTAATAAATCAAAAATTAAATTATAGGCTAATGAATTCTGTGTCTTGTGTGATTGTTAATTCTGATGTATATGCGTGTATTGGAAATAATGCATGCGTGCATAAATATTCTGTATATATTTGATAAATTATTCATATTTGCAAATTAGCTTTTAAATCCACAGTTAAATGTGATAAACAAACAAAAAACACCAGTCAATGCAGATTAGGATTCTACGGCACAGATGTCTAGACACAACTGACGTCACAATCGAGGCTAATTTATTAAGTTATCTTTTCAAGTTGAAACTTGTTATAGTGTTCTCTCACTGTTAGTCTTGTCATTGTTATGCTGGCTAAAATAGCTGGACTCTACTTAAAGCAAGAAACACTGTTGAGAGTTGAATCTGCAGCGTACGAAATCAAGCTTTCAAGGAACCTCTCAATTGCATTAAAGGCTACAAGAGGTGTATTGTTCGTGGTTTATGAGAATGGAAACAAGAATACAATCAATAAATTTCTTACAGCAATATGAAATACTTCTCTACAGAATACACCATTAATTAGATAATATATTTATATATATTTAATATCAGTAATAACAGTAGATACATATACGATTCAAATACTAACAGTAGATACATATAAGATTTCAATACTAATTGTAGTGCACATATAAGATTCCAATACTAACTGTAGTGCACATATAAGATTCCAATACTAACTGTAGTGCACATATAAGATTCCAATACTAACTGTAGTGCACATATAAGATTACAATACTAACTGTAGTGCACATATAAGATTCCAATACTAACTGTAGTGCACATATAAGATTCCAATACTAACTGTAGTGCACATATAAGATTCCAATATTAACAGCAGTGCACATATAAGATTCAAATACTAACTGTAGTGCACATATAAGATTCCAATACTAACTGTAGTGCACATATAATATTCCAATACTAACTGTAGTGCACATATAAGATTCCAATACTAACTGTAGTGCACATATAAGATTCCAATACTAACTGCAGTGCACATATAAGATTCCAATATTAACAGCAGTGCACATATAAGATTCCAATACTAACTGTAGTGCACATATACGATTCCAATACTAACAGCAGTGCACATGTAAGATTCCAATGCTAACTGTAGTGCACATATAAGATTCCAATACTAACAGCAATACACATATAAGATTCCAATGCTAACAGCAGTGCACATATAAGATTCCAATACTAACAGCAGTGCACATATAAGATTCCAATGCTAACTGTAGTGCACATATAAGATTCCAATACTAACAGCAGTGCACATATAAGATTCCAATGCTAACTGTAGTGCACATATAAGATTCCAATGCTAACTGTAGTGCACATATACGATTCCAATACTAACAGCAGTGCACATATAAGATTCCAATGCTAACAGCAGTGCACATATAAGATTCCAATAATAACAACAGTGCACATATAATATTCCAATGCTAACTGTAGTGCACATATAAGATTCCAATATTAGCAGCAGTGCACATATAAGATTCCAATGCTAACTGTAGTGCACATATAAGATTCCAATGCTAACTGTAGTGCACATATAAGATTCCAATGCTAACAGCAGTGCACATATAAGATTCCAATGCTAGCAGTAGTGTACACATACAATTCCACTACTAACAGTAAATGCACATACCAAATTACAAGTTAAAAACGGTGCACATACCAAGTTACAAGATTAAAGTAGTGCTCATATCAAATTACAAGGAGCGAGGGTTTATGCCAGAGTTAGGTAATATTTTCCAACCTGTGGGATCGATAGAGTTGGAACACGTTGTATACAGCCAAAAAAGCTTGTCTATAACGTCCCTTGGAGTTCAAGATGGTATTTTCAATTCTCGGTGCCAGCGCATAAAATGTTAGATATGCTTGCGAATCAGAAAAAAAATATTTTGTTGAGGTATTTGGTTGAGTTTCGAAGGCTGTAAGGAAGATTTTACATCAGTCAAGAACACTATCTTGTTTTCAATTCATGTGAGATGATCATAGCGAAACTGTTGCACTTCTTTGATACCTACCTTGATACTTGTCCTGGATATTGGTAAAAATGAACCTGTCACTATAGATTTGCTAAAACACCAAATGAACCTGTCACTATAGAGTTGCTAAAACACTGTATGAACCTGTCACTATAGATTTGCTAAAACACCAAATGAACCTGTCACTATAGATGTGTTAAAACACTGAATGAACCTGTCACTATAGATTTGCTAAAACACTTATTGAACCTGTGACTATATATTTGCTAAAACACTGAATGAACCTGTCACTGTAAATTTGCTAAAACACTGAATGAACCTGTCAATATAGATTTTCTAAAACACTGAATCAGCCTGTCACTATAGAGTTTATAAAACACCAAATGAACTTGTCAATATAGATCTGCTAAAACACTGAATGAACCTGTCATTATAGATTTGCTAAAACACTGAATGAACCTGTCATTATAGATTTGCTAAAACACTGAATGAACCTGTCATTATAGATTTGCTAAAACACTGAATAAACCTGCACCTGATGTTCGTCCGTCGTGATCGACGATGACCAAAAACTCAACCATAATAATAATAACAATAAATAATAAAATAATAAAGTTAATAGTGCGTTTTTAAATGACTAGCAAGTCCAATGCGCACACAAAATGTTCTTTTACAGAATTGACAACAATAGAAGGTATCTGTGTGAGGTTGAGATGTTTTTTCTTTTCTACGTGTCCGCTTCTGTCTTGCAGTTTCTTGTCTGAATTCTTCCGCCGCTAGTGCTCCCGTTCTAATGCTGTAACGCCATGCTGTTCTATCCTGAGCGAGGCTCTCCCAAGCCCCTACGTCAATGTTAAGATGTTTCAAGGATGACTTGAGCGTGTCTGTGAAACGCTTTTTCTGTCCACCAGCTTTACGAAATCCTGCCTTGAGTTCTCCATAATATTTTTGTTTTGGCAAACGCGAGTTCTCCATACGCACAAGATGGCCTGCCCAGCGTGCCTGCGCCTTCATAAGTATTGTGTGGATGCTTATTGAGGTTGATTTTTCCAAGACCTCGTAGTCTGGTACTTTGTCCCACCAATGGATGTTTAGTAATTTACGTAGGCAGGTAAGATGGAAATGATTTAACTTTCTTGCATGTCTAGCATACACTGTCCACGTTTCGCAGGCGTATAGTAAGGTTGGTATAACAGCAGCATGATATACTTGTAGTTTGGTGTTTGTTCTTATACCTCTTCTTATACCTCTCTTATTGTTTAAATTACAAAATATACATTATGACGAGGTATGATCTCTTTAACCGCTGACTTAGTAACATTTTGTGATACCGTAGCTCAGGGGTAGGAAAACTACGGCCCGCTGGCCCCATGCGGCCCGCCATTGGATATTTTGAGGCCCTCAAACACATTTTTAAATAAACGAACGATCAACACAAATGAATTTTTTTTCATTAGTATTGCGCAGAAATCCATTGGAATTTTAATTCGACTTTCTTATATATTAAATATACAATATTTTTTTCCCAATTTGATATCATTTAAATATTAATATATATATATATATATATATACATATCGTCAATGAAAATTTACTACGTTTAATATGAGTGTTTAATATTGAGTAATTTACTATACTAGAATTGACGTAATTTGATTGGCTGAATGTTTCTCAATGATTATAAGTACTCGGACGATATAATTTTATAAATGTTAAAATTGACTTTCAAATTATAATTAATTATTTTTAACTTTTAAGCATTATGTCGGGATGTATGTTTAGTTTATATTACAAAGATGTTTCATACAAAATAGAATATCGCTAAAAGCTGTTATAATTAATAATACATTGTTACAACAATAATGTATCGTCAGAAATCCCCCCCCCCCAATATCCTACGAATGGAATGCGCATAACCATCACGTTTGTAGTTTACATTCAAAAATTCCCGTATTTATATTGCAACCGAGTTTTGTAAATCTAAATAATTATATTCGCGCTGCCGGAAGCACATTTGGTTTTTAGTTAATTTTGCAACTTTTTAAGATATTTTTATTATAGTGAGTGCGTCTAAAAAAACGTAAGATTGAAGGCGTGTGTCGGGTTTTCATAGACGAATGCATTACCAAATATTGTTTCATGCAAGTTGGCAACAAATCTGCTTGCTTGCTGTGTCACAAATCAGTGGCTGTTTTTAAAGGATATAACTTAAAAAGACATTACCAGACAAAACATCCCAATTTCGGACACAATCTAACATCTGAAGAAAGGAAAAGAAAATGCATGGAGTTAGTAAAAAGTGTGGAGAAACAACAAACCGTGTTTACAAAACAGTCTTCAATTCAAGATGCTGCAACAGAGGACAGTTTGGTGTTGTCACACAAAAATGTGAAATACAACAAGCCGTTTTCTGATGGTGAATTTATTAAGGAATGTGTCCAGAACAAAACAACAAATTTGACAGTATTACATTATCCAGAAGAACTGTGGTCAGACGTGTTGAAAAGATAAGTGAAGATTTAACCTTCAACTTCAAATTGCAAGTAAGCATTTTTTGTGGTACTCTCTTGCATTGCACGAGAGTACTGATGTACAGGATATTGCTCAATTATTAGTTTGTATACGTGGAATAAACAATTCTTTTAAACTCTTTGAAGAGTTACTGAGTGTTGAGTCAATCAAAGACACTACCGCTGGCCTCGATATAGTCAATGCAGTTAGTAGCTGAATTGAAAGATCTGGGTTAATGTGGAACAAGATTGCCAGTATTACAACTGATGGTGCTCGTGCTTTAACTGGAAAAATATAGGACTGATAAAGTTGATCAATGATAGGATTAAGTCAGAATATCCTGACCACGTAATATTATTACTTCACTGTGTGATTCATCAGGAAAGATTGTGTAAATCTGTTAAAAAAATTAAGCATGTTATTGACCCATTGTCAGTGTCATAAACCTCATCAGAACAAGAGGACTCAATCACATGCTGTTCAGAGCATTACTAGACGATCTAGAAACTGAACATTCTGATGTCCTGTACCACAGTACAGTTCGACGGTTGAGTCTCGAAAAGGTTTTAAGGAGAGTATGGGATCTTAAAGAAGAAATAAAATGTATCTAGAGATGAAGGGTATAGAATATGACTTCAATGCTAACATTGTTGATGCAGAGTGGAAGCTTGACTATTTATTTGCAATTGAAATAATGGAAAAGTTAAATGAACTGAATGTTAAACTTCAGGACAATGGTTTATTTGCACATGAAATGTATGTTCATGTAAAATCATTTCAAGCCAAACTCTCACTGTTTTCCAGACAAGCAAGTGAAAACATGTTTTGTCACTTCCCTTTGCTGAAACAAGAAACTATTTCTGATGAAATGAGTAAAAAAATTCAAAGCTCAGCTAGATGTATTGGTTGAAGAATTTGGAAGAAGATTCAAAAAATTTAATAACTTGGAGCAGCACTTCAATGTTATCAGTTCTCCTCTCAGTGCAGAAGCTGATAAAGCCCCAGAGCACATACAGTTAGAGTTGCTTGAATTACAAGCCAATCATTACCTGAAGGAAAAACTTAAGTCTGAATGTTTGTTGGATGGTTCTTAGCCTGAACAATCATTTCCAAACTTGAAAAACTTTGCAGCTACATTTTTGTCATTATTTGGATCTACATATATTTGTGAACAGGCATTTTCTTGCTTAAAAATCAACAAATCTAAGAATATGTCTTTATTATCTGATTGCAACTTAAATGCAGTCATGCAAATTTATACAAGTAAACTTGTTTCAGATTACAAAGGAATTGTAAAATCTTACAAGCAATTACATACATCTCATTAGAAATTAATAATATCAATAAAGTTGTAACTGTTGTGACTGTATGTGTATGGTGTTTTTTTTTTAAATCTTCATTAAAACTATTGATATGAACCCATATTGTAACTGTATGCAACATAATATTTTTCAACTATTGTTAAAATATTTGCAAAACCTTTTATCCATATTAGAAAATACACTGTTATAGTGTAAGTCTGTTAGAAATGTAATTTATTTCAGAAGTTATCTACATTATGTAAAACTACCTTCCCTTACAATAAAAATATTTAATTGATTACTTACCGAAAATTTTAAACAGAAATATACATAATATTATATGTGGCCCTCAAATATTTTTATAATTTTCAATGTGGCCCTCTGCACAAAATGTTTGTCCACCTCTGCCGTAGCTAGTGACCATAAATAATATGTGAAGTCAAGGTTCAGGTTATCCACCAAATTTGACAGCTTAGTCTCTGAAGTCGATGTGACGAGATAACATGAACCGCGGCTTCCAATGCCACATCCGGTAAATTTCTTTGTTTTGTTTTTGCTGTCCGCATAAGAGAAAACTTGAGTGATATCACACAGATTCATATGTCACTTATCATACTATTCACATTGACATACTATTCACATTGACATACTATTCACATTGACATACTATTCACATTGACATACTATTCACATTGACATACTATTCACATTGACATACTATTCACATTGCCATACTATTCACATTGACATACCATTCACATTGACATACTATTCACATTGACATACCATTCACATACCATTCACATTTACATACTATTCACATTGACATACTATTCGAATTGACATACTATTCACATTGACATACCATTCACATTGACATACTATGCACATAGACATACCATTCACACTGACATATTATTCACAGTGACATACTAGTCACAATGACATTTATCTGCTCTATCGTACTCCAACATGGGAAATAGTTCAGTATCGTCTCTCTCTTTCTCTCTCTCTCTTTCTCTCTTTCTCTCTCTCTCTCTCTCTCTCTCTCTCTCTACTGCCCTGTCTCGTATTTTATTGTTTCCCCTTGTTCCCGCCATATATTGCACACTTTTTGTCTTAAATACAGGTAAAGGTAGATTTCAGTTAGGAATCAGGGTCATGGCGCACTGTTGTACAATACGTGCTTAACTGCCTAGGATTTATCTCGGTAAGGGTTTTCCTGTCCTGCGCAAATGCGTTTACAACAAACAATGGAGGTTTAAGCGGCTTGCCATCAGAAAAGGCTTGCTTATGTGGCTGTTTTAGTGGCTTGTCGTCAGGAGTTGTTTGTCTGTGTCTGTTTTAGTGGCTTGTCGTCAGGAGTTGTTTGTCTGTGTGGTTGTTTTAGTGGCTTGTCGTTAGGAGTTGTTTGTGTGATTGTTGTTTTAGTGGCTTGTCGGGAGTTGTTTGTCTGTGTCTGTTTTAGTGGCTTGTCGTCAGGTGTTGTTTGTCTGTGTGGTTGTTTTAGTGGCTTGTCGTAAGGAGTTGTTTGTCTGTGTCTGTTTTAGTGGCTTGTCGTCAGGAGTTGTTTGTCTGTGTGGTTGTTTTAGTGGCTTGTCGTCAGGAGTTGTTTTTCTGTGTCTGTTTTAGTGCCTTGTCGTCAGGAGTTGTTTGTCTGTGTGGTTGTTTTAGTGGCTTGTCGTCAGGAGTTGTTTGTTTATGTGACTGTTTTAGTGCCATGCTGTCATGAGGGATTTGCCTATATGGTTGTAGTGGCTTACAGGCAGGAGCAGGTCGGCTTATCTGGTTGTTTAATGCCATAGATAGCAAGCTGATCAGTAATTGACCAGAAACCGACTGACTATCGTAGCTTTCATCACTTTCTCATTGTCTTGTTCTTCGTTTCTTTCTCAAACTCCTGCAGATTAGCTAGAAGTAGTCAAGGGGATGGGAAAGGTTTTGTAATGTTTTACAAATGAGATATCATATTTACGAATTTAGGGCTGACACATTGAATTCGGCATGTTCTCTGTGTCTTTGTTACACTCTTTCTGTACGACGGGGGTTTCTGTTTCATTGTTACACTCTATAGGGTGGAGGTTTCTTTTTTATTGTTACACTCTATAGGATGGGGTTTCTGTTTCATTGTTACACTCTTTAGGATGTGGATATATATGTCATTGTTACCTAATAGGATGGGTGTTTCTGTGCCATTGCTACATTCTATATAAGGGAGTTTCTGTGTCATTGTTACACTCTATAGAATGGGGTTTTCTGTTTCATTGTTACACTCTTTCTGTAGGACGGGGGTTTCTGTTTAATTGTTACACTGCATAGGATGGGGATTTTTGTGTCGTTGTTACACTCTATAGTATGGGGGGGTTCCTTTATTAATGTTACCCTCTAAATGAAGGGGTTTCTGTGTCATTGTTACCCTCTATAAGATGGCGTTTCTGTGCCATCGTTACACTCTATAGAATGGAAAAGCTAACTCCACCCTAAAACCTCTATAGTCGTTTCTTTCGGTATGTATGGCAAATTACAATGATGCTACCCCTAACTCTGCTTTCAGATGCGGGTAACATGCAGTAGATTCTGTAGAGTTAACATTCCTCAACCTTCCAAGAGCATGAGCTTTATGACACTTTTCCTGATGTTTGAAAGGCTTCGACCAGAAATTGTGTTGCTTGCAATACTAAGTTATTGATCTCGAAGCCCGTGTAACATGGATGGTGGACGAGTGACTTAGGCTCTACAGTCTGCTGCAGTACGTCTTATCATTACTGTATCATAAGTGCTCACGGCTGAATTTTTATTTAGGAGATATTAGTGGAAACACAAGTAGGAACAAATGTGAACTATCTACAGGTCACCGTTACATTAGACAGTAAATGTGGAATGAAAGGTGGAACACCGTTATATTAGACAGTGAAAGTGGAATGAAAGGTGGAACACCGTTATATTAGACAGTGAAAGTGGAATGAAAAGCGGAACACCGTTATATTAGACAGTGAAAGTGGAATGAAAGGTGGAACACCGTTATATTAGACAGTGAAAGTGGAATGAAAGGTGGAACACCGTTATATTAGACAGTGAAAGTGGAATGAAAGGTGGAACACCGTTATATTAGACAGTGAAAGTGGAATGAAAAGCGGAACACCGTTACATTAGACAGTGAAAGTAGAATGAAAAGTGGAACCTAAAATACAAAAAAAAAGTTATTCTGTAATTTTATTATATACAAGTTTGGTTCTTTTTATACTGCTGGGTAAAAAATGAGCGCAGTGTGAGTTTTCTGTCACATCTTGTATATAACATACATTACGGAGCAACAACCTGGAACATGTGATTTTTATTGCGAGATTCGGCTACACTAAATATGAGTGTCTAACACAATATCATTAAGAAAATTAGTAGCTTCACTCACATGAAGAATCATGTGCGAGAAAATTGGATAAAATTCAGAGCATTGCAAACGTTTTTACTATCCATGAGCCGCTAAATGTGAGACAACGCTGGATTTTGTAATACAATCAACCAAACAGTTAGTTTGAAATAAAGTGTTTTTTGTTCAAAGTTAGCTGTTTAAGGCTGTGTGGAAACAACAATGCTTTCAGAAGATTTGGTGCAGTGATTTATTTTTTTAAAAGTCTGATACGAACAATGAAATAAACGATTTGTTGTATACTGGGCTGATCGAGTATTGTGGGCAACCTTTCTATATTTAGTGTGAGTCTCCTAGTTATTGATAGATCACAAGTTAGTGCTTAGAGATGAGTGGTTGGAGTACATAACATCATCTAATCTGCAGTTTTCTTAACATTCTTAATATAAGATCACGCCAATTTTCTTATAATGGTAGATAATTCTTGGAATTTTCATACATCAAATGTATATTATGGGGTTGTTTCCCTTGCACTGATTGTCGAGGTTGAGCAGTTAATCAACAAACAAATATTTTCAACATGGAATCGATTTGCACATAAAAAACACTAAATGTGACATTAGCAAAAATATTGAACGCCAAGATTTCTCTATGAGGGTTATAAGACTGTAGGAATACACGGAAACTTGTTCGGAGTAATAAGGAGATTGTGTAACCATTGAGTTTACAAAAACTATCAGTTCGACCACTCTTCGATATAAGACTATTCAATCACTATCTCAGGTTTTACACATGATTCTGAATTTTTTCCAATAGAGTAGTTTCCAGTAGCAATATTAAATCGCAGTAATACAATAGTAAAATATTCTTACTTCGCGTGCAATTTTAATGAGTTCATTGGTTTGCTAACTCTACGAGATACATTGACTATTTACTATCACAGTTCATTGGTTTGCTGACTATTCATGCTCCATTACTTGTTTCAGATTAGAGTTCATTGGTTTGCTAACTCTACGAGATACATTGACTATTTACTATCACAGTTCATTTGTTTGCTGACTATTCATGCTACATTACTTGTTTAAGATTAGAGTTCATTTGTTTGCTGACTCTACGAGCTACGTATCTGTCTAAGATTTTTGCATGAAATCACTATTTGGGACTGTCCATAAATTACGTCACTAATTAGGAGTGAAGAGTATGAAAACTTTTGACAGTTATTGACAAGGAATTAGGGTAGATTGGCAAAAGTTTATGTCAACAATACTCTTTCTTATACCCCAATGAAATAGTTATAATTTACAATCTGAAAAAAATTAATGTGTTTTGGTTCATTTGTGTGATGCTAATTTTGTTTAGAGGGTTATGGATATTTTGAACATGATTAATCAGTTTGTATCCCTGAATTATTGAAAATGTTAACAACGGCGGAATATAGGGAGAGGGGAACAAAACAACTGCTGATGTAATATATGAACATCGCCTGTAATTATTACTTTTGATGTATTTTCAAATGACAAACAGAGCATAGGGTTTTTAATATCAAGGGCTATAATAAAGAAATAATCAGCAGCCATGTAAACCTACAGTCTTCAGTCCCTTTACATGAAAGTTTGGGTGACATTTCTTCTATTCGTGACGAAATTTGAAGTCATGAAAGAAATCTTCTTCATATCATTTCAAACAGATGAAATCCTTGCGCTCCCTTCTTGTTATTTCTCGCTTAATTGTTTTTTGAATAAGTATTTTTCGCTTTTATCATTCTTTTTTTTCAATAATTATTTATCGTGTTTTACTCGTCTCTTTTTGCGTTATCTGTAAATTTAAAAAAAAATAAGCAATACAAATCACTGCACATAGTTTCGATACAATCAAAACAAATATTCTTTTAGTCATAAAAATCTTGAAAAATAGCATTTCTCTTATTTTCTTGCATTTAACTACGTCTACATTCGCACAAGACATGATGGCTTCATGCTTAATCTATCCCGTCTTAATGTGAAGACATCTTCTCACGGATATTCCTTACGCTGACAATGCAATACTAGTTGCCCATAATGAGACCATACTGCAAGATCTGATTAGGAACTTTGCAAAATCTAGTGATTTGTTCTCGTTATCAATAGCCGTGAAGAAAACTGTGATACTTTGTCAAAATATTGTTACGGTATCAAAATATTACGCAGAACAACCCGCAACTTCCAGTACTTAAATTCAATAGCCTGGGATCCACATTAACAACAAATGTAATCCTTACGAAAGAAATACGTATTTAAATAGGAATTGCTGGCACCAAATGTTGGGAAATTTTCAAGAAGAGCCTGGAATAACATAAAGATGAGAATGGAAACAAAACTTGTCGAACACGCAGGTATTTGTACACTAGTTCTACTTTCCAGATCTGAAACATAGACACAATTCTCAAACAAGAAATGAGATTGAACATCTTCCATTTGCGATGTTCAAAATAATTTTGAATATCAAGTGGGAGGATAATGTTACCAACAATAAGGTCCTGCCTAGAGCCAGGCTTTCAAAAATATTTTACATATTAAGCCACAGAATACTGATGTGGACTGGGCATATCCAAAGGCTGAATCAGAGCCGCATCCCAAAAACAAGTACTCTGCGGGTAACACTCATGCAGTGCTAGATGAAGAGACAGATAATAGGCAGATCATGTTACAACTGTAAACATCCTGCGTAGTGGTGTTAAGACATTTGAGCTGCGCAGTGGTGCCACGACATTTGAGAATCCAATATTGTGCTAACAGAAGAACGAAGTAGACGTAACGTACAACAGTCCAGCGATAACATTTTCGTATTTTTCTCTACAAGAATCCAAGTCGTTCATGTATCGGATCACTCCCGATTAACTCCATCTGGTACATTCATTTTTTCAGGACCGTCTGTTAAGAAAAATAGTGCTAGAACATATAATGCCTATATTTAATTAAAAATGATCTATAATTCAGATGATAATTAATAATGGCAACATTCGTTGTCATGAACTTTCTCTAGTAACAGACACAACTTGGTCTGTATTGAGAACGGTTACGCCCTGCTGATATAACAAAGGTATACTCGCGTCCATTTTTGAGGGGAGCGTGTGTCGCAGACATGAGGCTTAATCCCTCAATTCCATCCATCATTTGTTAAGTGCGTCTTGAAGTAATTTAATAAGAGTATGCTCCAGTACTGCGCTCATAAAATAACACATATAAATGTGTCTTGTATATGAGTAATTTTAGGTCGCAGACTATGTGATGCTAAAAGCTTCCGTAATTAGAGAGATGTTTATAATGGCGGAGTATGCCCTGACACGAGGTTGTCTCTGAGATGGTATGAGATGTAGTGAGGAAGGCAGAGTTAAGGTACAGAAAGAGACAAGTATCTAAAAAGGAGTATTAGAATAAGTGGAGATTGCGAAAGGATGAAATGGAGAGAGTATTTTCCTATTGACTGTTGTCTTCACCCCTCCATGTCACGTGGAGTGACAAAGTATAAATAACATATAGTATATAAAGTATAGAAGTGACAGATAAATGGATGCGTAGGCAAAACAGAAGGTTTGCAATGATATTACTGAACCATCAATAACTAACTCGCGGACATAATGGAACGTTCACTAGTAGAGAGGTGTAGGATAGACGGTATCTCCGTGTCACTCTCTATGTGCTTAAGCGATAAGAGTTTGAATCCCGCTTGTGACATCTTGTATAATAAGTGAAATTTTTCGAAGATTTCTAGAGATTATCTCTTGAAGCTACTGAGGTACGTGTTATGAATGGTACTCTCGACAGGGGTTTGCCACATTGTTGATAGAAATGGTACTCTCGACAGGCGATATGCCACTTTGTTGATGGAAATGGTACTCTCGACAGGAGGTACGTCACTTTGTTGAGGGAAATGGTACTGTCGATAGGCGATATGCCACTTCGTTGATGGAAATGGTACTGTCGACAGGCGATATGCCACGTGGTTGATGGGGATGGAGTATTTCTGTGATATAAATAAAGAAGTCAAAACTAAATAATTGGAAACCGACAACTAAATGGCAGATAAATTGAGAGAATTGAAGGTAACATATCTAATGCTCCACACACCTTACAGTTCATGTTTCACAAGCCTCACACTTTCATAAAAGTAAGTGATATTTGAACAATTTATGCCATTTCTGTGGAGATACATAAATGGAAACTATAGATCTGAGCAAGACAACATTTTATAAAAACTGCACAGAAACGAACAGATCAAAATGTTTCAACTGAGAACGGACTTGTCCGTCTACAGGCACACACAACGAATCGGCGTCCACGACACTGTGGCCTGCATCTGCACAACAACAACAACACAACAGATCACATATTACAGTATTATCTCAACTTTTCTCTCACAGAAATTCAATCTTGTCCATAGAATAATCTCTGCATATCAAGCTAGGCTGAACCTACTATGACATAAAACTATCGTCAGAGTAATAATTCATAAACTTGGTTGGAAGCGAAGTTCTACGAAACTACATGTTATATCGCAAAGATTTTTCGCATGCAATTTTCGAATATCAATGACGCTAAAATATTACTATTTTTTAGTCTATAAATGCTATGGATTTTGCACATCGACGTATTCTTTTTATGTTTTGGGACCATTACGAGTAAGTGTATTCACGTGTTTGGTTTTACAGTACGCAGATTATTTTATAGTTATATTTTAATCATGGCTATTCTTAGTGGCATCAGTGTCAACGAAAGAGAGGACATTTTTGAGGATGAAAACAGATTCATAAATAACAGCAACAATGAAGATGACCCATATATTTTGCGAGATGTAACGTACATTTTGGCACAAATAGAGAAGGAATAGAGGAATATCAAGGACATATCGGCGACACAAGAAACAAGACGACGGTTATAAAGTAATATATACATGCATCCAGCACAACCTCTTTATAACAAACACCTTTAAACATAGAAAACAGTCACAAGTTGTCTACACATGGTATAAAGGAAACAGCTTGGAATGCAAGAGCCAGATAGACTTTATAATCACAAACAAGAAACAATAGATGAAAAATAATAGACACAAGAGTAATGCTTAACATGTGTGTAGACATTGATAATAAGACAGCAACAATAGCAGTTTAAGCAAAGAGCGCAAAAAATAACAAGCACAAGAAAAACACACAAAAAATCGGAAGAACTAAACATGTGCGAAAAATATATCATTAAGTTAACGCAGAATTCGCAAAGCTACCACAAAACACATAGAACATAGAAGAATGGAAATAATTAAAAGATGTCATCATAAAAACAGCAGGACACATGTGCAGATATAAAATTCATAAAGGCTCGAGACCAAAAATAACAACTTGGTTTTATAGAAGAGATAAAGAACGCAATGAAAAATAAAAAATAAAAAAATAGACGAAATGGGCACCAAGCAAAACGCATGAAGATTACTTAGCATACAAGACAGCAAGGATTTAACACAAAGAAAATATCAAATCAGCAAAAATTAAGTCTTGGCTAGGAAATGGAAAATATTCAACAAGGATAGACAAACACACCACAGATGTTCTACAAGAAAGTACAAAACATGAGAAGTAAAAAGGACACTTACGAACCTACAGAAATAATCAACGATGAATACGGCAACATAATAAATAGCCCCCAAGAAATATTGGAAATATGGAAAAATTACATCAATCAACTGTTAACTTAAAGGAAGGAGAAGTGAGTACAACAATAAACACAATAAAAGAAAAACTAGAACCATACATCTTGAAATTCGAAATTGAAGACGTAGTTAAACATGCACCAAATAAAAAAGCACCAGCAATAGACGGCAAACCTATAGAACTAAAAAAAAAATGTTAACAGTAACAGGTATAAAGTGGCTACACAGACTGTTCAATATGATATGGAAGACATAAAAGACATCACAAGAGTGGAATACAGCGGTGATTGTTCCCATCTAGAAGAAAAAAAGACAGTAAGGGGGACTGCACTAAGTATAGAGGCATATCACTCTTAAGCCACATAAGAACAATATTTAGCAAGATACTAGAAAGAAGAATGTGCGCATATATAGAACAACAGCTCAACAACACACAATTGGGATTTTGGAAAAATAAAAGCTGTAAGAGATGCAATCGTGGCCCTCAAACAACTTTCAGAAAGAGCGGCAGAACATAACCAAGACTTATATTTGATAAAAGATGAAAGCTTTCGACAGAGTAGATAGAACACAACTATGGATAACACTACAGGCATATGAGGTTCCACAACATATGCTAGTCAATGCACAATAAGAACGAGCACAGGTACATCCGATAATTTCCAAATTCACTCGGAAGTGAGACAAGGATGGGTACTATCCTCCTTATTCTTTATAACATACATAGATAACATCTGCAAATTAGCATAGACAGCAGAAAAATACAATCTGAAGGATAACTTAAACGAATTGCTATTTGCAGACGGTCAAGTACTAATAGCATCATCAGAAGAGCAACTACAAAGACAAATATAAATATTACATCAAACGTGTCAAACCGTTAACATGAAGATAAATATAGAAAAGACATAAGTAATGGAGATAGAAAAAACAGAAATATATATATATATAAATATATATATATATATATATATATATATATATATATATATATATATATATATATATATATATATATATATATATATATATATATATATATATATATATATATATATATATATATATATATATATATATATATATATATATATATATATATATATATATATATATATATATATTGGAAACAACAGACTTAACAAGTGACAGAATTTACATACCGTGGAAGCAATATAGCAACAGTGTTAACAAAGTCAAACATGGATAAAGACAGCTCAAGACAAACGTAAAATAGTGACAGCTGAAATGGTATGCTTACGCAGAATCCTAGGAATATTGCTAAGAGACAAAGTGAGAAATGAGGACATTAGACAAAAGCCGGCACCTCCCCAATCTTGGAATATATTAAGAGACAACAGATCAAATGGTTTGCACGCATCTGCAGACAACCATCAGACAGCATACCACAGCAAGCTATGCTACACAGATACAATGAAGGCAGATCTAGAGACAGACAACGAAAATGATGGAATACCAAAATAAGAGGCGACAAATTCCACAATATATATCAGCACACGCGAGGGCCAGCTCCAGAATACTCTTCTACCCCTAACGATGAAAGGCAAAAAAGGGTTTAGCGAATAGATATATAGATTGATAGAAACTATGGCAGGGTACTAACATAAGAACCAAGTTGTATTTACTACGAACATGTGTTTTTCCTGTAGAGATATATGAATGTGAAGAACTAAAAATAAGGCTGGAGATGGCTTTAGCGTCCTTGTCAAGCTAACTGTGATTTTTAAAAGCAACATCAGTGTTGGAGTGAAAATCAAACTATAAGTCGCTGGGGCTTTCTGTTGTGCTGTATGGATGTAAGAGTTGGACATGGACATGTACCACTGCGGACATGGAGAGAAGATTACAGGCTTT
This sequence comes from Meghimatium bilineatum, assembly GCA_034231615.1. Lineage (NCBI taxonomy): Eukaryota > Metazoa > Mollusca > Gastropoda > Stylommatophora > Philomycidae > Meghimatium > Meghimatium bilineatum. The sequence continues at coordinate 28,061,004 of CM067313.1, read as the reverse complement.
TGAGTACAAATGCTACAGGCGAATTCTACGATTTTCCTATAGGGAACATAAGACCAATGTTTACGTAAGAAATAAAGTAGAGATGTGTGCAGGTGTTCAGGAGCCATTGCTTTCAATAGTGAAACGACGAAAACTAGCATGGTTCGGACATGTATGCAGGCAAGATTCCTTGTCAAAAACAATACTGCAGGGAACTATCGAGGGTGGAAGAAGCAGAGGAGGACAAATAAAGACATGGACAGACAATATCAAGGAATGGACAGGGCAAGATATTTCCACACTCATCCGCATCGCTGAGGATAGAATTCGCTGGAGGACTCAGTGTGCTGAAGCATCCAATGTGGTACCCCTACGACCCTGAATGGTTACGGGTTTATTGATAGATTCATATGAATGTGAAGCATGGACACTAAATAAAACAGTGTCCAAGAGAATAACATCATTTAAATTAAAGTGCTATAGAAGAGTTCTGAAAATACCATGGACAGCAAGGAAAACAAACCAGAAGGTTTTAACAACTAACGTCCAGGAAGGCTGGCTTCTGAACAATATATAAAAGAAAACTCAAGGTTTTTTTTCGGTCACATTAAGAGACACAACGGCAAGGAGTGAATGCCACTGTAGAGGATGATAGAAGTGGAGTGGAGTCCCACATTTTGTTTACAATCTATTTTAAGTAACATTTCGACCAAGTAGCAATCATTGCCTGGATTTATTTTTCACGGAGCAAAGAATAGGGCCACTGTTTTCTTTCTAAACATCGCAGGAGACGATTAAGGAAAGTTGCGGTATATATATTGACAACCTGTGACGTGAAAACAAAATCATCGCTGTCACTGAATGCTCAGAATAACTGCATATTTTATCTAGATTTCTTACTTTATTTTATTCTATTCAAATGAGCACCATGCATTACGAAGAGATGCGGGTTAGCGAATATTGTACATTTACCCTTTAAGAATCCCACGACAAGCCTTCGTGTGGACACCAGGCGGGAAAAGAAATTAGGGAAGACCAAAAACAACGCTCAGAAGAACATTTATGAATGAATTAAAATCAACAGGCGTAAATGCACAAGACCTGCAATCCCTAGCAACTGACCGACGTGCATGAAGAACTATGACATCCGCCTATGTGCAAAACTTGGCAAAAGAGGAACTGACTGACTGACTGACCCTTTAGTTGCAGACTACTTGATGTCAGGGAATGTTAGTTGTACTTTTACTGTCGATGGATCAACAAATCCGACAGATAAACGAAGAACTATTTGGCCATAATTATATGCTACAATGCTGCTTGAACATGTGTTTCCCGGGACACTATCACACGTGAATGCCTTTTTCCGTTTCTTTATAAATGGACATTCATTTCTTTTCACGCTGTAGCAGGTTTCTACTGATCCGTGTTAAACAGTTCAATCATCTACGGATTCACGCTCAACCTAACTTACTACTTTCTGCGCATTATTCAAATATTCTTCTTTCTTCTTCTTCTTCTTCTGCGTTCGTTCTCAAACTCCTGCAGATTAGCAGGATGTAGTCCGGATAGTCACAAATGATGGCAGATGTGAAACAGAAGTTAAAAGGAGAATAGGAATGGCTAAAAGTACCTTCAATGGCATGATGAAATTATTAATATTTAAACAAATTACAAACAAGTTAAAAATGAGAATTATAAAATGCTACATCTATTCCATATTAATGTATGACTCAGAAACATGGACACTAAATAAACAATTAGAAGACAAAATTGATGCCTTTGAGATGTGGGTATATAGAAGAATAGGGAGAACATCATGGAAAGAGAAGAAAACAAATAAAGAGGTGCTAAAAACACTTAATATGAAGAAAGAACTACTAAGAGAAATAAAGATCAGGCAAATAAAATACTTTGGACACATTAAAAGACATGACACCCTATTGAAGACCTTACTTGAGGGTAAAGTCAAAGGGAAGCGAGCAAGAGGTAGGCAGAGATACAAGTGGAGAGTAACATTACACGATGGACAGGTTACAGTCTAGCAGAGTGCACCACCAAGACAAGAGACAGGAGATGTTGGAGATACGTTGCAGCCAACCTTCGTTGCGGAGACGGCACTTGATGATGATGAGTCCGGATAACGGAATGGTGTCATGGTTTATAGCATTGCTGCGATATCTGCGCCTTTCGACCTGACACATGCAACTTCAGCATGGCTTTGGGTCACTGACCCTATATGAGATGGGACAACCAACTCAATCCCATAACCTCCTTAGTCGCCTTTTACGACATGCGTGGACGATAAACAGTGTTGCTATTCTTTGCTCCCCTTTCGGGCCCCGCAACACACGGGAGTATTCAAATATTCATTATGGGCATCTACCGAGTCAACATTCCTGATTCCCAAAACAGACGGGAAAACGTTTAAGAGATCAATAACCACTGGCGCGGTATGGACCAGTTTCTAGAACAAGTCCGTATGGCACATGATGGTGATTGTTACTGTATCATAATAGAATTGTCGTCTGCTTACCAAATGTTATATTTGTTTGTTTGTTTGTTATGTTTGTTTTTAAAGCTAGTAAAAATAAAATACCGTCTGTTAAATGCATCATGTGAAGATCTTAATGCCGCATAGAACGCTCAGGTCGCTGTCATCTTCTACCCAAGTACAATACTCAAGCTGTTATGATGTTCTACAGGTCGAGACGTCTTGCGTATTGCATATGTTGATTTTTTTTATAACATTAATGTACTTTTATGAATCGATTGTGTTGAATATAACCAGCTGTCGCTAACATTAGTAATAAATGTACATAAGAATAATATACGCAATTGTAAAAGATGTAGTGCGGTTTTTTTCCTTTCTGAATGCTCAATGCTGGAAGAGTCCAGGCACATTTTTTTTGTGTTCGTCTCAGGTGTTAGATGACAAGGAAAACATCAGTTATTGTCCATGTTCAGTGTCGGCAACGAACTGAGGTTTGTCGAACCCCAAATTACATGGATTACTCATTGTAATCGGAGTGCAAGCTGTCGCTTTGGAAAGAAAACATTGGGTTAAGACTAGGGGAAACCACCATTTTCCAGCAGATTTATAGTCCGTTTTGAGAAGGCTAAACAAAGAAATGAATCATTTGTTTTCCTGTTAAATATATTTCTGTTCTAATTAGCGTATTATTTTGCTGTCCAAATAAACATTTTTGAACTCTGATACAAGAGACATATGTTTTTCTTATCGACATGATTATATGTCACATACACAATGAGACGCTGTTAGAGAGAAAATATTTTCAGTCAAAGTTTTGCAGAATATCAGCTTTCACAAATTCGTGTTAACAGAGACCATTAAAAGAGATCAAAAGAATTACAGTGGACTTCGGTTAATAGTTTCGATTCACTTACACTCACTATACACCAAGGCAATGATTCTCAACTTGTGCATATTCTTGACTATATATTGTGCTATCTAATGGTAGCAGCTGAATATTCTTATTCTTCTGTTCTTCCTCTTTTACCCTTTACGGGTGTCGAGGGAGATACAATGTTCTTGTTCTCGCTTTTCTGGCAGCTTCAGATAATGTTATTTGGTGTTCGTGTAATGTCTCTTTGATGTTGTCGATCCAGCGTACTCTAGGTCTACCCTTGGCTCTCCTCTCTTCGTATATGCTTTATAAACTAATGAATCACACGGCATTCTTTCCAGATGACCAAACCATTGTATCTGTTGGTTTTGTATGTATTGTAGAATTGATATGACCCCCACTCTTTCTCTTATGACATCGGTTCTGCTTCTGTCTTCTGGTCACTCCTGTGGTTTTTCTCAGACATCTCATCTCTGTTGTAACCAGTTGTCTCTTATGCTTTTGTTGTTAAGGATCATGTCTGACATTCTTGACTACACAAACTAATAATACCCACTTGTTAGGAACACCATTAAAAAGTGAGTTAAATTATCTGTCTCACGGTGCAGATGTTTGGGCCTCAAATGATGTGTCAAGTTTTGTGTGTAGCTTTACTATTTGTATCTCCCAGTCTCAGAGATCCCTACTTATTATTACTTACTTCCACAATATAATGTCTCAAGTTTTGTGTGTAGCTTTACTATTTGTATCTCCCCAGGGCGTCAAGACAGATATATCAAGATTCACCACCCTTTTAGATATGCGCGCACGAAAAAATCAGTGCTTAGCAGCTTGAGGAAGAAGACCTGGGAACGCAAGTGGGTGAGACCTAATATCCAACAGTCCCCACGTGTAATAAAGAGACAGAGGCAATATGGCTACTCAAAAAGCATGTGATGAAGGATTGGCAACTCATTAGGAAACAAGCAAACATCACACTCAGTGAGAGACTGGAGGCACAGAGTGCAATGAAGAAAATAGGGCCTTTTAAACAAGCTGCCGAAGTAACAAAGAAGATGTGTAGAAAAAAATTGACTGAGAAAGTCACGGCTGACAAAGCAGTAAACAAGTTTTGGAAACTACATAGGTCAATTAAGCGGATAACAGAATAGAAACCCAGTACAAGCGTGAGGGACAACACAGGGCAGACACTGATATCAGATGATATGAAAGGCAGAGCTTTCTTTGATAGATATCGTCAACAAACAAATCAGCGTGACATAGATCAGCGCAAAGAAATGCTGCATACCCTGACATCCATCACGGATTTTAGGACCAAAGAAGACCAACTTCCAGATATCAAAGAAGTGCAACTAGCTATTAAGAATGCATCCGATGGCACTCCAAGCGCGGGTGGAAACAGGTACAGCTTACTCAAGGTCATTGGGGAGAACATGCTAGCTAAAATAACAAACGATTATAATGCGAGTCTGAAAGCAGGAGTAGTACCAGAGGAGTGGCTACATAGCTATCTTATACCCGTGCCAAAACAAGACAAAAATTCTACGGACATAAAAGGTTATAACGTCATCGCACTGCAGAATGTGTACGGTAAGATTCTGGAACGAATTGTTGCTAGACGCATAACTAGAGAACTAGAGATAAAAGGCGTTCTCCCAAGTAACCTAGATGCATACAGACCTAGAAGAGACACAGACACAAAGGCAGCAGTTCTTGCATATGAAGTTTATGAAGGTTTTCAGAACAAAGAAGAATCTGAAATTGCAGCGATAGACCTGGAAGATGCGTACAATAGAGTTAACTATACCCATCTTGTTGACATGCTAAGGGAACACGATATCCACCCCTGGATCATAAGCTGGATAGGAAATGTGCTAATCTGTAGAAATGTCGCTCTGAGGTGTGGATCCTGGACGTCTGACATCAGAACAATAGCATGTGGTCTGCCACAAGAATCTCCTCTGTCCCCAGTACTGTTTAATGTATATACATTGAGAATTGCTCAATTGAAAACCCCCAGCAATTGTAGAGTTCTTACATACGCTGACGATATCCTACTATACAACATGGGCAGGAACTGAACACATATCGCTGACAGTGTACAGTATGGACTAGATCAATTGTCGATATGGTGCAGAACATACAACGCTGTGATCAATCCCTCAAAAGCAAAGGTCGTCTGGTACTCCTTAAATAATAATCTGGACAATGACACACTGCCAGCTGTTAGTTGCATGGGCTCAGTCATTGAAAGAGAACTGGACCTTAAATATCTTGGGATAATCTTTGATAGAAGTCTCTCATTCAACAAGCACGTCACAAATATGATTCAGAAGGCTAAAAGAGGGACCAGTGGTATCACGGTTATGGCGACCTTCGACATGCAGCAATGGGTACTTTTTCTGTTCTGAAAGGGATGGTGCTATCTGTCATAGATTATGGCCTCGGCCTACTAACTTTGTCACAGACAAAAGTCGATAGATTGGGAAAAGTCCAAATAAGGCAATGAGAGCGGTACTGGGGTGTACTAGAGATACACTTATCTCTACTATAAGATTTCTGCTTGATCTCCACAGCATTAGAGTGCCACATCAGGTAGCACAGGTTAGGTCGTACCTTAAAGTGACAGAATACAACCACTACCCATTACACCAACGTGTAGTTGAGTCAAAGGGAGAACGAATCATGCGTGGCAGATCAGGGATGTCAGAGACTGAAGACACACTGCGAAGAGTATGTGAATTGGAAGAAATAGGAAAGGGCAGTGAATGGGTGGAGGTAGGCACTGAGAAGAAATCACTGACTAAAGTAATAATACAACTTGATAAAGCGTTTCGAAATTGACGGAAGTCAGGGCTCAGGATACAGTGTACCAACTCGCCCAACTATACTCGAAACCATAAGACATAATTATATACACAGATGGCTCCGTTAGCAGAAACACAAATAAAAGCTTTTTTGGTTTTGTTGCCTACAGAAACCGTGTGAAGTTGGTTGAGAAATCTTCAGCATATTCTAGTGTCACATCGAGCATGAGGATGGAGATTTGAGGGAGTTACAGCAGCTCTTCATTGGTTGATAACTGATACATCAATGCACGCGGTAATACTCACAGACTCTCAAAGCATTCTGTGCAAGATTGAAAAGTTCATGCTAAGAAAAGAATGGTATGACTTATTGAACAACACAGTTGTCCAGAGCATTACATGGATATACTGCCCTGGTCATGCTGGGGTCAGAGAAAACGAGAGAGCTAACTTATTGGCAGGCAACGCTTCGATAAACGGCACATTGCTGAGAAGAGATAAAGCAGACTTAATGAAGACAGTAATAAATTCATTTCAAGATGCAGATGATGTCAATGAGGCTGAGAACGTACACATACAGAGAATGTTAGAAATGAGAGTATCTAGATGTGAGGGTAGGAAAGTAATTTTTATGGAAAGTCCCGAAGATCAAACAATCAACACCTGACGGGACTCGTGAGTCTAGATACATTGGGATGGCTGCTGGAACGGAGGGCGTAGCACTTATGGGAATGTCCCCCGTGCTTTGAAGCCAGTTTCTAATCAAGAATCTCCCCAATCTCAGAGATTCTTACTTATTATTACTTACTTCCACAATATAATGTCTCAAGTTTTGTATGTAGCTTTACTATTTGTATCTCCCAGTCTCAGAGATTCTTACTTATTATTACTTACTTCCATAATATTTCAATACCTCAGAACAATGACAACTTCAACGGGAAAAAGTCAAAGTCCATAGAGGAAGGAGTGAGATGGGGGCGGGGTGGCGGATATAAGTGTTCAACGTTCTCCACCTTAGGAAATCATGATATGGTGGTGAGGTGGTATGAGTGTTGAACCTGCTCCCCCCTTAGAAAATCATGATATGGTGGTGAGGGGGTATGAGTGTTTGTATGGGTAGTATACAATTGTGTTAAGGCTAGGGGGATTAATTGTGACAATTATGTCAAGAAATTTAAACAGGAGTTAGTAATGTGTTAATAATATGTTAGTAATGTGTTAGTAATGTGTTAGATGTGAATTGAATAGGAGGGTTACCATTTTTCATAAATAGTTGATGACAATTATGTCAAGATGATGAGAGCATGTTGCTCTCCCTAAGAAATCATGACATGGTGGGGGGGGGGGTATGACTGTTCAACCTGCTCCCGCTTAGGAAATTGTGACATGGTGGGGGGGGGAATTGTTGAACATACTCCCCTTTTTTTCCTTCTATTGACAATGATTTGTTGGAAAGAATGGTTTTCCTTTTTTTTAAGATCCTTTTTTTTGCGGCAGTAGTGATTAGTAAAAAGTTATCTTCGTGAAATTATTACACACAAAAATAAAATAAAACTACAAACAGAGCCCGGAAAGTTAATCAGGCACGAAAAACAAGCAGCTTGAGACACATCTTTGAACTAATGTCTTTAGTTGTGTAACTGGATAGTTCTTTTTCTTCTTCTGCGTTTGTTCTCAAACTCCTGCAGATTAGCAGGTGGTAGTCCGGAGAACGGAATGCGTTGTGTCATGGTTTACAGCATTGCTGCAATATCTGCGCCTTTCAGCCTGACACATCCGATTTCAGCATGGCTCTGGGTCACTGACCCTATATGGGATGGGACAGCCAACTCCATCCCATAACCTCCTTAGTCGCCTTTTACGACATGCGTGGAAGGTAAACAGTGTTGCTATTCTTTGCCCTCCTTTCGGGCCCCGGCAACACAGGGGGGGGGGGGCTGGATAGTTGATATTAATAGTTTATATATAATTTCTTTGTATTTATATTGCATAAGTAGTTCCTACTTGTATACATTTTAACAGCTAATGCCTGGTCACAGAAAACAGAACGGACTCAAAAGCTTAAGACTGCCCCCTAATCGTAAACATGAAAATGACACATAAGCAACCACTCGCAACACATAAGCAACATAAGCAACACACAAAAACACAATGACACATAAGCAACACACAAAAACACAATGACACATAAGCAACACACAAAAACACAATGACACATAAGCAACACACAAAAAAACAATTCGCTCTCGTGAGACAATTTAGCGAAATCGTGAACTGAACTATGCAAAACAAGGACGAGTAAAGATAAGAGAGAGTAACATGCTCTCAACAAGAGATTATCAGCTTCGTGTAATCAGTAATTAGACTTCTTTACATACAAGTGGCATTCGTTATGAGTTTTGACGTCAGGTTTTCACCAACACACACCAGACAAGTCCACAGGTGCCTATATTCTGGTCTCAATAACTTCATCAGTGTAGCAGCCGAAGTTCTAATTCGATGCTGATTTCAGTAGCTTTGTACATCTATCATGTTTCTCTTTACGGACTATTCCGATCTTTATTCTAGTCTCATGCAGTCTTGAGATCAACCATGTTTCACATTTTTGAAAATTGTCTGAACTGTAGGCCTGCACAGAATAACTAATGTCATTCGTCATTAAGTTCACTAAAGTTCTTAAGGTGATACATCAAGGTAAATAGCCAATACTATTTGTAACATGGCAAAAACATTCTCAGGAACCCTTGTCTCCTAATACGTCCACTCTCTAGGGAAGTTCCAACTCAACACTCCACCGCAAATGCCATCTCGGTGGTCAATGTTACTGAATTACCAGAACTCCGACCTCCCCTAGAGTTGATGGTTAAAAGCCTTAATATATCCACAGTGGACTATTGTACACTGTTGAAAAGAGTGTCTTTCACCATTATAGGTATGTCTTGATTGTTTACCTGGCGTTGAGATAAAAACATAAGGTACATAAAATTATATATTCAAAGCGCGGCTTCAATAGACCTCGAAGATGCTTATAACAGAATGCCTTTGGATTTCCTGATCACCATAATGCTGCAACTCCTAGTTAGTCTTTTTTTTGTCAGGTGGATTATCTCGGCACTTTTTTAGAGATAGGTTGTTCTTAGGTGTGGGAGTTGGTCTTCGACACCAACATTCATAAACCCAGGACTACCACAAGGGAAACCTCTGTCCCCAGTACTATTTCATGTGTATACAGTTTAAAATACACGCTGTCAGATTGCAGGACCAGGGAGAACTATGTCCTATGCTGGTGACATCTTGGTTATATAGGCAGAGATAGAGAAACGATCGCCAGGAATTTGCAGAGGAAGCTTGACCGTATAGGGGAGTGGTGCAGTAATTCTGGAGCGTTTGTTAATCCATCAAAAGAATCGATAAGATGATTTTCTCTGAATAATCACATAGTAAACACGCCCATGCCATCGATTACCTTGAGAGGGGATGTCCTCGAGAGAACCAGCACAATGAAGTACCTGGGGGGTTATGTTGGACCAAGTCTGAGTTTTAGAAATCATGTTAACTACATCATTGTAAGGGTTTATAAGGGTCTTGCGGCGATGAAGGTTATGGCTGCTGCCCAATGTTAATAGAGGCTGCTATTTCTTCTGTATCAAGGATTGGTGGTGGCGGTGGTGGAGTGCGCACTGGGAATTCTGACACTGAGTCAGACTCAAACAGAAAGATTGGATAAAATCCAGAATGAGGCAATGCGAATCATTTTGGGGTGTACGATAGATTCGTCGGCACGCGCTATGCGATACTTACTTGATTGCCCAACTGCAGAGCAAAGAATACAAATGTGCAGGGCGCGGGACTACATACAAATCACCGCTATTAAAGAGCACCCTCTACATCCTGAAATTCTCAAAGTGAAAGGCAGTCGAATGGAGATTATGGCAGTAACCAAATCTTTGAAATGGGTTTGCTCACAGCATGTCTGCAAACATGCCAGTATACTCAGTGACTCGATGAGCATGATTGTGAAAGTTCAGGCGGTGTACGTTCGGGGACAGTGGCTGGATTCAGTGATGAATTCCTCTTTGCGTAAATGTGACTTTTTTGCCGGGACATGCGGGAGTCCAAGGTAATCAGAGAGCAGATACGTTGGCCGCCCACGCTGCTACTAAGACTTTTGGTGGAGTGATATATCGGGCAGACATTTTGAACGTACTACGGGAAAATGCAAGAGCAGATGACTGTATAAGTGATGATGACTCTTGTCCATGACTAGAATAATGGAGCTTGGTTTGAAATGTGTGTCGCTCGAAAGAAGCGATTTCGTGGGCGAGAAAGAATGATGGTCAATCAACGACGTACTGGGACCGTCAGTCAACATGTAATGACGGATACACTCAAGGAGAGATCTGAGCTACTATGGTCTTGTCCGGAGTGCAATAACAATGATCCAACTGACAAGCTAACTAACTATGTATTCAAAGATAACTGAACACTGCCATAAGATAACTGTACAAAGCAATAATAAAACTGAAAACAGCAATAAAATAACCGAACACAGCAATAAGATAAGTGACAACATGGGAGTTGAAAATAAGTGCTAATAAAATTGTAGGAATATTTTTCATCAGCGGTTATACACGTACCTATATACTAACAGCTATCTTTATAAATAATGAACCAATTGAATCTAGCAAATCCACATATATTTTTATGTATATTGATAGATCAAAGCATGAGGTGACACAACCACATACAAATATAGTGGACAAATGTAGAAGACTAAACATGCACGGTACGTGAATGGAAGTGGTTTGGGAGCATCAACCTAAAACATTGATAACATTCAGTGCAGGATTTACGTATAAGCTACACAAGCTATAGCTTAGGGTCCCACTTTCTTGGACGCCTCCAAAAAAAAAAATCAGTGAGAAATTGTCATATATTACGTATAAAGGATGAATAAAAGGCCCTATATCTCAAATAGCTTAGGTCCTTATCAAGTCTAAATCCGGCTTTGATAACATTATAACATGTTGTAGTGGAGGTAAGTTTAAATATGCTAGTATAGTGTGTGAACAGCCTTAACCAATATTTGTGTTTCTAATAAAGACAATTATAATAGGAGACTGACCACAATAACCTGTTCGGATAGCAAAAAGAAATGAGCAGAAATGGTACAAGTAGCACTAGGGATAATGTAAAGAACATTACGTCCAAACTTAAAATGAAAATCGACTCCGGTCATAAGTTGAAATGGGCATGTCTTGCAAATAGATGCTGCAATTATTTAATTGTCAAACAAACAAATTGCGATTAACACTAAGAAATATATTTTGAAACTTAAATTACTGATCAAATATAGGAAAGGATATCACACATCGAGTTCATAAATCATTTAGCAGCATTAAAAACATTGGTTATTTCACAATAGAATGTCACCGCAAATGAACCTGATGGCAAACACGTAACAACTAAACCAATACACCGAACTCAGAGAGCTTATTATAAACCAAAATCAATATAAAACCCATGCGAATTAAGACAATGCTGACGAAGAGAAGAGTATTGACAGAAAACTGACCTTAAGAATTTTGTTGTCAACATCCTGATCTGTTCCTCCCTCTTCGTCAATGTTGCTCCCCAAGTAGGTAAAATTGTGTACCTTTTATTTCGTCTGGTCATTCATTTAGATAGATTTCTATGCAATGTTAATTCTCATTTGTTTACAGTCGTTTGACGTTCACACGTTACTTCTACATCTACCACTATGTCTTTTCCTGCATGTTTTGTTGTTTGTGTAACAACAGACATAGGACATTTGCAAATAGCCAGATAATTCAATTGCTTCTCAAATATCCACTGTATTTCTGTTTTGCATTGTTTGTTTGAGAACTCCAGGAATAGTAAGTTATTAGCTCTTACTTCCTACCAATGTGCAGCGGGTTGGTTTTTTTAGCTGTCTTTCATTCCCAAGATACTTCAGCTTTCGGCTTAGTGCGATGCCTAGTGCAATGATGGGGCCTTCGAGAGGGTTCTATAATTGTATAGATGACATACTACACAGCTTCCATAAGAAAGCCAGAGTATAATGACATGTCATCTACTAAGGTTTCTGTTGCATGGTTGGTTTGTCTAGTGGGACATTGGTGAGACCCACAGAAGCAACTGCATGAATCCAGTGTTTTTTTCTTCCTTTAGTTGTTTATCCTACTACCTCATTTATAACCATATCAAAGATTGCCAAGGACATACATCGTTGTCTGTCTGTTGTTTTTACTTGAAGTGGCTCCTGTTTGCCATTTAATTGTAAGTTTCTTTAAAAAAATATTATATTGACTATATGGAACTTATTTTTTCTCCAAATGGAATCTGATCCAGCGGTCCATGGGCTCATGTCCTTTGACCTAATGCCATTAGATGGCATTATATTGCTGGGAAGTCTGTGGATTTTCGGTCCACCCCGGGACAGAGCCAGAGAATAGCTATCACACCTCCAGGAAGGTAGGTTTCAACCTATGCACTGCTTCTAGCCACTGTAGCCAAGATAGGGTTCACTGTGCTCATTCCCCGCCACCAATTGACTACTGGTTATGCCGAACTTCATTGCTCCAGGCATGCAACCAAATGTTCAAGTCAAAAGGATTGTCACGTCCTGAGGCACTGTGCCTCTATGATAGGTCTCAACCATAGGAAAAACAGTGATGTCAATTTCCTCTTCCTCAGTGCTGCACAGTACATCTCTGGCTCCCTTCCAGCCACAGAGGGTGCATACATATATATTCAGGCAAATATGAAAAACATTTCAACAACAAAACAAAATCATAACTGTATAGATGACATGCCATGAATCTTCTATAAGAAGATAACCTCAATATAACGACATGTCATCCACTAAGGTTTTCTTTCTAGTGGGCCATTGGTGAGACCCAAAGACTCAACCATATGCGTCCAAATGGAATGTAAAATATGTATTAGGTATGTTATAGGAAAAGGTAATTTCTATTGGTAACCTGTTTGACTTGTCTGCATTGCATTTTTTCATTGACTCAAAGTATGATGTTTGTCTTTTGGCGATTATAAACTGGTAGCGTATTTTATTCAAGACATAGCCATCAACCAAACATTCTTTGGCTGTAGTGATTTTCTAGGCAATATAAATACGTTCAGCAGTTTGTCATGGCTTTCTGAACGGTCCGGATGCTCAAATGTATTTGGCTGGGATCCACCTCTGTACCTTGGCCGTTACAGACACGATCTGTACTACTTAGCCACAGAGCCGGTCATTGATGAGTATATGTGGAGTATATTCTTCTACTGTGCTAGTTCTCAGTCTCCTGTTGGTTAGCAGAACACAGCCCAGAGAACGGAATGTGTTTTCGCAATTGTTTTCATCTTGACTGCGATAGCTTCACCACCTTTTCTCCCTATCTATCTATCTATCTATCTATCTATCTATCTATCTATCTATCTATCTATCTATCTATCTATCTATCTATCTATCTATCTATCTATCTATCTATCTATCTATCTATCTATCTATCTATCTATCTATCTATCTATCTATCTATCTATCTATCTATCTATCTATCTATCTATCTATCTATCTATCTATCTATCTATCTATCTATCTATCTATCTATCTATCTATCTATCTATCTAGATCTATCTATCTATCTAGATCTATCTATCTATCTATCTATCTATCTATCTATCTATCTATCTATCTATCTATCTATCTATCTATCTATCTATCTATCTATCTATCTATCTATCTATCTATCTATCTATCTATCTATCTATCTATCTATCTATCTATCTATCTATCTATCTATCTATCTATCTATCTATCTATCTATCTATCTATCTATCTATCTATCTATCTATCTATCTATCTATCTATCTATCTATCTATCTATATATATATATATCTATCTATATATCTATCTATATATCTATATCTATATATCTATATATCTATCTATCTATCTATCTATCTATCTATCTATCTATCTATCTATCTATCTATCTATCTATCTATCTATACGCTGTGTCCCTTGTTTGCCCTGCGGCCTCAGGGGTGGAAGAATTATCTGGAGATGGCCTTCTTGTCGGTTTTTTATAAGCTTATTCCTGTGGCTTCTTTGATTTCTGTGATCCATCTTTTACATGATATGCCTCTAGCTTTACAACCGCTATGTCTATATGTCATGGCCATTTGTGGCATACTATCTGTCTATGGAAGCGTGTGAAAACCACCTGATCTGATGTCTTTTGATGTGTTCCAATACTGGTATTGTTGTGGTTATCTGTCTAGTGTTATCGTTTCTAATTCTATCTCTTAATGACACTCCGAGTATTCTTCGTAGACATATCATTTCTGCTGTCACTAATTTTTGTGTGACTATTTTTCCCTGACGCTTAAAACTGCAGAATGTCTTTTGGATATCTTTGATTGATTTTTATGAACGTTGGGTGCAACGATGATTTGTTTAAATTAATTATTGATGGTCCGACAAGAAAGTAAGACAGAATAGTAACAATATTACTTATTTAGCATATTGTAAGCGGCGACTCAAGGGGTTTGAGGTTTAAACATGTATCGCAATGATAAAATTATCAAAATTGTATCAAATACATTGCCTGGCCTCTAGAGTGTTGTCTTTTTTTTACTTTGTACTAATAATTTATTATAATTGGCTACCTGCTGTCTGTTACTTTGATTATTGGAGAAAAAGTCTCCACACCTTGAAAAATAAAACCAGTCTCTCAATGGTTTTGTAATGAACAATTATTAGTCACACTTTTACAAATGGCTGAAGTCGACCGAGAGTCAGACTTGATGGCACACGGACATTCATGGCCCCTACTCCTACTGTCCAGCGCTGGTGTTAATCAAGTGCCCCCAACAGTCCAGAGACTAGCCTTAGGCTATTCTATTCCAATCTAAACTGAGACATGGACAGTATTTATTTGAAGGATGTTAATGACAAGCCACGAATTTAGGCCCTTTGTGAGCCCCCCGACTTCCGGCGGCGATTCAGGGAACCAGTGTATTTGAACACCTGAGATGACTGTTCAGATCAACTTTATTAAGTAATTTGGCTAGTATTTAGCGTTTAGAAATAACTTTTTCCACGGTTCTTCAGCTGGCATTAAGTTCTCTTTAGTGATATGTGTGCATCTTTAATTAGATAATGACGGTTGTCACTCCTTGCTTGTTTCCCTTACTACTGTTACAGCTAGAGTCGCAGATACCTCTTTTCATGGTAAGGGCGGGTGTGTTCCGAAAGTAAAAAATAGTGATTTCGCATCGTTCTGGAAGACCATTTTCAAGAAAACCATATTTCTAAGGACTGTTTCGTAAGGTAGTAGGGGTAAAAGCATTCAATACATCAAGCTATTTACAATACATCAAGCTATCTACAATACATCAAGCTATCTACAATACATCAAGCTATATAAATTGCGGGTATCTACACAATAACATATATACTTCATGATAACTGGTTGGATGCAATTAAATTCACTGTGATGGTGAAACACGACACTAGCAATGTGTATGAGTCTACCTTGGTTGTATGAGGGCGTAAATTATTAAGAAGTATGTGATGTGAGATTTCAGGTAATCCTGTCGCAATTACTTTTCTTATCATCTACCTCACTGATACATATATATTTTACTTGCTGTCTCTCAATATGTTCTATACATGATATTATACCAACTCTTTTCCTAATTTCTTCATTTTTTATTTTATCCAGTTTGATAACCATTGCATCTTTTCTCAGACACTTCATTTCACCTGTGACGATTTTTCTTCGTTGCGAAGCTGTTAAAGACCATGTTTCACGTTGGAAGCATAGTGTTGGTATAAACATTGTAGATATTATCTGTTTTTAAAAAAAAATGTCCATCTTGATCTTTGAGTGAAAAAATAATGATGAAAGTTGGTATGTCACTGTGTTTGCTTTCTGGCACCGTGTTTCTATTGTGAGATTTCACACCAAAAAAAAATATTTTCTAATAGGTTTTCTATATTCTCCTCCCATTTTATGTGATCAAGTATATATGTTACATTATAATTTAAATGTTTATAAATATCAGTTCTTGTTCTATTGAATGGATGTGAAACAAATATTGTTCAAACATTTCCATATATCGCAATAAAAACTTCGACTGGAATTATCTTTAATCTATAATAATATGAACGTAACGAGATCAACGCAGATGACACTATGTGCCTACAACAAGTCAATTATATGATTAACAGACAGAGACACTGTAGAAATATTTTATAATCAATTTAATGTGTGTAGAGTAAATTTGTGCACTTCTAGAGATATATGCAAATAAGGTAAATAGGTTACTAGAAAATTGTCAATATAAATTAATAAAATTATAGAACATAACAATAAAACAAAGAACAAATACAATTGTCAACTTGTTGGTCTTATTGGGACCTTTATCAAGACAACAAAAACAGTTAAGAAAACAAAACCATAACGAAATTAACCATAAAATAAATTAAAGAAAGGGGACACCAAATAGCATTGCCAAGGACGGGGGGGGGGAGAGGTAGTAGGGAACGGGAGATTAAAGGGGAAAGGATAGAAGAAAGATAGTGCACGCAAGACCGGTGGGGGGGGGGCTACAAATAGATACAGGGAATATAGAAATGTATAAAGAAGAAGAGCATGTGACAGTATAAGATAGATAACACAATATATATACAACCAAATACAATCACACACTATATACACAACCAAATACAATCACACACTATATACACAACCAAATACAATCACACACTATATACACAACCAAATACAATCACACACTATATACACAACCAAATACAATCACACACTATATACACAACCAAATACAATCACAAACTATATACACAACCAAATACAATCACAAACTATATACACAACCAAATACAATCACAAACTATATACACAACCAAATACAATCACAAACTATATACACAACCAAATACAATCACAAACTATATACACAACCAAATACAATCACAAACTATATACACAACCAAATACAATCACAAGCTATATACACAACCAAATACAATCACAAACTATATACACAACCAAATACAATCACAAACTATATACACAACCAAATACAATCACAAACTATATACACAACCAAATACAATCACAAGTTATATACACAACCAAATACAATCACAAACTATATACACAACCAAATACAATCACAAACTATATACACAACCAAATACAATCACAAGCTATATACACAACCAAATACAATCACAAACTAAACAAATATGTATACATTCAATTTATAATCATAGATACCTATAAATATAAGCACATATACATACAAATATCTAGATATATATATAAGTATATACTGATATCACAGCACACATTACAATACAGACAAATACATGCATATAGGCAACTGAACACACAACATATATATATATATATATATGTGGATATGTGGATATATAAATATATACACATGCATAAGCATAGCAATATATATACACAAACATACATACAAATACAAGTATATTAGGAACTCACACAAGTGTATATCAAACATGATAAATACATAGATAAGAAAGATACCCACAAAACATGCACAAGCATGTAAATGTATCCAAACACAAGCAATAGTGCATAATGACACAAAATAAGCATCAACATAATATATAAAAGTAAAGTAACCCATAGCATTTATTAATGCCGTAGGGGTGTGAGATGTTAGCGATCTCACATTTCACAGGCTCTGCAAATGAGGGCGGTAGCCATCTCCTCTCCCTCGCAGTCTTTACTTCCCGGATAATTCCGGTACCCTTTTAAGGATTGGTCGACCTGGGAGCCGTTGCGATCTGAAAACATTTCCGCCTCAGCTTGGGAATGAACCCAGGACCACTCATATGCGAAGCCAGTGCGCTAACCACTGCGCTAACGCGGCTCCCAATATATAAACATGCATTCACATAAACATTTTCTCACATGAATAAATATAACATGAACATTCGCACACATAGAGATATATACATGTATTTTTATACTCATTCGTTCACATGAAGATATTCACATGTATTACTCTAACACAAGAATATGCTCATGTAAATGCGTGATCCAAAGCTACTGTATGGATACATAAAACCATGTAAAATAATAGGCATATATATATATTCGTACATATGTGTGAATGGGTACCCATCTGTTATTAAATTAAAAAATGGGGGAAAATGGAAAATTGAGGTAATACGATTACACAAAAATAAGGTACAATCATAGAATTGACAGATTGGAATACGATATAAACAACAGTAAAAACAAAGACAAATTACAAATAAACTGAAATCTAACAAAAACAGAGCTAATTGCTGATGAGCGTGCACAGAAAGAAACAATTACAAGGTACAGAGGAATATGGCGTACTTCTAGCGAACACAACAATACTGTATAGAGTACACTGGTGCACTTCTGGAGAGCGAAATAATAATAATATATAGAGTACATTGGTGTACTTTTGGAGAACTCAATAATAATATAGAAAGTAATTTCTTGTGTGGGTATAGTCTGAAGCTCTCCTCTGATATTTAGTTAATCCAAGTGTTCCTGCCAATTTGAAAACGAAAATTCCGAGCAGTAATGATGCGATCTCCAATTTCTAGAGAATAAATTCCGTCTTTCAGTTGCCCTTGCACCATCCAGAGATGGAAAATCACAGCTGAGTAGGGCACACAATTAGGGAGTACAAGTTAGGAATTATCCCAGCCTTCGGTTTTCTTTTTTTTCTTTGTGCGCGTCTAGGCTGTAAAATTGTCATTATTGTTCAGAGACGTTTAGAAATATTCAAGTCTACAATAAATTTGGTGAATGGTTTTGTTGTTAGCAATTGACAGATATACGGTAGGCTATTATGTTTTCTTTTTTGGGTTTTAGATGTCTTATTTTCTTGGAAGGTAGTTTGCCATTTATTCCAGCGGGGAAAAAAATGTTGTTTTTGTATATAGTAAGGAATGCAGCGAGAATGTCATATCTTGTAGAGATAAGCGTTATAATGACATATAGATCGCATCGTCGTGTACAAGTTGGACTTTTCTATTGTAACTATTAGAAAGCAAAAAATCCGCCGCTACTATGTTTTAACTATGATTACTGTAAGCCTGAAAATTGAGCAAATGATAGCGACATTGTTCACCTTGTATACATGTTGTAAGAGGAAGCTAAAGAGAGCTTTGGGTGGAATTAATTGTTCCATACAAAGTTGTCCCTTCAGACTTCATAAAGCGTTCTCAAGTCAAATGTGTTAGCTCGAAAGGTGCAAATATCACATCTATGATGTAATACATGACAACGTTTTCCGTTCTCGGAAATTACTTTTTTTCTTATAAAATTATTTAAGAACATGAAATAAAATATTTAATTTTCTTTTACTTTCTGTGCAAAGTGAACAGTTTGGGCGGGGGTAGGGGTGGGGGGTTTTACATAAATTCAGAGAGGAGTAGATGGCGTCCATGAATTCTGGACAGTTATTGACATGGAAGTGTGGGAAGTAAACATTTTGTAAAACATTGTTGACATAATTTATTGACAGTCTCTTACAGCACCACATGAGACCTAATTCTAGGGGAGTTTTTCCCCCCTAGCAACTACTGGTTATTACAACCAATCCGTGAATCGTGTTACTTCATTGATTTTCCAGATACTCTACCACGCCCACAAGTAGAACTAAATAAATGGTGTGGAGTCGATATGTTCACGCCCCAAACGTAAAATGCTAACAAGATTCTTTTAAATTAATATACACATGGACGGGTTGTGATTGCCTAAAGTTGCTTACATCTTTGTTGCTGATCTTGCTGTTCTCAAATAGTTCTGGCAGGCAACAGATGGCGAATGTTGTTTTAATGTCGTACACCAGTAATTGTGAAAATTTTGTTATATTATTGTGAAAATTGGGCATATTATTGTAGGCCTACAAATTTGACACTTTGCTTTCTTCTTCTAGAACACAATTATATTTTTCTCTGGTTACTAGGTCAGACTGTTTCCTTCGGCTTGGAGGTTTTCGTTTTGTTCTCATAGCTTGCCCAATGCCTTGTTTCTTGGAAACTAAAAGATCAATACAAATTTCTTCTAAAGCATTGGTTCTCAACTGTTCTTGTCCGTCGTCATTCTAGTTTAACCATTTTTCTCCGTGGCCCCTCTGGTGCTTTTTTACAAAAAGGACAGCTGACTTGTATTTTCATAACATAAAGATTTTTAAGATTCATAGATATAAGATGTTCATAAATTATAAAACAATTGGGGGAGGGGGGGGGGTCTGGTCTGGAAAAGTTTAGAAGTTGTTCACAGAGGAAAGAGGGTAATGAGAAACGTTAACGAGAAAAGTTGATATTGTTTATACATTTATAAAGTTTGTTGTATTTATATCATTTTTATTTAAACATGTGAAACAAATCAACTTTTTTTAAATTAAGTCAAAATATGTAGGGAGAATATGGAGAGGGGGGGGGTGGAATTACCAAGTTTTCAATATAATTAAGCACGGTTATTAATTCCCTAAATTCTGGACAGATTTTTTGGCAAAGCGCAGGGTGACCAGTCATTGGCGGAAAATTGTTAGCAAAATTTATGCATTACATGTATATAGCTCTTCATTTGATGTTGAAAAAATCACTTTATTTGTTTAAAAAACCACCCCCACCCCCAGGGAAGGTTTATGACCACTAGAAACGTTTTCGAAACTATAGACATGTGTGTGATCTTCTAGAATCTCTAGAGAACTATGTGCGCGCTAGAGAGATGTGTTGTCACCTAGACAGGTGTGCGACGCCCTATAAAGGTGTGTGACACCTTAGAACGATGTGTGACTCCCTTGAAAGGTATGTAGCCCCCTGGACGAGTGTGTGGCACCTTACACAGGGTTGTGTCCTGAACATGTGTGCAGCATCCTAGATAGATGTAACGTCAACCTCGTATACCTGTAGTAACGGCGACATCTTATACCTGTAGTAACGTTAACCTCTTATACCTGTAGTAAAGTCAACCTCTTATACCTGTAGTAAAGTCAACCTCTTATACCTGTAGTAACGTTAACCTCTTATACCTGTAGTAACGTTAACCTCTTATACCTGTAGTAAAGTCAACCTCTTATACCTGTAGTAAAGTTAACCTCTTATACCTGTAGTAAAGTTAACCTCTTATACCTTTAGTAACGTTAACCTCTTATACCTGTAGTAAAGTTAACCTCTTATACCCGTAGTAACGTTAACCTCTTATACCAGACGTAATGTCAACCTCTAATACTCGTTATAATACCAATCTCGTATTGAATTATGCGAGAAAGAATGATGTGTCCTATTGGACCAAAACAGTGTAAACACAATGAGAAGAATTTGCTGCAGCACGTAATATTGCATTGGCGTAAATATCCAAACAGATCCACATCAAACTGCAACAAAACAAAAACAAAATAAAACAAAGCGAAGTTCACTAAAGAAAAGATAGAAACACGGAGAAGCAGCAGTATGGGAAAAAACCCTAGTTATTAACTTTGAAAAGAAAGAAAGAACGTTGTGGAAACTAACAAAGCAAATAATTGATAACAACAATTCTCAGCGACAAACAGTTATACTATAAGATACATGTAAACTCTATACTGTCAAGCAAGCAGCAGACATGCTCGCAGAATCCTATAGAAAAGAACGTAACAAATACCATTAACGCATGCAGACAACTAAATATTCATCAAGAAATAAAGAACGGAAGGAACAACATAAACTGTCTATATGTCATGTCTAAACATATCCCGTTAGGAGAACTAAAAGAATCTATTCGTAGCATATCCCATTCACGATATAGCCATCAACCTAACATTTCTTAGCTTAGTTAATTTATAGGAAATATAAACACGTTCAGGAGTTTGTCATTGCTTTCTGGACGCTCCGGATGTATAATTGCCTGCCACGAGATTCGAATCCTATACCATGGCTGTCACTAAACGACAGAAAAGGCATTACCAAACAAATGCTTAACACTGTAGGACATGAAGCAATGTATATACTATTACACTATACTATATATTACACATATACTATTACATATATACGATTACACATATACTATTACACATATACTATTACACATACACTACTACACATATACTATTACAGTTGCAGTGCGGTAAATGTACCACAATCATTGAGAGAAGCGCTCGGCAGTCCTATCATAAAGAAAAACAGGAACAAACAGAAGTCTGACAGCTACAGACCAATAAGTGTAACTAGTTGCGTATGCAAGACAATGGACAAGACGTTCAACGGAAGTTTGAAATGGTACATAGAATCAGAGAAGCAATTGGTATCAGAACACGTGGATTTAGAGAGTACAATAGCGGAGAAGACCAATAAAATTTCTGTCCCAGATAATTCAAGGTGTATTTCAGGAAAAGAAGAAAGTTTTCACACTATGGAAAGATCTCCAGGAAGCATCTGACAAGGTCTGCAATGATGATAAAGCTTTAACGGAAGGGAATAAAGGGTAACTCGAGTAAGTGGATACGAATTTTATTCTTTATTAGAAACTGGCTTCACAGTACGTGGACATTCCCATAAGTGCTCCACCTTCCGTTCCAGCAGCCATCCGACTGTATGTAGAGTCCCGGTCAGGTGTTGATTGTGTGATCTTCGGGTCTTTCCACAAATTTAACTTTTCCTTCCCTCCCTTCTAGAAGAATATGATTCTACTTACACAATCGGAAAGCAAGAGTCATTATTGAAGACCACAGCAGGAACAAAGGTAATCCTAAATCAGAGTTCGTCAAGGCTAATTACTATTTCAAACTATTTTTGCGTTCATAGATGGTATAATCTGCGAACTGTCACATGGTGCAAAAGTCGCCATGTATGCTGATGACTTGGTGATGTGTAGGAGAACACATACATATCGCAATACATGTATCAACACAGGAGAGAAGCAGGTATGCCTTGATACCAGACTAGATAAGAGATTGACATTGAGAAAATAGACACAGAAGCAAGAAACAAATTCGCTCTCTTGAGGAAATTGGCAGAAACACGCTGGGGGGGGGGGGGGGCAATAAAGCAACTTTAATTAAGGTATATACTTAGAAAAGTAGTAGAAAACGGATCATAAGCAATGACTTCAACTGCCAAATGCAATGTACATTTCAGGACAAGGTACAAAATCAAGCATCGTCTTATCATAGGTGACATGAAGACTCTCCTATAAATGAAATGGGGGAAAAAATTAAAGACATGAAATACCGTACAGGCGGACATTAAGACCATGATCCATGCAGAAAAGTGCAACGCATGCCAGATAAAGACATCCAATAAGACTGCTTTTTGACCTATCCAGTAGAATGCTGAAGAGAAGTGGTTCTATTCACCGGTCTAAAAAAACTAAACATTTATGTTTTTTTGGCATTTATGTTAATAGCCAATGTGCAGTAAGAACAAATGCAGGTGTGTCCAATAAGTTCCAAATTCATTCAGGAGTTCACCAGGGATGTGTCCTATCCCCTATACTTTTTGCAACATATATCGACCACATCTGTAAACTAGCAAGTACCAATGAAGAAGATAACATAAAAGACAAATTGAACGAGCTACTCTTTGCAGACGACCAAGTACTAATAGCGACATCAGAAGAACAATTGCAAGACCATATGAATAGACTCCACACAACATGTCAAAAATGCAACGTGACGATCAATATTAAAAAAAACCCAAATAATGGCAATAGCAAAGAAAGAAAGAAATATCATTATCTCCATCGATGATAAACAACTTAAACGGGTAAATGAGTTCACTTACTTAGGAAGCATTATATCGAGTGAAGAGATACAAAATAGATGCAACAAAACATACCAGATCCTATTACAGATGACACGTATTTTCAAGAACAAAAATGTAAATATAGACACTAAAGTTGCATTATACAAGACTATTATTATTCCATCACTATGCTACCAGTGCCAAACCCGAACAATGGCAGCACAAGACAAAAGAAAAATAGTGACAACAGAAATGACATGTCTACGAAGAATACTCGGAGTGTCATTAAGAGATAGAGGGAGAAATGATAACATCAAACAGATAACCAAAACAATACCAGTATTGGAACACATCAAAAGACAACAGATCAAGTGGTTTTCAGACGCTTCCAGACTACCGACATATAGCATGCCACAAATGGCCATGACACATAGACATAATGGTTATAAAGCCAGAGGCAGACAATGTAAAAGATGGATCACAGAAATCAAAGAAGCAACAGGAACAAGCTTACAAACATCGCAGAAGAAGTCTATCTCCAAAGAACTCTTCCACCCCTGACGCCGCAAGGCAAACAAGGGACACAGCGTATAGTTTAGAAAAAAACTAAACAGAAAGTAAAATAATGAACTACCAGACATAACAAACTAAATAACACCAACACCTTTCACAGTTCCATGGAAGCAATATGATAATCTCACTTTCCACGAAAAACAGCAATTATGTAGGAGATTATTATTTAAAAGAAAACAATTGTATGCAAGTTTATTGAATATAATTCTTTTTACCACAGGGGACCGTGGATACAAGTATATACTGATGGATCAGCAATTAACTAGTGTGCAGAAGTACAGACTATGAGCTTAACCGCAGTAATAATTGAAAATACAACAAATCAATGTCAACAGATGGTGTCTCTTACTGATGCAATGTCTGTCATAGAAGCCCTTGACAGAAATAAACAGCATGACATGAATAAAACATACGAGAAGTAAACATCAAAAGAATGGTAGTACCACAGTGGATACCATCACACCGTGACAGTCCAGGAAATAAAAAGGTAGATATGCCGGCAAAAGAAGGAACATCACAGAAACAAAAAAGGCCCAAAATCACCTATCAGGAAAGGACAGTCTTCATCAAAGCTATTAGGAAAGTCGACCAACCAAAAGCAACTATCGATATCTCGACAGTACTGAGCAGGTTATCATCGTTCACATCAAGACAGAACAGACTAAACAGTCACTTAAATATACCGATTCCATCAGCTATGTATCTATGTGGGCAGGTAGCACAGACCGCGGAACATATCCTGCAAGACTTTATTACCGTAAGCAAGTGGAGGGAGGAGCATTGACCCACAGAGATATACATCCACAGAAAACATTTGGGAGCTTTGAGAAAGTTGAAAATTCAGCATTTCTCTCTCGAGTATACCAGACTTTCTGTGTAGAGATGTTACACTGCAAATCTGAAGAAGATAATATTATTAATATCAATCTGTTATCCAAAAAAACAACAAATAGAAAAAAATTGGTAGCGTATCCTTTACAGGACTTAGCTATCAACCCAGCTTTTGTTGGTTGTGGTGATTTTCTAGGCATTATAAATACGTTCAGTAGTTTGCCATTACTTTCTGAATGGTCCGGATGCACAATTGCCAGTGGCAGGAACCTTGGCCGTCACAGATGCGCTCTGTACCACTTCGCCACAGCCGGACAATAATAATCTTTTATACCATCATGAATACTGACATTTTATCAATCAATCAAGTATCATGTCGAGTGACGTAGGCGATCATACTTCTCCACAACTCTCTGTCTCTTGTGTTGCTAATAAGTTCAGTTGGTGACTTCTTTCTTTTTGTGCCACAATGACAAACCATCCAGATATTTCTCTCTTTCTCTTCCTCTGCCTCTTCTTCTCTTGATATTCCGGTGTTTACTTAATGTTCAAGTTGTACTTTTCTCATCACATGTCCTAAAAATAATGGTTGTCTGTTTCTAAATTTTTATAATTTGTTATTTTACTCCAGCATCTCTGAGACCTTCTGAATTCGAGTACATTAGAACTTGTATACTACAATTAATAGCAAAATCTTATACCATTATTAATACCAACCTCTTATACCAGCAGCATTGTAAATGTTTTCTATCAGTGGAAATATCAACCTCTAGTACCAGTAATAATGTTAACTTTTTGTAAAAGTATTTATATCAATCTCTTATACAAGTAGTTATGCTAACCTTTTATCAGTAGTAATGTCAACATTTTAACAGGTAATAGCAACCTCCTATACCATTAGTAATGACAACCTCCTATGACAAAAGTAATGTCAACCTATTATGCCACTAATAAAGTCAAGATTTTCTACCAGTAGTAATATCAAATCTCTTACACCATTAGTAATGTCAACCTTGTAAAGTTGTTAGCATCATATTTCTTAAAACCTTGTTTTTATACTTTCCATATTTGTGCATGTTCCAATAAATTTGAACAATTCATAAGTTGACTGTCACATTCCATCCCCATCATACCCCGGCACCTCGCATCCTTTTACGTCATTTCTCTATCCTCCAAATAGACCATTTCTCTATCCTTCAACTAGATCATTTATTTATCCTTCAACTAGACCCTTTTTCTTGTCCTTTGTTTTCGCCACCCCCCCCCCCCCCAGTAGTTTATCGAAGAGATACTTATCTTTGTAATTTCTTGGTTCATTCCAGATTACGCACATGTGGATTTCACACTGGAACTGTCCCTCTTACCTGGCAACGTTTGACGTGCCCTTTTGTTATTATAACTTCTACGGTTCAGTTCACCAAGTCCCGATTCGACATTAAAGACTCTTTTGACGTATGTTCTGTCATTTAATATACTCCATCATATATAAGCGTTGTGATATGAAGTATATTAGTGAAACCGGCAAACGTTTCAAAGATTAATAAATCTCACTGATTATCGTAATTCTACCGTGAATCTTAACAGTGCTGACGTTCCAGTAATTGGTCTATTTCGGTGCAACTCTGGTGAGCGCGAATGCCTTTCTCTAGAGTATCGGTTGATTTTTCCCTCTGAAGTCCTCAAAATCTGAAGTAATTAACATTACTGACCAATATGTTTGACATTGTTTCATCTTTCATGTCGTCTTAAGTACTTCCTCTTAATAACTTCAATTCCCATATTTTAAGTGTTCTTGCAATTATTTGTATGTGTACATTTTCATAAGTGAGTATTTGTCGTGTGTAAACACATTTGTGTTGTTCTTTCGTTGTTTATGTGTGCCAAAATATAACTGTTTTTTAATCCCATCTATTCATCCATTAGTTAATTGTACATTACAATACATGATTTTACAAATTTGTTACTTCATTTACATATCTCTAAATATATTGCGTTTCCTCTATATAACAGGCGAGGCGATACATATGTATATGTATAGATAGAGGCATGTGTTTATATTGCCTAATGTTTCCATAAAACTACTTGGGGTCACATATGTGTATGTGTATATATCTATATTCGAATGTATGTTTTATATTAATGCATGTTGTGTTAATGTATGTTTGGGTGAATGTTTAATGTTAATATATGTATATATTTCTCTGTTTGGACGTATGTTTATGTATTTATCTTTATGTCAACAAATGATTATGGTATGGCAAGTATATCTCTTTATGGGGGTGATTATTTATGTTAATACACGTATCTGCTTTTTATGTGATGATGTGCAGTTATTATAATTTGAGTTCATTCTTGTATTTGGATGTATTTACGTCCTTGTGCATATATGTGTGGCTACTTTTCATCTATGTGCTGACTGGTGAATACATATACATTTGTGTTTCTCTCTCTCTCTCTCTCTCTATATATATATATATATGAATGTTAGGTTTTATATATTCATTCATTTTCCTTTTGCGCTGAAGTTAACGCATAGGGCAGAGTTCAGATCTCTCCAATTCTGTCTGTTCAAAGATATTCTATGCAGTTCTTGAATAGTATGGATATGGATTGTTTACTTTCTCTAAGTATTGCTTTTCTGAGTGATTCTTGTGGTCTACCACTGGCTCTTTTGCCTGCAGGTATCGATTTTAGAGATTGGTAGTGTATTCTTTTGATGTCTGCGCATAGGACATGCCTGATTTAGTACCAAAGGCGTTTTCTGATAACATCTGTGATGAAATTTTGGTGTGTCTCTTCTGTGATTTTATCATTTGATTTGAATTCACTCCAATGGGTGTTAGTTATCCTACGAAGACATTTGTTCTCGAAACTCAGTAATTTATTTTCTGAAGATAAAGAGTTTTTCCAACATCCATATGATAGCACCGGAATAATGTAGGAATTAAAAAAGCGCATTTTCGTGCGTGTGCTCATTGACTTTGACCTCCAGATATTAGACAGTCTGTTAAAGGCACTTGATGCTAGTGCAATACGAGTTGTAATTTCTATCATGACATCACCACCGAGTGTTAGTTTTCTTCCAAGGTAGGTGAATCCGTTTAAAATAATTGCGTTAGGTGAATTGATGAAGTCCATAATTTTTGTTTTTGGTGCATTGATTTGGAGACCTATTTGTCCTTCGATGAGTTTTAATCTATCAGTTTTTGTTTGTGCATCTTGATGGTTTTCACTCAACAGTGCAAGATCATCGGCAAAATCCAAGTCTTCTAATGTTGTTTTATTTATTCATTTGATTCCAAAAAATTTTTTGGATGTGTTTTTTCTCACAGCCCAGTCAATTGCGATATTGAATAGTAGTGGTGGCATAGGGCAGCCTTGCTTATCACAAGTTATCACAGGGAACCATTCTGAAATGTCTTTTTTTTGCTCTAACACAGTATTTTGAGTTGGTATAGAATGATTTTATCACATTTATATATTTGTTTTGGAATCCATATATTTTTAAAATAACCAAAGCGATGGTTGATGGATGCTGTCGAAGGCTTTTTTGAAAATCAACGAAGTTTATTATGAGATTAGATCTAAATTCTAGACATTCTTCAATTATTGTTCTAAGAGTGAATATATGATCGATGTAGAAGGTAGAAATAGTCACTGTTCCTTGTTTTTTGCTATTTAGTGTTTTTTTTACTATTTATGGGTATAATACCCAAATTAAATACGAATAAGAGCAGATAATAAAAGAATATCCAACCTTAAAGCCAAAGGTGGACCAAGAATACGGTGGATAGAAAACATCAAGTTAGCCTTGAACAAGAATGCAATCAAGGCGACACCACTGGCCTTGGTATAACCACTTAAGCTCCCAACCCTACGCTTAACGGCAAGTGTGGATACGATCAACCATCATTGACCTGGGAATAAACAATAGAGAATAGATGATAAGAAATCAGCCATATACACACCACTGAGGACAGGGTGTTCTCAAACCAATGATAACCTACGTTACACAGACCCTGCATGATGATTTTTAAGTGCATACGACGAGCCTGTAAAAATGTGACATGTATAAAGAACGACACTTAGAGTTCGGTGAAGTATTGTTTCTTGTCACCGCCGTCGTTCTTCAGCTAGCCATTAGTTACCATGCAACACCAATAGTAACAACTAATGTGTGACCGATTTACGATATTAACGGAACAATTAGGTTCAGGCGGACATCGTCTCGTTGTCCCTTATCTACTACCTATCAAATCGGTGGATTTGATAAGATTGAGAGATGTGTTTTTTAGTCTATATGCTCAGTCTACAATTTCGCATGGATGTGGTCACAGTTTACAACATACACTACTTGTGACCTTTGTCTGATATATCAAGTTAAAGAAAAAGAAAGAATTCTTGTTTGCAACCGTCTCCGCCGATGCGATTATTAAATTCGATTATTCCCCTTGGCAATGTTTGTCAATTGCTATTTATCAACTAGATTGGTTCGGATCCAGTTGGAACCCGTCGTGCCGTCTGGACGCAATTTAATTGGTTGATTACCCTATATACCTCACATTGTCAATGTGCTTGCCAAACTGACTGGCTGTATGGGACCAAAAGCGAGCATGACATTGAACCCATATTTTAGCTAAGTATATGGATATTAATGGGTTGCTTTGTTAAATTCTCCGGATTCAATAGGTGAATGCTAATGTCGCTGTTAAGAGGTAGTTCTTAAAAAATCGCTGGCAAAAACCATTGCAACCTGGTTAGATGTTGATTATTTATAGCGACGTTGATTAAATTGCGATCACGCTCGAGATGTGGCTGTGTCATTTGTGGTTCTAAATTAGTGTGGAAAAATAAATTCTGTGAGAACTATCACAGAACAATCAAATGACATTTATGAAACAGGCACTATAGCCAAAGACCTGAAATCCTCAATATTCATACAATTACCTAAGAACCCAGGGATGTGGATAGTACAATATATAGCACAATATGTTTATTGAGTCATATAACAAAAATTCTGCTCAAGATAATACATGAAAGAATTAAGAACAAGATAGACACTGAATTCGGTGAAAAGAATTTGGTTTTAGGAAAAAAGAGCAGAGAAGCTATACTTAGTATCCGCCTATTTCTATATGTATATATATATATATATATATATATATATATATATATATATATATATATATATATATATATATATATATATATATATATATATATATATATATATATATATATACACAGAAGTAAAATATGTATCTACATTTGCTTCATAGATTCATGCAGGACCTTTGACATAGTCCAGCATGTCAAATTAATCGAATGCCTTAAAGAAGTATGCATAGATGGAAAAGACATCAAACTGATTTGAGACATATATTGGGAATAGACTGCATCAATCTATCTATCTATTCGCAGAAACCCTTTGTTGCCTTTCGGCGTCAGGAGTAGAAGAGTTCTCTGAAGACGGCCCTCTTGTGTGCTGAGTATATTATGAATTTGTCGCCTCTTTTATTTCAGTGGTCCATCGTTTTCGTGGTCGGTCTCTAGGTCTGCCTTCGCTGTATCTGTGTTGCATAGCTTTCTGTGGTATACTGTCTGATAGTAGTCTGCTGATGTGTGCAAATCAATTGATCTGTTGCCTCTTTATGTATTCTAAAATTGGGATTGTGTCGATTTTTTTGTCGGATGTCCTCATTCCTCACCCTGTCTCTTAACGATATTCCTAGGATTCTGCGTAAGCATGTCATTTCGGCTGTCATCAGTTTACGTTTGTCCTGCGCTGTCGTTTGTCTCCGAGAAACCTTCCATTTTCTACGAGCGACTTGAGTTCTCAGTCGGATTGCTAATCCTGTCACAGTGTTGTATCGGGAAAACCTCACCTGGCTACACTGTGATCTCTAATTAATACATACATTAATGAGTCCACCTATTCCAGATGAAGAATCCCGAAACACCGAACTACTCTTCCATTTGTGACGAGTGGGGATCAACACAGCTGTCGTCTCACGCCATTTTTACCGGAAGTTTCGACTGCATCAATAAGGTGTGAAAACAGATACTAACAGATACATAGAAATAAGAAGAGGGGTAGGAGAAGGATGTCTTACCAGCCTATTAAATATCTACACAGAGAATATCTTTAAACATATAGAAGAAATGCCAGGACTCAAGATCAGTAGGAAAATAATAAACAACCTGAGACATGCAGATGACACTGTTCTTTTAGGAGAAAGTGAACATGAACAATAACGACTAATAGATCAGGTCGATAAATCAAGTAAAGAATACGGACTACGAGATTAAAAACAACATGAAATCAATAAATCACAGAAAAACGGTTGCTATACATAAAAAATCCACAGAGAGTAACCACAACAAGTAGAACATTGCCAATATCTTGGACACAATCACGAATGATGGCAGATGTGAAACACAAGTTAAAAGAAGAATATATATATATCATTCCTTCCTCTTTTACCCGGTACGGGTGATGAGGCAGATACAATGTTCTTGTTCTCGCTTTTCTTGTTCTCGCTTTTTTATGTGTCTTCTGGTCACTCCTGTTGCTTTTCTCAGATAGCTCACCTCAGTTGTAACCACGGTTTTTTTTTTTTTTTTTTGTTTTTTTTTTTTGTTCAGGATCATGTTTGACATTGGTAGCACAGAGTTGGAATGAAGATACTTTGAGTTAAAAAAAAATTTTATAGTTTTTTTGGTCATTGGTAGCATTTTGTGTTTCAACAAAAGGGGATAATTGTCCCAATATTTGATTTGCGATGTTACAAAGAATGTCTAGTTCGGTGTCCATCTTAAGTAGAATAGGAATGGATTATTTAGTGCTTTCACGACATGAGAAAAATATTAACATTTAAATAAATTACGAGGAAGCTAAAAATGAGAATTATAAAATGCTACATCTATTCTATATTAATGTATGGCTCCGAAACATGGACATAAAAAAACAATTAGAAGTTAGAATGGATGTCTTCGAGATTTAAAGGAATATGGAGAACATCATTAAAAGAGAAGAAAACAAGCAAAGAGGTTCCAACAAAACTTAATATGAAGAAATAATTGGTAAAGAAAACAACAATCAACAAATAAATTATTTTGGACACATTAAAAAACATGACTCCTTGTTGAAGACCTTACTTGAGGGTAAAGTTGAAGGAACGCGAGCACGAGGTACGCAGAGAAACAAATGGGATAGTAACATCACAAGATGGACAGGTTACAGTCTAGCAGAGTGCACAATTAAAACAAGAGACAGGAAATGTTGAAGGTCTTTAGCAGCCAACCTTCGTTGTGGATACGGTATTTGATAAAGATGATTAACCGACAGTGGTACGTTGCGGGATATCCCTTGCAGTTCCGTCCCAGTGCAGAGACGAAGCGAGACCGTAGGCAGTAAGAACTCTGTACAGAATTAATTAATGACCTCATTTGTTACGATTGTAATTATTGTCATATTTTTCGTTGATCATTATTCATATAATTGGATTTGCATGCCAAAAATTGCCAAGGCAGACCAAATAAATTGGCGGAAATAATCAAAATCGACTTTTCATGTCATGTTTTCAATGTCTGTATTCATTGTATGTATTATTGTCTGTATCATTGTCTGTATCATTGTCTGTATATGTCTTTATACCGGTTCCAGATCATGGATGGAGTCTCTCTCAAATGTATCGTACTTCTCACACACATTTACCAGGAAAAAAATACACAACGTTTTCTAGAAAGAAATCTTTAATATCAGCGAAACACTGAAATAAAGAGAAAATGTATAGCATAAAATTACAAACAAAAGAAAATATCACAAATGGTAACAGAAGCAAATATAGTATGCAAAATTATATGACTAATGATGAAATCTTATGTACAAAATACACATTGTAGCATATGTACGTTAACTGTAAACACATGTACAACACTCATGAAACAAGAGAAAACAAATAAAGAACCGATAAAGTAATATACAGTGACAAATATTTGTGTTGGGGGTATGTACGTAAATACTGATGAAGTATTACTGATCGCATAAGGATACAACGAATAGAAATACAGGGACCTGCTATGCATAATGTAAGAGGTGAATAAGGTGATGTGGGGTTAGGATGGGTGTCCATATAAAATTGAGGGTCAGCGCGATACAGAAACCATTCTGATATAGGATGTTTCGGGCAGAAGGCCGAAAAGATTTAATAATGCCTTGAAGCAGGCAGATTGAAAGGCATATAGACAGACAGCCAGATAGACATGCAGATAGTCAGACACAGCCAGATAGATAAGTTGATAAATAGATAGATAGATAGTTAGATAGATAGACATACTATATATATATATATATATATATATTATATAAATATATATATATATATATATATATATATATATATATATATATATATATATATAGATAGATAGATAGATAGATAGGATAGATAGATAGATAGATAGATAGATAGTAGATAGATAGATAGATAGATAGATAGATAGATAGATAGATAGATAGATAGATAGATAGATAGATAGAAAGATAGATAGATAGATAGATAGATAGATAGATAGATAGATAGATAGATAGATAGATAGATAGATAGATAGATAGATAGATAGATAGATAGATAGATAGATAGATAGATAGATAGATAGATAGATAGATAGATAGATAGATAGATAGATAGATAGATAGATAGATAGATAGATAGATAGATAGATAGATAGATAGATAGATAGATAGATAGATAGATAGATAGATAGATAGATAGATAGATAGATAGATAGATAGATAGATAGATAGATAGATAGATAGATAGATAGATAGATAGATAGATAGACAGACAGATAGACTAGATTAGATAGATAGATAGATAGATAGATAGATAGATAGATAGATATGATAGATAGATAGTAGATAGATAGATAGATAGATAGATAGATAGATAGATAGATAGATAGATTGATAGATAGATAGATAGATAGATAGATAGATAGATAGATAGATAGAAAGATAGATAGATAGATAGATAGATAGATAGATAGATAGATAGATAGATAGATAGATAGATAGATAGATAGATAGATAGATAGATAGATAGATAGATAGATAGATAGATAGATAGATAGATTAGATAGATGATATTAAAATAAATAAAGACGACACTGTTGACGTTTCTATCAAAAGGTCTTCGTCTGAAGGAATATATAATAATAAGAACAAAATATTAATTTAAGAACTTATTTTTATGTTGATGTATTAGCATCAGTGGGTGTATCATCCTACGAAAGGATGCTACATGGAAAAGAGAATAAGTTTATGTGGTTTGTTCATGAACGATAGGGTAGGTGCACCAACTTTATTGCACACACCACGTAAAGATGTAGAAGACTTAGTAGTGAAATCAGGATAATATTTAACAACAGGACTCAAGAAAGAGAGACATCTCATAATGTTCACCGGACTACATCCTGCTAGCATGTACGTATTCTTATAACGAAAGTAAACGAAATATAATAAAAAATAGAGAAGAATTCATTTGATCGAAACATTGACAGTTTTTTTTCCCTCATTAATGTTATTACTATTGTTTTTATCACTTTTGTATTAGCGGTGCTAGGTATTTGCAACACTTATTTACTTCATTACAATCACGTTTGTATTTGTGTTCTGAATCTTGGATTTTCTCTCCCTTCTTTGGTAATTATATAGATATCGGTGGTAGTTGTGGTGATGGTAACGATGACCATGGCAATAATGATGATGGTAGTAGGTGGTTTTATTTGTGGTGATGATGCAACCCAAACGATTGCGAGTTTGTTCTTTTGCTCCCTATTCCAGAGGTCGTTGGCTTTACTAACAGTTCCAGGGTGATGTATTTCTGTCACTTGCTGCTCCAGATTTTCTCCAGAGCTTTTGCAAGTCATATACAGTAGTTGAACTGTGCAATGAAACATGAAAGGACAAAGTGACTGAAAGATACACTGGAAAAGTGGCTGTAAGATTCAATGAGAAAGTGGCTGAACGATACGATGACAAAGTAGCCTTTAAGATACAATGGCAAAGTGGCTGTAAAATACATTGACAAAGTGGCTGAAACATGCAATGAAACAGTGACTGAAAGATACAATAACAAAGTGACTGAAAGATATAATGACAACGTGACTGAAAGATACAATGACAACGTGACTGAAAGATACAATAACAAAGTGACTGAAAGATACAATGACAAAGTGACTGAAAGATACAATGACAACGTGACTGAAAGATACAATGACAAAGTGGCTGTAAGATGCACAGAAAAAGTGACTGAAAGATGCAATGACAGAAACTAGAGAATGGTCAACTCACAAGAGAGCTTTGCACTGCCTTTCTAGCAATATCTAGGTATGCTGCAGATATATAAATAATCTCCCCCCCCCCCCGATTGTCATCAGTTTCGGTGGTCTTCAGTAGGAATTATCACAACAGAGACGATGGTTTCGGGATTGCATCTCTACATCGTTCCTCCTTGTGCCTGTTACATCATGCATGGCCGGAAGCAGGGTTATTATTTGCTCCCTGTCAGTAAAATAGGGCAGTGATAGTATCTTATATATGTACCCATCAAGAAACGTAAACATCAGTAGCTGGAAAATAGCAAAATATATATTTTTTTAATATATAAATTATACTCCATAACTAATTAATCAGAAATTAGTCGTCGAATCATCATCATTGCCAACTGGACACATCCATAGTTGCTCCGATCTCTCCCTGAGTTTATCTGCCATTACACTTCTGTTGACAGTACCGGTACTCAGCTAGTTGATCATAATTCATCTGCACCTTCCAAAATGTTCACCTCTAGCAACACTGCATTTCAAACCCTGATCTTTAATCCTGGCCATTGAAAGGCAATCATCATCCACATTAATCTCACTCTCGTGTGCTATATCTCTTATATCTACCAACACCGCTATGTGCTGCGTTATCCTGGACAGTATATGCGAGACAAGCTCGACAGCTTAACTCGTTCCACCTTCCCATAAGAAATCTCATGGGAGTACGTTGGCAGGATCGAGCACCAGACACGGAAATCCTTCAAAAGTCCCATACGCAAAGCATCCATAACCTACTGACTAGGTCCTAACTCTGCTGGACTGCCTACATCGTCCATATGTGAGACAAGCGCCTTCCAAGAGACGCTTGATAGATGGGGAGCTGTGCGATGGTAAACGTTCAAGCCAAGGGCAGAAAAGGTCTTCAAGGATCACCTTAAAAACTCTCTCAAGCTCTGTGGCATTGATCCTCGCTCCTGCGAGACTACATCCCTTGGTCGCTTATTTTAGCACATCCAGATCACTGTTGGCATCACTAAATTTGAAAAAGAAAGAACAATTTAAGATCGACGGAAGAGGAAGAACAAATTCGTATGATTTGACCTGCCAACAGCCCCGGTATGAATTGACCTGACAACAGTCCCGGTATGAATTGACCTGCCAAAAGTCCCGGTATGAATTGAACTGCCAACAGTCCCGGTATGAATTGACCTGCCAACAGTCCCGGTATGAATCCCATTGAACATTTTTGTGATTAGCTTGGGCGGCGAGTTAAGCAACACCATCTATCTTCTGGAACTATACATGAACTGTTTCTGGTACTTCTGCATCAGTGCCAGGCAGTGCCCAAATGTTTCATTCGCATGTGTATAATCTCCATGTGACTGACGCAGTCTTGAATGTATCGCAAATATTGAAGGACCACACGGTATCGACAATGTTGACATTTGGTGTTATTCTCATTAATATTACAAATGAGTTTTGTGTTGATATCTGTTCTTTCATTGCACACACGGACAGCACAAACAATTCTAAGGTCATAAAATATAGTGTTGATTGTAGCTAATACACATGGTATGATATATTTTGTAATGCTGTCAGTTTTGTCTAATCAATTGACTTAGCGCTCTTCCATTAAAGGAACCCTTAATTTATATATATATATATATGTTTCTAAAGAGGTATTTAAGAGATATGTGTGCTGATAAGGCAATTCATTCAGTTGAGAAAAATAGAACGTGTGTACTGATGTAAACATACACAAAAACAAGTGTCAATATGACAAGCATAAAATGTATAAACTAAATATACCTCTCACAAAAATATACCAGAAACCCTACATTCACATTATATATGTACGACACACTATTACAACTAAAACTTCAAAAATGTCTGCAATGTATATAGTAAGCAACTATTACGTGTTTAATTGTTCTCTATCTTTTTTGATACCCATACACAGACGTGTTTAAAGAGACTTATAAATGCGGATCAATGGGCTTTGTGGCAATTGTGAGAAAATAATTTCCAACTAATGGAAATTGGGAATGAATCGGTTAAATTCTGATGTTTTACTTTTTTAATTGATAAAATTACGTTTTGCAGTCTTGGCTTCTTGTAATATATGCTTCTTCTTAGGATGACATATTTCAATCACATAAATGAAAAGTGAGAAATTGTAATATACGAAAGAAAACATTACTAATATTCTAATTCTTGCTATAATTAGTTCTCTTCTTTATCCATTGCTCTTTATATTATAAGTTTTGACTTTACGTAATTGTAATAATCGTTATCATCAAACCGTGTCGAAAGTCAATAATACAGCCAGCGGGCACATCGGGAATCATCCTTCAAATGTGGAAATATTTAACTCTTCCCGTGAGTTTCAATGGTCAGCGTGTGTACTTTATGATCACAGGAAATACAGATCCACAGAAAATGACGTCACTTTTAAAGATAAACCGATGTGTCTTCAGAATTATACTTGACGGGACTCAATCAAACATATACCCCATCAATGTCGTATGTATGTCACATTAGAAACATTCACACATAAATCCCGCCATGCCTCTCTGTTCTGTGTCTCCCGTTTGAGGGTAGGGAGTCTTATTCCTGTTCAGAATTTGATATTCTGGATCCATGCTTTCATTTTGTTTTCTTTTCTCTTTCTTCTCCTGTTCTAACCCGCCATATAACCTTCTCATTAATAACGGTTGGTTGTGGTTTATATTTCTAACACTTTTAACTGATTTAACCCTGTACAAGAGAAGGGTTAAAACTTCTGAGCTGAATAAAGCTTATAGGAGAGTAACAATGAAGCGAAATTATCAAAATATGTCACTTCAGATTCACATACTCACTGACATGATGATTATAATATTTGCAGTTTTTCAAATTAGTCAATCGTAATTAGTAAGAATACTGCACAAACTAGCGCAGTTGTGTGCTTAATGTTGATACCTAATAAGTTGACTAATATTTAGAGCAGCGCTGATCTGCTTGATTTCTTCTTGATTCAGTCCTTATCTTCAATAACAGGTAGAACTGCATTAAAACTAGGATCCGACCGGAAAAAAATTGAAAATGTATGTGAATTAATGAAATTTTGCGAATCGTTGAAAGCACACATGAAAGAACAAAATAGCTATTCGATCACAAGGCCTTTATCAAGAACAGAACATTGCACATGACGAATAAAGGACAGGCACTGTTTATCAACACATTCGATTCAGGGTGCCGGCTGTGCACTCACTTTTATGAAACTGTTGACGTACTCCTTTGTTTGAAGGCTCAACTATGAATGGTAGGGAAATGGTTTTATCTACTAGACCACGTAAGAAACGCTCTATATGGAACAAGGCAACAGTTCACAAACGCTTGGAAAATGATAGCATGGCATTTGGTCCAAAGGGAATGAGACCATAGGCAACAAATCAGCAACAAATCATCACATGACACTGCTAATTAAAGGAAGAACTGTTGGAAGGATAAGAACAATAAATGTGCGAAAATAAAGTGACATTGGAGAAATAACTGTAAAAAAGTGTGTATGTTGCTATGTGCTTCCATCGATTCGACAAACGTCGCCATCATGCGTCTTTTAATTGTGTCTTCCTTATACCAGGGAATACCCATATATAGACACGAGTTCCGTACTCATAAACAGTCGTGAGTTAGGTACTCATTTACAAGTCATCAGTATGGTATTCATTTACAGTCGTGAGTTAGGTACTCATTTACAAGTCATCAGTATGGTATTCATTTACAGTCGTGAGTTAGGTACTCATTTACAAGTCATCAGTATGGTATTCATTTACAGTAGTGAGATAGGTGCCCATTTACAGTCGTCAGTAAGCAGGGCCGGTCTTAGGCCATTGCAACCTATGCGGCCGCATTGGGCACTGCACTTCATAGGCCCATAAATTGATATTAGAATTTATTTTATTATCCTCTTCCCTACCCAGACTGGGCCCCGCGCAATCCGTTTCGCATTGGGCCCCTCAATTGTTAGGGCCGGCCCTGTCAGTAAGGTACTCATTTACAGACATGATTTAGGTAATCATAGTGTCGTGAATTAGGTACCATTTTACAGTAATGAGTTAGGTATCCATGCAGTTATTAAATAGGTACTCATTTACTGTCATGAGATAGGTAACCATACTGTGATGAATTAGGTACTCATGTGTAGTCATCTATAGAGTTTGGTACTCATACAATCATTAATTACACGTTCATACAATCATTAATTACACGCTCATACAATCATCATTTATAATCATCATCATCAGGTGCCATGCCGGGTGGTGTAGGCGGTCCTGGCTCTCCACAACTCTCTGTCCACAGTATTATGTATCAAAGTCGTTGTTGTTTCTTTGCCGTGCCAGGTTGTCAAACTGTCTAATATTTTCTCACGTAGTCGCACTCTGTCTCTGGTGCCTTCAATCTTGCCTGTTGTGATTATGTTCTCTAAACCTGCCTGTCTCATGAAGTGGCCAGAAAAAGTAGATTGCCTTTTTCTTATATTGTTGATTAAGGTCCGTTTCGCATTTAACTCCTTTAACACCTCTACATTAGTTTTTCTGGCAGTCCATGGTATTCTCAGCATTCTTCTGTAGAACCAAATCTCTGTTGCCTCCAAACTCCCACTTTCCAGTTTTTTATTGTCCAAGAC
This sequence comes from Meghimatium bilineatum, assembly GCA_034231615.1. Lineage (NCBI taxonomy): Eukaryota > Metazoa > Mollusca > Gastropoda > Stylommatophora > Philomycidae > Meghimatium > Meghimatium bilineatum. Next base: position 28,020,641 of record CM067313.1, on the reverse strand, counting down.
TCGCACCCATATATTAGTATAGGGGTTATATAGCACTGCAGAACTCTCTTTCTCACCTTTAATGACAAGGTCATATTACACAGTATATTTTTCATTTTACTGAATGTTGTTTTTGCCTGTCCTATTCTGCATCTTATTTCTGTTGAACTTCTTCCATCTGCTGTTATAATTGTACCAAGATATTTGAATTGGTGGACCTGTTTTAATACTATATCATTCACTATGATCTTGCAAGATGTGTTATTTTCTTTCTTTGAAATAACCATTACTTCTGTTTTCTTGATATTTAGGAAGAGGCCTTTCTCTTTGCTTTCTGTGACTACTACATTAATTAAATTTTGAAGGTCTTCCTCACTTTTTGCAATCAGAACAGTGTCATCCGCATATCTCAAATTATTTATGTTATGTCCTCCCACTGATATTCCTGGGGCATCTACTATTGCACGCAATATGTTTTCACTGTATAGAGAGAATAGGTCTGGTGAAAGCACGCATCCCTGTCTGACTCATTGTTTTATTTGTTGAAAAGGGCCAAATTGCTTTCCTACTCTTATTGCTGCTGTTTGTTGCCAGTACATGCTCTTGATTATTCTTAAATCCTTGCTGTCAATGTTCAGATTCTCTAGCATGTGTATAATTTCGCTATGTTTAACTTTGTCAAAAGCTTTAGTATAGTCTATAAAACAGAGGTACAGATCTGTTTTTACCTCTTTAGACCTCTCTATTAGTGTTCTCAATATATAAATCGCATTGTTGGTGCCTTTGCCTTCTACAAATCCACATTGTTCTGGACTTATTTCTGGTTTTATTTTGTTTCTCAACCTCTTCATGATGGTTCTGAGAAGTATTTTGGTTATTTGGCTCATGATGCTGATTGTACGGTGTTCTTCACATTCGGTGGTCCCTGGTTTCTTAGGTAATGCTATGAATATGGATCTCATTAAGTCATCGGGTATGTTTCCGCTATTATATGTCATTCAGCAATTTTGTTATTATTTCAACTCCAAAGTCATCTAAAGCTGCTAATTCTTCTAATGTGATATTGTCTGGACCTGGGGCTTTGCCATATTTCATGTGTCTTAGTGCCTCCTTTACTTCTGCTGTGAGTATTGATGGACTCTCGCCGTTATCTTGTATGTTTATTTCTGGTCTATTGTCCTCATAAAGTTCTTTGATATATTCTGACCATCTCTGTACTATGTGATCTATTCCCATTACTACCTGCCCTGTCTTAGATTTTAGACACCCTGTAACTGTTTGCGTTCTCTTTCCTGTTATCATCTCAATTTTCTTATATAGTAATGTTGTATCTTGGTTGTAATGCAATTCTATTTCTGTGCATTTCTTGTTCAGCCAGCTTTCTTTTGCTATTTTGCATTTCTCTCGTATCTCCTTATGTATTTTCTGATATTCTACTATCTTGTGTTTATTTTTCCTTCTGGTGCTCATCAATTCTAATATTTCTTCTGTCATCCATTTTTGTTTTGATGTATGTTTTACTTTTGGTATTATCTCTTTAGATGTTTGGTTTATCGACTGTTTTAGCATGTTCCATTGATCTTCAATACTCTGAATCTTTGCAATGGCATTCTATCTATTTTGTACAATTATGTTGTATCTTTCTTTAATGTCAGCATCTGATTTCAATAAAGCTAAATCTAATTTCATATTCCTTGGTGCTCTCTTGATCTTCTTTAATCTTATACACAATTTCGCTACCAGTAGTATATGATCACTGTTGCAGTCAGCACCTGGCCTTGTTTTCATAGATCTAATGCTGTTTCTATGTCTTTTAGAGACTAAAATATAATCAATTTGGTTCCGAGTATTATCACCTGGGGTAATCCATGTACACAGCCTTCTTGGATGTTGCTTATCATTTATAGTCATGAGATATATACTCGTCACGACTTAGGTGCTCATTTATAGTCATGAGATATATACTCGTCACGACTTAGGTGCTCATTTATAGTCATGAGTTATATACTCGTCACGACTTAGGTGCTCATTTATAGTCATGAGATATATACTCGTCACGACTTAGGTGCTCATTTATAGTCATGAGTTATATACTCGTCACGACTTAGGTGCTCATTTATAGTCATGAGTTATATACTCGTCACGACTTAGGTGCTCATTTATAGTCATGAGATATATACTCGTCACGACTTAGGTGCTCATTTATAGTCATGAGATATATACTCGTCACGACTTAGGTGCTCATTTATAGTCATGAGATATATACTCGTCACGACTTAGGTGCTCATTTATAGTCATGAGATATATACTCGTCACGACTTAGGTGCTCATTTATAGTCATGAGATATATACTCGTCACGACTTAGGTGCTCATTTATAGTCATGAGATATATACTCGTCACGACTTAGGTGCTCATTTATAGTCATGAGATATATACTCGTCACGACTTAGGTGCTCATTTATAGTCATGAGATATATACTCGTCACGACTTAGGTGCTCATTTATAGTCATGAGATATATACTCGTCACGACTTAGGTGCTCATTTATAGTCATGAGATATATACTCGTCACGACTTAGGTGCTCATTTATAGTCATGAGATATATACTCGTCACGACTTAGGTGCTCATTTATAGTCATGAGATATATACTCGTCACGACTTAGGTGCTCATTTATAGTCATGAGATATATACTCGTCACGACTTAGGTGCTCATTTATAGTCATGAGATATATACTCGTCACGACTTAGGTGCTCATTTATAGTCATGAGATATATACTCGTCACGACTTAGGTGCTCATTTATAGTCATGAGATATATACTCGTCACGACTTAGGTGCTCATTTATAGTCATGAGATATATACTCGTCACTACTTAGGTGCTCATTTATAGTCATGAGATATATACTCGTCACGACTTAGGTGCTCATTTATAGTCATGAGATATATACTCGTCACTACTTAGGTGCTCATTTATAGTCATGAGTTAGGTACTCATTAATAGTTAAGATTATTTGAATAATTTGGCGACACAAAGAATCAATCTCGCTCTCCTTAGATGAAGAAGTTGACGCTCTAACCATATTTGGATACAATTAATATATGTACATTAAATACAAGTTTCTGTCAGTTTTTCGTGTAATGCCTGACTTTGTACAAAATTGATGACGTATCAACTCCATTGATTAGAACAGCTTGGTTCAAGACAATGTTGGAGTTGTACTGGGTCGTGTAAGTTCTGATGTTGCTGCTCGTGCAGTTGCTGTCGTTCTGGAAGTTGACTTGGTGACAGTGATGATATTTGGTGGTTGAGGTGAACGGACTGTCGTTGAGGTGCATATTGGAAATGGTTCATTATATTGCAGAGGTTGGGGGCACCAACTATTCCCAAACCGATACTAAATTCATTATTTACATCAGGAATAATGTTGACGACATTACTATTGTTTGCATGTGTACTGGGAGCACTGCAACTTATGCTACTGTCACGGCTGCTGCCGTTTCCCGTGTCTATGTAAGTGGGTGGTAGAATCGCATGTGGGCTGGCGCTCTCCCTGTCTCCCTCAGAAGGGAGACTTCCCCACTGTCAGACCAGCGGTAGAGCTGGGTGATGATGATGGTGGTGGTGCATGTTATGAGAATGATGCGGGTGATAATTTCTTTCAATTGCCTGAGGCGAACACAGGAAATGATGAGGAAATGATGAGTTTTCACTTTTAACCAATGGCATCGGTAAAGTCTGCCTCATTCCTTCAATCATCTTGGACTGCATATTGTTGAAGTCTCTACCGTAATCTATGTGGTGTCCATGCATCATTGCGTTCTGGTTAGGACCCCCCATACCGCACATTTGCTGCATGGCCTGTTTCATATTTTCCTCGTTGAAGTCTCGGCAAAACGGGTCCCTGAAAGAAGACAAGAAAAAACATGCTGGTAAATAAACCGGAATATTTATTGCAACAATGAAATGATAGACTACTCGCTTGCCTAGTCCTAGAGCGCTTATAGATTACCGTAATACTACTATTTCCTACCTCTTACAGACGCATCCTTCCAGTACATGAAGAATGTTATAATCATTTCTCTCTTTTATCTTGTTATTCTATGTTTTTGTATGTCTGTTGATGTTAGACAGTTTATTGTCGGCTTGTTGTCAGTCATCGACATTCCTCAACTGCGCTGTGGCTTGAAGAAAAATGTGTCAGGAATGGAAAGCTAAACACCGCTTGTATGATTATGTATATATTATGTGTTCCTTCAAGCGTGACACTGCGCGCGTGCTGTTAACAATTCTAGAACAGCCGATGGGAAATTATGTGAAACTTTATTCTACTCTACAACAAAATAAATGTTATGATTTGTTATCAAGAATAGGAAACAGCCGAACAGAAAATGAGATAATGGCATATCATAACGATGCTTAAAGAGAACTTGTTGATGGCTTATGCATCCGTTAGTGATGAACAGGTAAAGCTTCCTTTTCGTGACTGTATTCATATTGGGAAAGTCAATAGCACTGCTTAATTTCCATGTGTTGTCACTATACAGAACATTACGTGCTGTCACTAACACTATAGACCTAAAGGACTTGATGTGCTGTCACTATATAAAACATGATGTATTATCGCTGTCACCATAGGCCTATAGAACATGATGTGCTGTCGTTATATAGAATATGATGTGCTGTCACCATCACTATATAGAAATTGATGTTCTGTCACTATATAAGATTCATGTGCTATCTATCTATCTATCTATCTATCTATCTATCTATCTATCTATCTGTCTGTCTGTCTGTCTGTCTGTCTGTCTGTCTGTCTGTCTATCTATCTATCTATTTATCTATCTATCTATCTATCTATCTATCTATCTATCTATCTATCTATCTATCTATCTATCTATCTATCTATCTATCTATCTATCTATCTATCTATCTATCTATCTATCTATCTATCTGTCTGTCTGTCTGTCTGTCTGTCTGTCTGTCTGTCTGTCTGTTTGGCTGTCTGTCTGTCTGTCTGTCTGTATGTCTATCTATCTATCTATCTATCTATCTATCTATCTATCTATCTATCTGTCTGTCTGTCTGTCTGTCTGCCTGCCTGTCGATCTATCTATCTATCTTATTGTCTTGTCTATCTGTTTGAAATTGTTGTGTAATACTGAAAATCTGATAGACGAGGTAGACAACCTCCACGTATAACGCTCCTTATTAATCTTTTATTACATGCACGACAGCTTACATTTTTACCTTGTGCTCTACTTTCTGATTATGCACTTGTGGAACTGGCTTCTGATAATATAAATGTATTTGCGTGTATGTTTATGTACGTATCAAATGGTGTAGGAAATTGACTTCATTGTACTTGAGTTTCACTCACATATATATGGCTTCCTTCTCAACAGAGTATCACTAGAGCACTAATCAAAGCATGTATCTCCTTCTCAACAGAGTATCACTAGAGCACTAATCAAAGCATGTATCTCCTTCTCAACAGAGTATCACTAGAGCACTAATCAAAGCATGTATCTCCTTCTCAACAGGGTATCACTAGAGCACTAATCAAAGCATGTATCTCCTTCTCAACAGAGTATCACTAGAGCACTAATCAAAGCATGTATCTCCTTCTCAACAGAGTATCACTAGAGCACTAATCACAGCATGTAACTCGCTCTCGACAGAGCACCCATCAAAGCATGTATCTCCTTCTCAACAGAGTATCACTAGAGCACTAATCACAGCATGTAACTCGCTCTCGACAGAGCACCCATCAAAGCATGTATCTCCTTCTCAACAGAGTATCACTAGAGCACTAATCAAAGCATGTATCTCCTTCTCAACAGGGTATCACTAGAGCACTAATCAAAGCATGTATCTCCTTCTCAACAGAGTATCACTAGAGCACTAATCAAAGCATGTATCTCCTTCTCAACAGAGTATCACTAGAGCACTAATCAAAGCATGTATCTCCTTCTCAACAGAGTATCACTAGAGCACTAATCACAGCATGTAACTCCCTCTCGACAGAGCACCCATCAAAGCATGTATCTCCTTCTCAACAGAGTATCACTAGAGCACTAATCAAAGCATGTATCTCCTTCTCAACAGAGTATCACTAGAGCACTAATCAAAGCATGTATCTCCTTCTCAACAGGGTATCACTAGAGCACTAATCAAAGCATGTATCTCCTTCTCAACAGAGTATCACTAGAGCACTAATCAAAGCATGTATCTCCTTCTCAACAGAGTATCACTAGAGCACTAATCAAAGCATGTATCTCCTTCTCAACAGAGTATCACTAGAGCACTAATCAAAGCATGTATCTCCTTCTCAACAGAGTATCACTAGAGCACTAATCAAAGCATGTATCTCCTTCTCAACAGAGTATCACTAGAGCACTAATCACAGCATGTAACTCGCTCTCGACAGAGCACCCATCAAAGCATGTATCTCCTTCTCAACAGAGTATCACTAGAGCACTAATCAAAGCATGTATCTCCTTCTCAACAGAGTATCACTAGAGCACTAATCAAAGCATGTATCTCCTTCTCAACAGAGTATCACTAGAGCACTAATCAAAGCATGTATCTCCCTCTCAACAGAGTATCACAAGAATACCAAAGCATGTAAATTAATGGGTACAAACGAAAATTACCAATTGTCTCCCCAAAAATGCACTTGCCAATACGTCGGCATGGTCCGGTATCCAAAACGAGGTCTATACGCAAGGTAGAAGAATTAAAACTTCGTGACGGAGATCCTCCTTTGTGCTTGCGTGTGGTACACAACTCCAACAATATCTCTTTGTGTGAGCGTGTGTTGACAATTTTCACACTATATTCCTCTGTGCGTCAGTGTGTACACAACTTTCAGACTATTCACTAAATAAATTCAATCTAATTAATCTCTTTAAAAACGAGTGACGCAAAGTTAGTGTTTGAATGTTTCCAATAAGAAAATATGGCAAATAGAGAATAGAGAGTAAATATATTGCAGGATGCACAGCACGGATCACACATGAACAAGATCAAGAAATGGAACTTCTCCTTGTTCTCTCTAATCTTGTGTACTTCCAGATTCAGAGAAGAGCCATAACTCTAGAGATTGCTGC
>CM067313.1:27977865-28013446 GCA_034231615.1 Meghimatium bilineatum | reverse complement strand
ACATACATTAGCCACTTATCCATACACACATTATCCACTTATCCATACACACATTATCCACTTAGCTAGCTATACATACATTAGCCACTTATCCATACACACATTATCCACTTATCCATACACACATTATCCACTTATCCATACACACATTAGCCACTTATCCATACACACATTAGCCACTTATCCATACATGCATTATCCACTGAGCCAGGCATACATTAGCCACTTAGCCATACATACATTAGCCACGTAGCTATAAAAACATTAGCCACTTAGCCAGACATACATTAGCCACTTGAAGATGTTTACGATCTTAATCATCTTTGTTTTGACAACACTAACTCTGTGTATGCTTCCCCCCCCCCCCCCACTCCAAAAAAAATATTGGCTATTCAAAACTATGAAATCTGGAAGTGACACATACGACTGTGTCACAACGTATTTAATATAAGGAACTATGGAATAGTAAAGTGATTTATGCGTGTGTCGCATGTGCTCTTCTTCCCCCTCTACTAATTGTGTCTATGTGTTATATTTGCCGTCTCTATAACTTCTGCAGATTAGCTAGATGTAGTCAGGAGAACGGAATTGGTTGTGCCAAGGTTTACATCTTTTCTGCGACATCTATGTCTTTCGACGTGACACATTCAGTTTTAATATGCTTTCTGGATCAATTTTATCCTATAAGGCGGACATTCTATTCAACACCATAACATCCTTAGTCACAATTTATGACATAAATGAAAGGTAAAATTGCTGCCATTGTTTGATTTCTTTTCAGACCACAACAACACACGGGCGTATCATATGTTAATTATACACAATTATGAAATAATACACAATTATGAAATAATACACAATTATGAAATAATACACAATTATGAAATAATACACAATTATGAAATAATACACAATTATGAAATAATACACAATTATGAAATAGTCAAGCGAATAGTTTGTTTTTGTCACACATTATCGCTCGTAAGGTACAGTGTAGGAAAGGGCACCAATAAATAGCAATAGTGTTACCTGGCAGGTATTTTGTGAGAAACTACTAAAGATGTTTGGGAGATGGAGTTGATTGTTCCTTTTCATAAAGTGTCACATTGAAACATAGGATATGCTGAAGACGAGTGTGTTAGACCTAAAGGCGAAAATATCGCAGCTTAACTTTAATGCGCAACCGTTTCTCTGGACTACATTCTGCTAGTCTGCAGAAGTTTGATAATGAACGCGGAAGAAGACGAAATCACACAATAGAGTTCCACAACTATAAAATAGTGAAGTGATTCAGGCGTCTCTGTCAAGTGTAATTATACATCCAATGAAATTCTAAGTCGTGCCATGATTCCATGCCGCTACTCTATCATTTTACTTTAATTGATACCCAATATATAACTGGTTTTCTGAGCGTGTGCTTTGTGAAGAAGAACATGAGCCAACATAAATAGGACCCATGTCAACTACAGCAATATGATTTTGACTAGTTCTACAAATAACATAAAGACTACTGGTATATATACTTTTTAAATAAATATTTTTTTAAAGATATTTTGCTTCATATATATATAGCCGTTTGTCGTCTTTTGGACGGTTATTTGGCAAGTTAGAGAGTTTATGCAATGTTCATTTATAGAATGAATCAGACAATGAGTAAGTACAAGAATGAATCAGTCATTGCTAGTTTTGCATTGAACTTTGCTTTACGTGTATGTCGCTTGTGTTCTACTCTGAACTTCAGAAGTGTTTCAAATGTTTCTGCACCATTTTGCGCAATGTCGACCACCGTGCTACACGCTCCTCTGCCACATGTTCCCAGCAATTGTGGTCAACGAGCAAAGTCTTTCATTGAGACCTTGCATTTAGCTTTGTATCTTTTGTAAAACTTACAGTCAATCTTAGCAATTTTAATGGGCACCCAATGCATTTCAGTATCATATAAAGTACTGGTCTGTTGACCGTATCGAAATCCTGACGACAAAAGCAACGAAAAGTGGCCTATCCTGCTCTACAAATTTGGGTTGAAGTCGTCGTAGAGTAAAAATCATGTCAATTGTTAAGAGGCCAGTTCTGAATTCGTATTGATATTATTTGAGAACATTACCCGCGAGTTTTTGTAGTCGTTTTAGAAGAACATGTACAAAGGCATTTCCAGCAATAACCTGAAGGAGGATGCCTATATAATTATTGCATTTCCCTTTAACAGCCTTGTTTTTAGAGAAGGTAACCATCTCAGCATTTCTCATATCAGAAACAATTATACAATAGTCTGCCATAAAGCTACTATATCGAGAACTTCCGACTGACTCTCGCAAGGACAGAAGAAGAGTTTTAAAGACACTGTTAAGACAGTACTGATTCACCTAAAAGTGCTTAGTAGCACTTAATGAGACCACTCTAAAAGTGAGAAAAGAGCATATTTTAATTCTTCCTGAGTACTTCACGGAAATGTTTTCATTTTCTTGTTCCTTGCCATCTGAGAGTCTATTGAGTACCTCGAATGCATTGAGTATGCAGGTACCTCGTCTGGTTCGCGCATTTCCGAATGTTTAAGAACAATTTTGTCAGATGCATATATATATATATATATATATATATATATATATATATATATATATATATATATATATATATATATATATATATATATATATATATATATATATATATATATATATATATATATATATATATATATATATATGGCAGTTATTATCTGAAATATCTAACAACTATTGATAACTTACAGCACAGTAGAACCAATACAGATCAGTTGAACGAATAAAGCACAGTTGAACGAATACAGCACAGTTGAACGATAACAGCACAGTTGAATGAATATAATTCTTACAGCTGATGGGAATTCAGCCAGGTCTGTTCTAGCAGCACCGAATCGCTTTGCAACACAAGTAAACAGGTTTTCCGTAATTGACCAAGCAGTTAAACGAATGCAGCACAGTTGAACGAATACAGCACAGTTTAACGAATACAGCACAGTTGAACGAATACAGCACAGTTGAACGAATACAGTACAGTTGAACGAATACAGCACAGTTGAACGAATACAGCACAGTTGAACACATCTCTTGTGTAAGCCTCCCGAGTCAATCTCCTTTAATCAATCTTAGATTATGATAAAATATGTCCTGTTCAAATCTCCAATTCTTCGGAAATTACTTTAGAATTATAATGTAATGAAAGCTGAAACCATTTCTAATTACTGGATGTAATGAGGTATCAACTACTATTGCGCCTTATTTGATGTGTGCGATTTTTACGTTGAGCAGCGGTGATAAGAATGACAAAATAAGAAATTTTGTATTGAGTTTTAAATAAGTGTAGATGATCTTATTTCAGAGTAACAGGAGAAAAGTCGACAGGGTTATTGTTGACATGTTTCATAAAATTGAACCATCTAAATATTTTAATGTGGATATCACTGTCATACGTTTATTGCCGGGTTTCGAAAGTGGATCGAAATATAGCAAGACTGTGATCTGTCACTCACGTCATAAGAGATGACTAATCATTTTTTAGGTGGAGATGGGTGTCCCATCAAATAAGTTACAGCGACTCAAAAACCGTGTTGAAAGCGGATGTGTTGAATCAAAAGGCGTAGATATCGCAGCCACGCTGTAAACTATGAAACGACACATTCCGCAACCATGACTACAACGTAGTAACCTGTGATGTCGCAAAATGCAACAATAATTGAATAACAATGTCCTGCACCTTGTGGTTCTACCCTTTTATTTACCCGTGGACAACAATGGAACAAAAATTATTCTGTTGCTCCCTATGGTATCTATTTTTAAAAAAAATGGTACTTGAAGATTTTTACATATCACCAACGATTGTCTTTACATATCATCAATATTTGTCTTTACATATCACCAATAGTTGTGTTCATATTTCACCAAGATTCACCCAAATAGATTTATAAGTACGACTCTGTGGCTGAGTTATACAAAGCGCGTCTCGTACAACCATCGTAGTAGCCTCAAACTCTGTCGCAGAGAATTTTGCATAGAAACCATTCAGAAAGATATGGAAACCTAATATGCCCATTTATATTGCCTAGAAAGTCACTTCAACCAAAATAATATTGGGTTGATCGCGAAGTCCTAACCCAATGAAATTACCTCTTGTTTATTTTTTACAACATACCATTTCGACTCGTATATCTTTGCCATTTATGTTCGCAATTTTAACGATTATTTCCCTTGAAAGCAAGATGATTGGTTTTCTTTTTTGTTGGACGTATGCTTGATATTTACGAAATGATACATAATTTATATGATATTCTGCATGCATTTCAACTTGTCAAAGCATTTTTCCCTCCAAAAAATTGTGTAAATACATTGGGAGAGGGAGGGGAGGGTTTCGATGGACATTTTGATAAGGTGCGCTTTTCTTATTTAATTTGACTTTAGATCGTTTTCTACAATGCAATATTAAGTAGTGATATCACTTTAGTTAGTTTTCTACAATGCAATATTAAGTATTGATATCACTTTAGTTAGTTTTCTACAATGCAATATTAAGTAGTGATATCACTTTAGTTAGTTTTCTACAATGCAATATTAAGTAGTGATATCACTTTAGTTAGTTTTCTACAATGTAATATTAAGTAGTGATATCACTTTAGTTAATTTTCTACAATGCAATATTAAGTAGTGATATCACTTTAGTTAAATTTCTACAATGAAATTCAAGTATTGATATCACTTTAGTTAATTTTCTACAATGAAATATTAAGTATTGATACCATTTTAAATAGTTTTCTACAATGAGATATGAAGTAATGATACCACTTTAGTTTATTTCTGCATTCAGGTTTTGTAAATACATACACTTCTTTTTCTCCAAACATCGCATAATAGATAAAATGGTACCACGCCATATATACAACTTTTCTCAATTTAAAAAAAAAATATTCTGCATTTCTGAACTTAATACTCTTGAAATATTCATTACTCATATTTTTATTATGGCAAACCGTAAATGACGTAATAGAAGGCTAAAATGATATTCTACCAGAGGGAAGGACATAGACTTACACAGAACGACATGCGATTGTCTAACCCAAATATATATATATATATAAAACACATATATATTATAATATAATATATATTATAATATATATTATAATATATGTAATAGTCAACAAACACACAGATAGGCAGATATAAATATTCTTCTTCTTCTTCTTTCGTTCACTTGAAACATGTCTATATCTGTAATTCTGTCTCCTTAATAAAACTCACTGTCTTTTGTAGTTCATACAGTGTCCCATAGAGTTTTGATTCCAGTGTTGTTTCCTCTGGCCAATATGTCTGCCTCAGCGTTTCATGCTCAGAACACTCTTGAAGTATATGTTTGGCACTCTGTGCTGCCTGTCCACATGTACACATGGCCGTGTTGCCAATCTTGAACTTTGTATACATGTGACTGCGGAGTCGGTTGTGTCCTGTTCTGAGACGTAGAATTATAACTTGTTCTGGTCTGTTCATAATATGATAGTCATCTTGTGTTGGTGTTTGTGGCTTTCTTATTGACTTGATCATCTGTTTTTTCTGATGGTAGGTGATTGGTATATCTGGTTGGTCTTCTGCAGCACCTTCCTTAGCCAGTTGGTCTGCTTTTTCATTTCCTGGTATTCCACAGTGAGAGGGTATCCACTGCATGGTTATCCTGTACTGGTAAGACAATTCGCTAAGTAGTTTTTCAAGTCTGTTAGTTTTTCAGACTGGAGAGCTTGAAGCACTGACCTTGCATCTGTCAGGAATACCACAGGCTGTAGTTCAGAGTTGGAGTTCAGCAGTTTTTTAGCTGCCACAATAATTGCCTGGATTTCTGCATCATAATTATTGCAGAATTTTCCTGTCGGTGTTCTGATTGTATCTCTAGGCTTGTGTGGATATTCTATATATACACCTGCACCTCCATTCCTCACGGCATTCTGTGCTGACCCATCTGTGTATACTCTGACCCATATATCTTGTGGATATTCCTCATCCAGGAAACTGAGGGTGACTGTCCTTCGTGCACACTGTTCTGTTCGTCCTCGCTTAGTATTCCTTTCACATGGGTCTGAATGTATATTGGCATTCCATGCCTTTCACTCCACGGGGTTTGTTCTGGTACAGGCCTTAAGGGGCTGTCAACTTCAGGTAGGTCTGTAAGTTGTCTGCGGAGTCGTTTAGCTTGATGGATAAAGCTGCTTCTTTTCAGTCGTCCCATTGCTAGATTTTGGAATCTTTCCTTCATTGGATGACTTGGCATACACTGAAACTTTTCTGCCTGAATTAGTACTTTTGTGTCTCTGCGTTCGCCAAGTGTTTGCATTCTTCCCATTTTCTGCATCTCTGCTATGGGTGTTGATTTCATTGCTCCCAACATTATTCTAAGTGCCTGGTTTTGCACTTTATCTAGATCTTGTAATGTTGTGTTTGATGCAGGACACCACGCAGCTGAACCATATTCCAGGTGTGGTCTTATGCCTTGCTGGTAAACTTTACTGAGTATATTTCCACTGGCTCCCCATGTGGTTCCACTTAGTTTTCTCAGGATAGCTAGCTTCCTCCTGGCTTTTGTTGTTGCTTTGTTTATGTGCTGCTTCCATGTCAGCTTATCATCAAAAGTAACTCCGAGGTATGTGGGTTGTTTGTCTTCTTTCAAGAGCTCTCCATCTATCTTGATATGACCAGCTTTTTGTTTTGGTGAGAGGGTAAAGAGTGTAGTGCTGCACTTATCTGTGTTAATGCTGACGCACCATCTATTTGCCCATAAGGTTAGGGCATCGATAGCTCTTTGTATTTGTTTAGTGGCCACTGTTGCATGTTCTTCCGTGCACCAGATCACCAGGTCGTCAGCATACATTGCCACTTTGATCCCGTGTGGTAGTTCAGCAACTAGGTCATTGATGTAAACCAAGAAAAGTGTGGGTGACAGGACTCCTCCCTGGGGGACTCCATGACGCAGTAGAACTTTCTTGCTCTTGCGACCATCTAATTGTACCCTGGCTCTTCTATTATGCAGGTATGCTTTTACCCATTTGTACATTCTTGAGCTAACCCTGCAATTTCGCAATTTCTTTAGGAGCCCTTCTTTCCAGACCTTATCAAATGCTTTCCTGAGGTCTATCCATGCTGCTAGTACCAGTTTCTTTTCTTGGAAGGCATCCTCAATCTCTTGGGAGAGGTAGGTTGCCTGATCTTCAGTAGAGTAGCACTGTCTGAAACCTGCTTGCTGTGATACCAGAAGGTTTTCACTTTCAAGGTACCACTGCATCCTAAGATTGATAATGCGTTCCATTGTTTTACATAGACAGCTTGTGAGGCTGATGGGCCTGTAGTTGGAGACTGTGTTGCCATCTTTTCCTGATTTGAGGAGTGGTATCATTATTGCTTCTCTCCACGCCTGTGGTACATTACCTGTGGACCAGCTTGTGTTAAAGATCTGCAGTAGCTTTGCTCTTGCTGCAATTCCCAGGTTTCTAATCATTTCATTGGACACTCCATCAGCTCCAGGGGACTTTTTCATTTTCAATTTGGATATTGCATGCTCCAGTTCTCTCATTGTGATTGGTGCCTCCATGACTTCAGGTATAGGTTCGCCTTGTCCAATGTTTTTCTGGTTCTCTCGAACCTCCTGTTGTTTGTCTGGGCTGACTTTGACGTTATTGTCTTCTGCAAAGGAATCTGCAAAGTAATCAGCTGCATGTTTACCTGTTAAAATGTTTCTATCTTTATAAAGGGTGATCCTCGTATTTCTCCCTGTACCTTCATCATTTAGTTGTTTTACAAGTTTCCATAATTTCCTAGTATCTCTTTCTAGGTTCAGCGACTCTGTTTTTTCTTTCCAGCTGCTCCGTCTGGCTTGTAACTTGGCTCTTTGAAATTTAGCCTTTGTTTGCTGATATTTGTTGTGATGTTCTTGGCTAGGTCTGTTCTCAGCCTGCTGTCTAGATGTTTCCATCTCATTTTGCAGCTTTTCCAGTTCATCATTCCAGTAGGGTTTGTAGTTTTTGCGTGCCCCCCTGGGTATGGTTTTACTAGCAGCTTGTAGTATACATCTATTAAATTCACTCACTGCTCTATTGATGTCTTTGTCCAAGTTCATGTCCTTAGCTAGAACACTGGTTAAATGCTGGTACATTTTCCAGTCTGCCCTTTTATAGTTCCACCTGGTGAGCGTGCTGCTGTCCTTGGTAAATTCATTGTGGATTTCCAGAAATACTGGTCTGTGGTCACTACCTCCAAGCTGCTTTCCAACAACACGTGTGATGTTCCATTCCAAGCCTGGTGAGTGGAATGCTAGGTCTGGTGTAGAGGTGGTGTGCCATGCTCTCGAGTAGAAGGTTGGCGAGTCTGCTGGCTGGTTAATAAGGATGAGATTATTTTCATCCTGCCAGCTCTCAAGTTCCTCACCTCTCTTGTCAATATGATCGTATCCCCAGCTCTGAGAGTGGCTGTTGAAGTCACCACACACCATAAGTCTCTCTTTGTCTGGAATTGTGTCTAGTGCCAATGGTTTATCATTTGGGCAGTAGTAGTTCAGGAGATGGAATTCTGCACTGTCTGTTTTTAGGTGGAGCATCTGGTATTCTGCCCCTTCCATATATACTTCAAGCTGACATGCGCTGATATTGTTTTTAACAAGTGTCAGAATTCCACCCTTTCGCCTGTCCTTTCTGTCAGACCGGTAGCACTGGTAGCCTCTGATTTTGAAGGCTATGTCGCTGCTGAGGTGTGTTTCTTGGATACAGCATATACTAACTTGTTCTTCACTGAGGACATTTTCAAGTTCCAATTTTTTGCTGTATCCATCTCTTTTACTGTTGACACCCTCAGCATTCCAGTGCATTATTTTTATTGGTTGTTTGTTTGTTTGGCCAGTAGCTCTATTCCCTTGCCTCCTGGCTCCTCGGGGCAATTGAGAAGGACTTCCAGTAACTGAGGTTGGGCCCTTTCGAGGTATAGGGCCCGGCACCGTCCCTGCCTGAACGTCCGCCACAGGGCAGGCACCATAACTATTTCTAGATGTAGACATGTTTCCATTGTGTTTTGTGCGTGGCATCCTGATTATCTGTGCGCCTTTTGGCTGGATGCCTCCGTCTTCAGCACTCTGCTTACTTGGGCAGGACTATGGTCCTGCTCGAGTGGGACTGCCCGACCAGTCTTAGTTTCCAGCCCCTGATGGCTGAACTAAGCCCCATCACCTCTGCACGGTGCTGGTCTCGATGGGGAGATATAAATATGATATGAAGTTCGTAAATTAAGGGGGGAGGAAGGGGGGGGGGTTAAAAGCTCAAATCTCCCCATATGAAATTAGAACATGACCTGTAGTACTAGGTGTTTGGCACAAACAGGGTCTTTCCACCACACCTTCCCCACCCACACCTTAAGGGTTTTCCCCCAATAAAGGTTGTCGAAAATGTAATAAAAATGAAGGAATTACCTAGAAAAATGGGCGAATTATCTTTTTTTTTCTAGGTAAACACCCCCCCCCCCCACTTCCTGAAGACTATCCACGACCCTGAATGGCATACATTTAGGTGTATCAATATAGTTTTTCAGATAGACACTCAGAGAGGTAGAAAGTAGAAAGACGGACATTCCAGTAGATAGTTGACAGAAATATAGATGAGAAAGCATGCAAATTGGCAGCCAGTCAGGTAGGGAGATGTAAACAGAGATACGAGAGTACTTCATCTGTACAAGATATGAAATCTGTACAAGATATGAAAGCTGTACAAGCTATGAAAGATGTACAAGCTACGAAATCTGTACAAGTATAATCGAAACTAAATAACCATTACTTTTTCGAATAAACCTGTGACTATTATTGTCAACAATGTTACGAATGTCCTGTACGTGCGATCTTGCTGCAGACAAACAACACTGCGTCTTAAATAAAATGAAAACATTTCCACTCCAGTATTGATACATATAATACACCACCAATCTCTTGAATGGATACCTACAGGCAAAAGAGCCAGGGGTAGACCAAAAGAAACACTGAGAAGAACAATACTTAGAGAAAGTAAAACAATCAATATCCATACTATTCAAGAACTGCACAAATTAGCTTTGAACAGACATAATTGGAGAGATATGACCTCTGCCCTATGCGATAACTTCAGCACACAAGGAAAATGAATGAATTGATACATCCCATAAACTAGCAGTTATCCGTTATTTTCTTTTAAAATTTAGCAAAACAATGGTAAAACATATAGAAATACCTCAGCGATGAAGATCTATTTTGATGACACATGTCTGTAAGTCTAGCAAGTGCATTAGTGGAGTAGTTAGTTTTAAACAAGCGTGATTTTAGTGATAGACTATTAATGACTTGTTTGTTTGTTTGTTAAATGGGGGATTAAGCCTCTTAGCCGAGGCACGATCCTTTCAACCTAAGACAGAAGTCTATTTTGGTTATATCAGGCCGTATTAGCTTTTATCTAAATGTGACCTAATGGTCTGGGTGTTTGGAAAGCCGTGCGTGCTATTGCTATGTATTATCTATATTGCTAGGTGGAGTTGATGTTTATTTGTGGCCAAGATGCCTTTTATCTAAGTGTGACCTATGGTTTGGGCGAATTGAGAACCGTGCGCGCTATTATTGCAAAAGAATGTTATGTTGCTAGTTGTATTAAACTGTTTATTTCCGGTGGTATTGCAATTTTAATTTAAGAGTGACACTAATGCCTGGGGGAGTTTGAAAAACCGTGCGTGCGATTATGCCAAAAATTGTCCATATTGCCAGTCGTATCTTGACTTATGTGACAGTCGCCTATTTTAAACCTCTACTTCATGCATACATATACTGAATTGACAGGAAATACAGCACCAGACGAGATCTTCATTCGCCGATGAATTTCTATAGGCTTCAGCGCCTTCAATGATACAATAATATATATATATATATATATATATATATATATATATATATATATATATAATAGAACGTCCTTAAACCTGTAAGCATATCAATAATGGGACGGGCATCTTTAAATAGCCTTTATGATATCACGTTATCCGTCTGCACAAAGATGGCACTCTGAACATTCTTAACGAGAAGGTTTATATTAACATAGATTAACATAGATTAACATATATTAACATAGATTAACATAGATTAACATAGATTAACATAGATTAGCATATATTAACATAGATTAACATATATTAACATAGATTAACATAGATTAACATAGATTAGCATATATTAACATAGATCTATATCCCATAATCCTGAACGAGTAAGGATTGCAGATATAGGTAATATACCCAGAACTACATCAAACGAATTAGCAGGAACAGGTGAATTTTGGCAGCAACGGACCAGCAGCTCCAATTGACCCCCCCCACCCCATCACCCATCATTTCGCTTCACTACGAGAGGTTATTGCTGCCGACTTTTCCTTGTCTGGCTAAAAAAAAAAATATGCCGAATGTGATCGGTAGAACTCTCGTAGTAGTCTCGCACAGTGACGTGATATGTTTCAGGTAGTTATAGACAAGACGAAGATATTATTGAATAGAATGTGAAGGACAAGACATTCATATGCAACTGTGGACTGAGCTCAGAGACTGCAAAACACATTCTTCATGCTTGTCAACTCTACCAAGGAGAGAGGGTGAAATATGACCTACCGAGACGGCAACCATTCCAGACTTGAGGAGTTCATTTTATGACCTCAAGCGAATACCACAATTCATTGAAGCTATTGGCGCTCTAACCTGATATCTGACTGAAGAACTATGAAGAAGAAGAAGAATGTGAAAGTGGATAGAAGGTAGCCTTTGCTAAATTGTCTTGCCAAGATATAAGAAGCACAGTAGAGCAACTGGGCATATAGTATGTACAAAAGTCGCACAATTAAATACATACCGAGTTTGATCAAAGTATCATCAGATGATAGTGGACACATCTATAAACACGTCTAAGTAACGCGAGAAATCTCTCCATTCGAAGTCGCACATGTCAGATACAAGTGGAACCACATGGGGATCCAGTGTGAATATACTCAGTAAAGTTTACCAGCAAGGCATAAGACCACACCTGGAATATGGTTCAGCTGCGTGGTGTCCTGCATCAAACACCACATTACAAGATCTATATAAAGTGCAAAACCAGGCACTTAGAATAATGTTAGGAGCAATGCAATTAACACCCATAGCAGAAATTCAGAAAATGGGAAGAATGCAAACACTTGGCGAACGCAGAGACACAAAAGTACTAATTCAAGCAGAAAAGTTTCAGTGTATGCCAAGTCATCGAATGAAGGAAAGATTCCAAAATCTAGCAATGGGGCGACTGAAAAGAAGCACCTTTATCCACCAAGCTAAACGACTCCATAGGCAACTTATAGACCTACCTGAAGTTGACAACCCCTTAAGGTCTGTACCAGAAAAAACCCTGTGGAGTGAAAGGCATGGAATGTCAATATTCATTCAGACCCATGTGAAAGGAGTACTAAGCGAGGACGAACAGAACAGTGTGCAGCGAAGAACAGTCACCCTCAGTTTCCTGGATGAGGAATATCCACAAGATATATGGGTCAGAGTATATACAGATGGGTCAGCACAGATTGCAGTGAGGGATGGAAGTGCAGGTGTATATATAGAATATCCACACAAGCCTAGAGATACAATCAGAACACCGACAGGGAGATTCTGCAATAATTATGATGCAGAAATCCAGGCAATTAGTGTGGCAGCTAAAAAAACTGCTGAACTCCAACTCTGGCCTACAGCCTGTGGTATTCCAGACAGATGCAAGGTCAGTGCTTCAAGCTCTCCAGTCTGGAAAACAAACAGACTTGAAAAAAAACTACCTAGTGAATTGTCTTACCAGTATAGGGTAACCATGCAGTGGATACCCTCTCACTGTGGAATACCAGGAAATGAAAAAGCAGACCAACTGGCTAAGGAAGGTGCTGCCGAAGACCAACCAGATATACCAATCACCTACCATCGGAAAAAAAACAGATGATCAAGTCAATAAGAAAGCCACAAACACCAACACAAGATGACTATCACATTATGAACAGATCAGAACACGTTATAATTCTACGTCTCAGAACAGGACACAACCGACTCCGCAATCACATGTATACAAAGTTCAAGATTGACAACACGGCCATGTGTACATGTGGACAGACAGCACAGAGTGCCAAACATATACTTCAAGAGTGTTCTGAGCATGAAACGCTGAGGCAGACATATTGGCCAGAGGAAACAACACTGGAATCAAAGCTCTATGGGACATTGCATGAACTACAAAAGACAGTGGGTTTTATTCAGGAGACAGAATTACAGATACAGGCATGTTTCAGGTGAACGAAAGAAGAAGAGGAAGAAGATTAAACGCATTCAAAGAACGAACATAATAATACATTATCATAATCCCAAAACACGATTACAGCTTCACTTTTCTATGTGGGGAAGAGATGGTTGATGGACAACCCCTTTGTATTAATAACCACTAGAAAAGGATGGGGGATTGTCAATCCCTCCATTGCTTGTTTCTGAATATTAAATATCATGTCCTATTTTCCTAGGAGAGTGGTTTTGGGCGTGGAGGGCGTGGGATGAATTCTGAAATAACTCCGCCCAACTACATGCTCGCATTTCTGGGAAACCCAAGATGAAATAAACAATAATTGCGTATCTTACCAGAAGGTACAAAAGTAGGTCAATACAAATGGACAAGTCCCTCTGAAATGCGAGATACGACGAAGTTAGCCCTTGTTAGTTAACAAACTATCTACCAAGATAATACACCCGAACCAATAATCTATTGTGATCATAAATCCGTATTTTTGATCTACCAGGAGATAATAATCTACCATGATCATAAACCCGATCTAATAATCTACCATGATCATAAACCCGATCTAATAATCTACCATTATCATAAACCCTATCTAATAATCTACCATGATCATAAACCCGATCTAATAATCTACCATTATCATAAACCCGATCTAATAATCTACCATGATCATAAACCCGATCTAATAATCTATCATTATCATAAACCCGATCTAATAATCTACCATGATCATAAACCCGATCGAATAATCTACCATTATCATAAACCCGATCTAATAATGTACCATGATCATAAACCCGATCTAATAATCTACCATTATCATAAACCCGATCTAATAATCTACCATTATCATAAACCCGATCTAATAATCTACCATGATCATAAACCCGATCTAATAATCTACCATGATCATAAACCCGATCTAATAATCTACCATTATCATAAACCCGATCTAATAATCTACCATTATCATAAACCCGATCTAATAATCTACCATTATCATAAACCCGATCTAATAATCTACCATGATCATAAACCCGATCTAATAATCTACCATGATCATAAACCCGATCTAATAATCTACCATGATCATAAACCCGATCTAATAATCTACCATTATCATTAACCCGATCTAATAATCTACCATGATCATAAACCCGATCTAATAATCTACCATTATCATAAACCCGATCTAATAATCTACCATTATCATAAACCCGATCTAATAATCTACCATTATCATAAACCCGATCTAATAATCTACCATTATCATAAACCCGATCTAATAATCTACCATTATCATAAACCCGATCTAATAATCTACCATGATCATAAACCCGATCTAATAATCTACCATGATCATAAACCCGATCTAATAATCTACCATGATCATAAACCCGATCTAATAATCTACCATTATCATTAACCCGATCTAATAATCTACCATGATCATAAACCCGATCTAATAATCTACCATGATCATAAACCCGATCTAATAATCTACCATGATCATAAACCCGATCTAATAATCTACCATGATCATAAACCCGATCTAATAATCTACCATGATCATAAACCCGATCTAATAATCTACCATGATCATAAACCCGATCTAATAATCTACCATGATCATAAACCCGATCTAATAATCTACCATGATCATAAACCCGATCTAATAATCTACCATGATCATAAACCCGATCTAATAATCTACCATGATCATAAACCCGATCTAATAATCTACCATTATCATAAACCCGATCTAATAATCTACCATTATCATAAACCCGATCTAATAATCTACCATGATCATAAACCCGATCTAATAATCTACCATTATCATAAACCCGATCTAATAATCTACCATGATCATAAACCCGATCTAATAATCTACCATTATCATTAACCCGATCTAATAATCTACCATTATCATAAACCCGATCTAATAATCTACCATGATCATAAACCCGATCTAATAATCTACCATTATCATAAACCCGATCTAATAATCTACCATGATCATAAACCCGATCTAATAATCTACGATGATCATAAACTCGATCTAATAATCTACCATGATCATAAACCCGATCTAATAATCTACCATGATCATAAACCCGATCTAATAATCTACCATTATCATAAATGCGATCTAATAATCTACCATGATCATAAACCCGAGCTAATAATCTACCATTATCATTAACCCGATCTAATAATCTACCATGATCATAAACCCAAAAAGAAGATTGTTTTCATTCTTCTACCTCTTCTTCGTTCATTCTCAAACTCCTGCAGATCACATGACGTAGTGCGGACAACGAAATGCTTTGTGTCATAATTTACAGCTTAGCCGCTATATATTCATCGTTCGTCCTGATAAATCAGACTTCAACTTGACATCTGGGCCATTTTTAGAATATGCGGGATGGGGCAGCCAACTATACCAAAATTTCCTTAGTCGCTTCTACCTTTATGCGTGGTAGTAACAGGATCGAGCTTGTGTGCTCCACTATCAGGTCATGCTTCGGCTGTGGCAACACACGGCAATGATGTCGAGAAGATATATAGGTTCATTACGAAATGATGTTTCAACACATTCCAACTTATCAATATTATCATTCATTTCACATAGCTTCCGTGATGCGGAGTTAATTTTGAAAAACAACACACAAAAAAAACAAGCACGCTTTTTTGCTACTGATTATTTGATCTTCGCGCAGCGGACTGAGAGGCCCCCCCAGGGTCGTCCAGGGCGGATGGGGGGGGGGCTCTCAATGCGTTGCGCGAAGATCGATAGATGCTGCGCTGTATGCACAATTAGTGAAAGCTCGTTTCGTTAAATAATGTATGGTTTGTTTCGTAAACAATGTGGACACATGATTGCATAATGAACCGAAATATGGAACAAGAAGACAGATTGCACTCAACATTATAGTCCCTACGTCTAGCTACATTTATCCAGCTATCACACTATCATACTGACCGTATATTATGAAAAGATGTTTTTGTCAATTTTAGCCCCAACTCACCCCCTTATGTCCGCAAATATTAATAATTCAGCTACTTAATTAACTGTTCAATTATGAGAAATAATTAACCCCTCACCCGTACCCGTGGGAAAAAAACAGTTTAGCTGAAAAAAATACGAAAGAAACTACGAACACATGTTTTATTTTTCATATTCGTAGTGAAACGTTTCAGTTCAAACAATATTAAAGGTGTACAACCAGCAGTAATGTCGACATTAAATTATGTCAAAAACTTTCCTCCCCCTTATCAACAACTCTCGAACTTTTCCCCGATCTCACCCCTCCCCACCCCCTTTAATTGTTGACGTAATAAATGAGCATCTCCCCCCTCCCCCTCTTTCCAGAAAGTTGTATAATTCAGTTATGACAACTGTTAGCGAAACATCAACTCAACCGCTACGTAGAACATCACATTTGCCCGCACCATTAGCATAAATACATAGCTGCGTCAACCTCAGTCTAGCCACATGTAAATAGCTCACAATATTTGTCGCCTTCATCAGCGCCGGAAATGCAGTGCAAGCAGCGTTCAACTATTTCAGACACCTATAGGTCTGTAAATAAATTACCTGAAACAATTAGGGGAGGGGAGCGGGGTGGTCTGGAAAAATTCCACAGATGGTAACAAGGGGCACGGGGGGGGGGGGAGTGTTTTCTGGCAAAAGTTGACGCCAACAATCCTATGTTTTAAACACCAGTGTTAATTTTCTGAATGTGATTATCTTTTAAATGTGACACAACATACATTTATTCTAATTTTGTCATAAAAATATTTGTAGCGAAGGAGGTAGCTTTTTTATGACGTTGTTAGGCAAAGATGTCACTAAACTCTTGACAGATGTTGACAGGGTAAAAAGAGGTGTCACTGAACTCTTGACAGGTGTTGACAGGGTAAGAAGAGGTGTCACTGAACTCTTGACAAGTGTTGACAGGGTTAAGCAGAGGTGTCATTTAACTCTTGACAAGTGTTGACAGGGATAAGCAGAGCTGTCACTGAACTCTTGACAAGTGTTGACAGGGATAAGCAGAGGTGTCAGTGAACTCTTGACAAGTGTTGACAGGGGTAAGCAGAGGTATCAGTGAAACTCTTGACAAGTGTTGACAGTGGTAAGCAGAGGCGTCAGTGAACTCTTGACAGGTGTTGACAGGGGTAAACAGAGGTGTCACTGAACTCTTGACAAGTGTTGACAGAGGTAAGCAGAGGTGTCACTGAACTCTTGACAGGTGTTGACAGGGATAAGCAGAGGTGTCACTGAACTCTTGACAAGTGTTGACAGGGGTAAGCATAGGTGTCACTGAACTCTTGACAGGTGTTGACAGGGATAAGCAGAGGTGTCACTGAACTCTTGACAAGTGTTGACAGGGGTAAGCATAGGTGTCACTGAACTCTTGACAATTGTTAACAGGGTTAAGCAGAGGTGTCACTGAACTCTTGACAGGTGTTGACAGGGGAAGTTAAACAAATGTTCCACACAAAAATGGTTGATATAGTGATTTTGCATGCTCTATGCAAACGTTCAAGAAACATTATTCAAATATTCTCAGATTGAAAAACATTGAAAAAAGATTAACAACAGACAATTACGAATGAGAATGAACATCATTTATGTATTTATTTTTAATTTCAAACTTGCAATAATACACACAAATGTCACTTCGAATCTTCTTGTGAACACAATAACACTGCAACCTCCCGCCATGGCAACCAAACCACAGATTATAAACACCATCGTTATTCCAACGTTATGTTATAATTGCTAGACATGGCCCCTGACAAAAACACTCAGAAAAAAAAGAAGAAAGAAAGCGACGAGAAAGGCTATAAACGTCACCATAAGAGCGTCTCAGAACAGGACAAACCGACTCCGCAGTCACATGTATACAAAGTTCAAGATGGCAACACAGCCATGTGTACATGTGGACAGGCAGCACATCAGTGCCAAACATATACTTCAAGAGTGTTCTGAGCATGAAACGCTGAGGCAGACATATTGGCCAGAGGAAGCAACACTGGAATCAAAACTCTATGGGACACTGTATGAACTACAAAAGACAGTGAGTTTTATTAAGGAGACAGAATTACAGATATAGACATGTTTCAAGTGAACGAAAGAAGAAGAAGAAGACCATAAGAGCCAGAATGAGAAATGAAGCAGCAGAAAGATAGTAAAGACAATATCGTGCACAAAACATGTAGAGACACCAGATCAACCGGTCGGACATCTTATACGAATGGAACCATCACAATCACTCATCTTTGTGTACAACAGCAGAAGGAACGGATACAAAAGAAAAAAAAGACCAAGAACACAATGTGGAAATTCAATCAGAGAAACTGTCAAAAAACCACGGCCATGATAAACACAACAAAGATGGCGAAAGACAGAAAATTCCAAATGCCTAACAGAAATTGGAGAAAATGACGATATATTTGCTTTGAATGCTTTCTTTTCTGTTTCATTCTTTAACGTTAGACACAGTTTATCACTTGACTCAAAACACAAATCATTGAAGTTGTACCCCGTTGTACATATCTGAGACAGGGAACTCACCTACAGAGATTTTGTGTACCTCGTTCATATCTGAGACAGATAATTCATCTACAGAGATTTTGTGTACCTCGTTATACATATCTGTTTGTTTGTTTGTTTTTCGTTCGCTCCATTGTAACCATCACGGATATCCGTGCGATTTCCGCCGGGAGCGTAATTACGTTGTGCCACCGTTATGCGCCTTGTAGGCCTAGCACATCCGATTTCGGCAATGCCTTGACAATTCGGGTGGGCTACCCTTAGCCTGTGACAGCCTCTATATCTGTCTCCAGGCACGCGTAGTGGAGACTCTTCGCCCAGACGATTTTTTGCTCTCGTCTGACTCGAACGAGGTGTTCTACTGTCTATGAACTTTCGTCTTCTTAGCCGAGGTGTGATTCACCGACATCGTGTACCCCTTGTCCACGTTCGAGTCTCACACCACGTGTTTGAGAGCAACGCGTTCTCGAGCTGAGCGTCCTTGTCCCAATACCGCCTGAGCCCATCAGGTACTGAACCCTTTCTCTCTTCAAGTGTATTTCCGGTGTAGGAAAACCTGAAAGTAGAGTTGGGCCAGGGCTAAATCGTTGTCCCTTTTGTGCCTGAGCGCATCGAGTACGGAACCCTTTCTCTTCGCGAGCATATTTCCGGTTTAGGAAGGCTCGACATTAGAGTTGGATTAGGTCTTCTTGCTTTACCAAATGCCAATGAATGGGTCTGGGTCTCTGCCTGTAAGGAACACAGGTAGCTAGAAGCTCGACTCGAGCTGACGGAGCTTGTAGTTCCCCTGTCCTAGGAACTTTTCATTTTCTATTTGCAATTCGCGCTACCCTCTAGCGCTGTTCTGCCCTTTCATTGTTTCATTGTACTCGGTATGAAATATATTTGTCTCTCGCCATGCATCTACCTTTACGTGCATTTTACATTGGCCGCCCCCTCCAATGTTCGGACTGGACTGACTAGCTTCACTGTATGTCGACAGTGTCGCTATATGTGGTGCTGCTGGTGGTGTCGGAGATATTGTCTGTCTCTTGTGCAGGTCAAATCTCTTTCCATCTGCTACCTCCACATTCTCGGACACGATCCCCAAATGATTTGGCCAGAATCAGCTCGAGCTGCTGTATTTCTGTTTCCAGGGTGCACCGAGTGGAGGTACATTTGGGATCTTGGTTATCTGCTAACCCTGGGCCCGCCTAGAGCAATGCATTCCCTTTGCACCCCGTTATACATATCTGAGACAGAGAATTCACATACAGTGATTGTGTGTATCTCACTAAAACAACTATAATTGATCTCCCACCTCCTTCGCACCCTCTCTTTGTATCTTGCGCGTATCTTTTTTAACTCTGTCTTATATATAATTTTGCTTTCTATATAGATAATTACTACTTATGGTGCTTGTCCTTAGAGTATACTTTTTCTACAGAACACGTCTTTTCATCACTCATTTATATGAAACTATTTTAATTTCCTGTACATTATTCCTGTGGTTTATTTGTTTCTAGTACATTATAATGATTTCACATGTGGGTGTGTTTAAATCATAAGAAGGTGTGTTTAGCTTTTGCTATCCTGGCTGCTCCATTCTGACTGTTGACTTTGTTTAATAGGGATTAAAGCCACTGCCGAGACAGGATCCTTTCAACCCGAGACTGGAGTTTGACAGCTAAATATATATTGATATAGTACTTTCAGGAATTCTTGGCCCCACTTTGCTTTCATATATCTGATCACTTATTTTGTGTATCACGTTCATATTGTTGAGTGTGTTTTAGACATTAAATAAAGACATTATACTAGAATTAATTTTTCTTATGCAGCCTAATAACATGTGTGTACGGGCTGATTTAAGAACAGCTGCTATTTAATGCCATTTCATGTGGCTTCTAGTAGTAATGGCGACGACTAAGAAGCATTTCAAGTGGAGTCTTGTATTTTACGAGTTAATTGATGTTAATAATGATGTCGTAGAGGTTGAAAAGGGGAAGATCATTGCCTTCATTGTACCTGGTTTACACAAGCATACACAGTCCCTCATAAGGAAGCATGTCTAGAGTACCACTCACTTCATGTATCCCATAGATTCTAGCGGTAATCCCCAAGGATCTCCTGAGGAAAAAAAAAAAAGTTTTCACACAAGATTTCGTCGTGAGAGAGATTTGAACTCCTATGTGGCTTTCAGTTGTTTGCCTGTTTTTTGTTTAGTCCGATTAGCTGATTGCGAAATTGATCAGATCTAGCCAAAATATGATGAAATTAGCACCTGTGATCTGTTTCCTCGGTGAATTTTACATGTTCTAGGTAAAATTTGCCATGAATATTCTATTGCTCCCTAAAATGTTCACATGCCCAACTACTCGAAGCTGAAATCAAACCAGATATGCTCGTGTTTTAACGGAAGAAACAGGGTTGAAGAAAGGAGCAGAACTATAATCTTCCACTAATGTCGTCAGATGCGACTAAGGAAGTTTTATAAAGTTGGCTACCCATTCTGTAGTTCAAAGTGAACTAAGAGTGATGCTGATATCGGACGTATCAGACAGCAAGACTCAGATCATCTCCATGATGTAAGTTAAGACATAATTCCGTCCTTATAACATGACTAAATCCTGACAATCTGCAGTAGTATGAGAGAGAACATGCAAGAAGGAGAAACAGAGACTAAATCCTGACAATCTGCAGTAGTATGAGAGACAACATGCAAGAAGGAGAAACAGAGACTAAATCCTGATAATCTGTTGTACATGAGAGAGAACATGCAAGTAGGAGAAACAGAGACTGTATCCTGATAATCTGTTGTACATGAGAGAGAACATGCAAGTAGGAGAAACAGAGACTGTATCCTGATAATCTGTTGTACATGAGAAAGAACATGCAAGAAGGGGAAACAGAGATTAAATCCTGACAATCTATAGCAGTATGAGAAGTATGAGAGCAAGAAGGAGCAACAATGAACCAGGTACCTGAACAATTCTAGAGTCATTCTATCAGCCACAGAGTGGGATTTATTTAGAAAGAAAGAAATGTAGTGATAAAAATAATGTATACTCGTGGAACGGTAACGTATTTGTACGCTTGTCGGAGTCAAATCTAGTTTTTATAATCCAATGTGCGAGTCACTCACATCTGACTGACTCAACAGTTTATTGGTCACTTAATGTATACGTTGTGTCGCCAACCAATGAAAAACATCGAGAAAAAAATCAAATAGTGTTACGTCACTTATATAGGATGATCCACGATTGGTGCACGGGAATACTTTGCAGAGGGATTTGGTCAAATCACCCACCAATTATGGCGTGGGATGTCATTTGAGTCGTTTGGGGACGACATAATCGTGGATATGAATGAAGAAATAATGGAGATGAACTCCCAAATTACATTGTAGGATAATTGTGGGATATTCTGCTAAATATAATTTGCAGTGTAAGTTCTGCCTTAGCTAATCTTTCAGGATCTCGGCAGAGTTGAATAATTTATGAAAATCTCCCTTCAGTGAGGACAGTTAAGAGATATATGACGGAATTGTCTCCCGTGAGATATGCCGTTGTACCATTGACGATAATGTAAATGAGAAATTTAGGAAGCTGGAATAATAACTTGTGATATTCTATTTCCTTATGACTGTTCTAGAATTATTTTAAAATTGTAATTACCTTTGTCTTCCTTTCAAATGATTGTTTATTATAATTTGAAAGTATTATTTATTTTCAGTTGTCTTTTGTTATTTGAATTTATTAAATCCTCTCTTAAATTGTTGCTAAAATTGATTCGCAGATAAAGGTTAAGATAATTCCAGAGATTAGGTGTTTTTTTCCCCCAGTCATTTTCCAAGCGACAGACATTTGAGAGAAAATATTGTCATTATCTTCTTTCTCAGCGCTCACTTTAAAAACTTCCGCACATTGACAGAATGTAGTATGGGGCAGATTGACAGAATGTAGTATGTGACAGATTGATAGAATGTGGTATGTGGCAGATTGACAGAATGTAGTATGGGGCAGATTGACAGATGTAGTATGGGGCAGATTGACAGAATGTAGTATGGGACAGATTGTCAGAATGTAGTGTGGGACAGATTGACAGAATGTAGTATGGGACAGATTGACAGAATGTAGTATGGGACAGATTGACAGAATGTAGTCTGAAGCAGATTGACAGAATGTAGTATGTGACAGATTGACAGAATGTAGTATAGGACAGATTGGTAGAATGTAGTATGGGACAGATTGACAGAATGTAGTATGGGGCAGATTGACAGAATGTAGTATGGGACAGATTGACAGAATGTAGTCTGGAGCAGATTGACAGAATGTAGTCTGGAGAAGATTGTCAGAATGTAGTCTGGAACAGATTGACAGAATGTAGTCTGGAGCAGATTGACAGAATGTAGTCTGGAACAGATTGACAGAATGTAGTCTGGAGCAGATTGACAGAATGTAGTCTGGAGCAGATTGACAGAATGTAGTCTGGAGAAGATTGACATAATGTAGTCTGGAGAAGATTGACATAATGTAGTCTGGAGAAGATTGACATAATGTAGTATGGAGAAGATTGACAGAATGTAGTCTGGAGCAGATTGACAGAATGTAGTCTGGAGAAGATTGACAGAATGTAGTCTGTAGAAGATTGACATAATGTAGTCTGGAGAAGATTGACAGAATGTAGTCTGGAACAGATTGACAGAATGTAGTCTGGAGCAGATTGACAGAATGTAGTCTGGAGAAGATTGACAGAATGTAGTATGAAGAATGGAATGCATCGAGTAATAATACACAGCTTGACTGTGATATTTCTTATTTCGGCTCGGCATATATGACTTCTGCTTGACAACTTTAACCTCTACGAGATGGTACAGACTACTCCACTCCAAAATATATTTAGTAGCTTCTTATGATAGGCATGGCCAGTCACTACAGTACTGTTTTTTTTTCTCAATTAATTGAGTCTCAGAAATACACAAGCTGTGATGTAGTATTATTATTTCAAAAATGGGAATGGAGAGATATTTAAATACACATAAAGCTAATATTACTGGTTGTTATCTAAATCTAATATTACTGGCTGTGACATAAAACCAATATTACTGACTGCTACATAAAGATAATACTACTGACTGTTACGTAAGCTAATATTACTGACTTACATAAAGCTAATATTGCTGACTGTTACATAAAGATAATATTACAAAATGTTACATAAAGCTAATACTTCTGACTTACATAAAACTAATATGAAACTGTTAGTTAAGTTTTGATATAGCTGAAGTTTGGGCAAACACATAGGTGTTCGCTAGCCCATATCAAATGTTGAGGTGTATACTATGAATCCCGTGGCGTTATAGCTAAACACACTCCTCATTCTGCAAAGCAGGTTCTAAACACGTTCGTGTTACAATTAATTTCACACTTCTTCGAAAGTCTTCTGTAAGCACACTGTATTGTAATCTCTGCATCAGCCATACAGTGACTAAGAAACTTCGAAGCGCCATGTATTGTAATCTCCGCATCAACCATACAGTGACTAAAAAACTTCAATGTGCCATGTAGTGTAATCTCTGCATCAGCCATACAGTGACTAAGAAACTTCGAAGCGCCATGTATTGTAATCTCTGCATCAGCCATACAGTGACTAAGAAATTGTGTGAAGTCTTCCTCAGTTTATGGACTAGATGCATTGGATGCAATCATGTCTGCTCTTTCCGTTAGCGTGAACACCAGCACGTCCATAGCAGTAGATCCACGTGATACCGATGATGTTGGATACACCTTATGAATGTCATATATTTAAATTAGTACATAACATACAAGATTTGAACGAGGTTCTTTATAATCTGGATCGTAATTAGTCAAGATGTTTTTCCAACTCGATTCGCATTCATAAAAAAGTGATTTTATTCAAGACTTCCAACGTAGCTACTTAGTCAAGACTTCCAGCGTAGAGACTTTAGTCAAGACTTCCAACGTAACGACTTTAGTCAAGACTTCCAACGTAGCGACTTTAGTCAAGACTTCCACAGAAACGACTTTAGTCAAGACTTCCACCGTAAACGACTTTAGTTAAGACTTCCAACGTAACGACTTTAGTCAAGACTTTGAACGTATCGGCTTTAGTTAAGACTTCCAACGTAACGACTTTAGTCAAGACTTCCAGCGTAGAGACTTTAGTCAAGACTTCCAACGTAACGACTTTAGTCAAGACTTCCAACGTAGCGACTTTAGTCAAGACTTCCACAGAAACGACTTTAGTCAAGACTTCCACCGTAACGACTTTAGTTACGACTTCCAACGTAACGACTTTAGTCAAGACTTTGAACGTAGCGGCTTTAGTTAAGACTTCCAACGTAACGACTTTAGTCAAGACTTCGAACGTAGCGGCATTAGTTAAGACTTCAAACGTAACGACTTCAGTCAAGACTTCTCCCTGAACGACTTTAGTTAAGACTTCCAACGTAGCGAATTTAGTCAAGACTTCCACCGTAATGACTTTAGTCAATACTTCCCCCCCTGAACGACTTTAGTCAAGACTTCCAACGTAGCGATTTTAGTCAAGACTTCCACTGTAACGACTTTAGTCAAGACTTCCAACGTAGCAACTTTAGTCAAACCTCCCCCTGAACGACTTTAGTCAAGACTTCCAACGTAGCGACTTTAGTCAAGACTTCCACCGTAACGACTTTAGTGAAGACTTCGACCGTAACGACTTTAGTCAAGACTTCCAACGTAGCGACTTTAGTCAAGACTTCCAACGTAGCGACTTTAGTCATGACTTCAACGTAGCGACTTTAATCAAGACTTCCAACGTAGCGACTTTAGTCAAGACTTCCGAAGTGTATAACGAAGAGAAAAGCACACGTACAAATATTTCAACCAATATTAATAGAGTTGCAGTGCGACATGCCCGTCAACAATATAAAACTTACTGGATAATGGAAAATAAAGCCTTCTTAATGACTTATTTGACTATTTTATTTATTTTCATTGACTATCAAAACAAAGAATATCATAGTGAGAAAATGAATGTAATGAGAATTATAAAAGGACTCCTTTAAAAAGACTGGATTTTCCAATAGCCACTAGGTCTTATTCTGTAGACGATCATGACTGAAACCAGCTACCGACAGTACGAACACTTATGACATCAAACTTAAGTGAATACGTTGCTTATATATATATATCATAGAGAGGGATATATATATATATATTATATATATATATATATATATATATATATATATATATATATATATATATATATATATATATATAATATATATTATATATATCAGGCTGCGGAAATTAACGATTAATTAAGCGATTAATCGTTAAAAATTTTTTATCGAGTACAATTAATTTTATCGATACAATTTAAGAAAATATTTTAAATATTTATTTCAGTTTTTTTAATAATTTTGATTTCTTTTGTTACTTACATTTCCCGCGTATTATTATTATTATTTATTTAGACGTGCAGCCATAACAAAAATCACTTACATAAGTGCTCAGTTTGAATTTACAACATTTTTGTGTGAACTGAAGTCATGGATTGTTGCAGATCTGATACAGATAGTTGGATCTATATATCCGTTATAATTAATCGATTAATCTTCATTAATCGATTCAATTTTTTTCCGAATATCGAGCAAGAAAATTTTAATCAGTACCAGCCCATATATATATATATATATATATATATATATATATATATATATATATATATATAAAATCAAGTGCCATCTCCGCAACGAAGGTTGGCTGCAACGGATTTCCAACATCCCCTGTCTCTGTTCTTGGTGGTGCACTCTGCTAGACTAACCTGTCCATCGTGTGATCTTACTCTCCCACTTGTATCTCTGCCTACCTCTTGCTCCCTTCCCTTTGACTTTACCCTTCAGTAAGGTCTTCAATAAGGTGTCATGTCTTTTAATGTGTCCAAAATATTTTATTTGCCTGATCTTTATTTCTCTTAGTAGTTCTTTCTTCTTATTAAGTGTCTTTAGTACCTCTTTATTTGTTTTCTTCTCTTTCCATGATGTTCTCCATATTCTTCTATATACCCATATCTCAAGGGCATCAATTCTGTCTTCTAATTGTTACTTAGTGTCCACGTTTCTGAGCCATATATTAATATAGAATTGATATAGCATTTTATAATTCTCATTTTTAACTTGTTTGTAATTTGTTTAGATGATAATATTTTCCTCATGCCATTGAAGTTACTTTTAGCTATTCCTATTCTCCTTTTAACTTCTGCTTCACATCTGCCATCATTTGTGACTATGTGTCCAAGATATTGATAATGTTTTACTTGTTGTAGTTTCTCTCCATGTATGTTTATGTTTACCTCCTGTTCTTCTCTGTCTTTGCTGATTATCATGGTTTTTGTGTTTTGGATATTTATATCCAGTCCGTATTCATTACTTGATTTATTGACTTGTCTATTAGTTTTTGTAGTTCATGTTCACTTTCTGCTAATATATATATATTATAATAATATATATATATATATATATATATAAATATATATATATATATATATATATATATATATATATATATATATATATATATATTATATATATATATATATATATATATATATATATATATAAACCTAATAAACGCATTAAGAAAACACGAACAAATACAAATTGCACATGCATGATTCAGATGTCAGGAAAAGACATAAAAAAACAGCGCTGTCTGGTTGAACAACACTGATAGGAACAAGGGGTGAGAATAAGTGTTCGTCGTAGGTTATCTTATCCTCGTGTTTCTCTGTTCTTCATCACGACACCAGTAACCATTGTTTTAAACGTGGCAGCAATCTCTAGAGTTATGGCTCTTCTCTGAAATCTGGAAGTACACAAGATTAGAGAGAACAAGGAGAAGTTACATTTCTTGATCTTGTTCATGTGTGATCCGTGCTGTGCATCCTGCAATATATTTACTCTCTATTCTCTATTTGCCATATTTTCTTATTGGAAACATTCAAACACTAACTTTGCGTCACTCGTTTTTAAAGAGATTAATTAGATTGAATTTATTTAGTGAATAGTCTGAAAGTTGTGTACACACTGACGCACAGAGGAATATAGTGTGAAAATTGTCAACACACGCTCACACAAAGAGATATTGTTGGAGTTGTGTACCACACGCAAGCACAAAGGAGGATCTCCGTCACGAAGTTTTAATTCTTCTACCTTGCGTATAGACCTCGTTTTGGATACCGGACCATGCCGACGTATTGGCAAGTGCATTTTTGGGGAGACAATTGGTAATTTTCGTTTGTACCCATTAATTTACATGCTTTGGTATTCTTGTGATACTCTGTTGAGAGGGAGATACATGCTTTGATGGGTGCTCTGTCGAGAGCGAGTTACATGATGTGATTAGTGCTCTAGTGATACCCTGTTGAGAAGGAGATACATGCTTTGATTAGTGCTCTAGTGATACCTGTTGAGAAGGAGATACATGCTTTGATTAGTGCTCTAGTGATACCCTGTTGAGAAGGAGATACATGCTTTGATTAGTGCTCTAGTGATACCCTGTTGAGAAGGAGATACATGCTTTGATTCAGTGCTCTAGTGATACCCTGTTGAGAAGGAGATACATGCTTTGATTAGTGCTCTAGTGATACCCTGTGAGAAGGAGATACATGCTTTGATTAGTGCTCTAGTGATACCCTGTTGAGAAGGAGATACATGCTTTGATTAGTGCTCTAGTGATACCCTGTTGAGAAGGAGATACATGCTTTGATTAGTGCTCTAGTGATACCCTGTTGAGAAGGGAGATACATGCTTTGATTAGTGCTCTAGTGATACCCTGTTGAGAAGGAGATACATGCTTTGATTAGTGCTCTAGTGATACCCTGTTGAGAAGGAGATACATGCTTTGATTAGTGCTCTAGTGATACCCTGTTGAGAAGGAGATACATGCTTTGATTAGTGCTCTAGTGATACCCTGTTGAGAAGGAGATACATGCTGTGATTAGTGCTCTAGTGATACTCTGTTGAGAAGGAGATACATGCTTTGATTAGTGCTCTAGTGATACTCTGTTGAGAAGGAGATACATGCTGTGATTAGTGCTCTAGTGATACTCTGTTGAGAAGGAGATACATGCTTTGATTAGTGCTCTAGTGATACTCTGTTGAGAAGGAGATACATGCTTTGATTAGTGCTCTAGTGATACTCTGTTGAGAAGGAAGCCATATATATGTGAGTGAAACTCAAGTACAATGAAGTCAATTTCCTACACCATTTGATACGTACATAAACATACACGCAAATACATTTATATTATCAGAAGCCAGTTCCACAAGTGCATAATCAGAAAGTAGAGCACAAGGTAAAAATGTAAGCTGTCGTGCATGTAATAAAAGATTAATAAGGAGCGTTATACGTGGAGGTTGTCTACCTCGTCTATCAGATTTTCAGTATTACACAACAATTTCAAACAGATAGACAAGACAATAAGATAGATAGATAGATCGACAGGCAGGCAGACAGACAGACAGACAGACAGATAGATAGATAGATAGATAGATAGATAGACAGATAGACAGACAGATAGATAGATAGATAGATAGATAGATAGATAGATAGATAGATAGATAGATAGATAGATAGATAGATAGATAGATAGATAGATAGATAGATAGATAGATAGATAGATAGATAGACAGACAGACAGACAGACAGACAGACAGACAGACAGATAGATAGATAGATAGATAGATAGCACATGAATCTTATATAGTGACAGAACATCAATTTCTATATAGTGATGGTGACAGCACACCATATTCTATATAACGACAGAACATCATGTTCTATAGGCCTATGGTGACAGCGATAATACATCATGTTTTGTATAGTGACAGCACATCAAGTCCTTTAGGTCTATAGTGTTAGTGACAGCACGTAATGTTCTGTATAGTGAACAACACATTAAGTTCTATATATTGCTAGTGACAGCATATATGGAAATTAAGCAGTGCTATTGACTTTCCAATATGAATACAGTCACGAAAAGGAAGCTTTACCTGTTCATCACTAACGGATGCATAAGCCATC
The DNA here is from genome assembly GCA_034231615.1 of Meghimatium bilineatum. NCBI lineage: Eukaryota > Metazoa > Mollusca > Gastropoda > Stylommatophora > Philomycidae > Meghimatium > Meghimatium bilineatum. The sequence continues at coordinate 27,983,458 of CM067313.1, read as the reverse complement.
AACAAGTTCTCTTTAAGCATCGTTATGATATGCCATTATCTCATTTTCTGTTCGGCTGTTTCCTATTCTTGATAACAAATCATAACATTTATTTTGTTGTAGAGTAGAATAAAGTTTCACATAATTTCCCATCGGCTGTTCTAGAATTGTTAACAGCACGCGCGCAGTGTCACGCTTGAAGGAACACATAATATATACATAATCATACAAGCGGTGTTTAGCTTTCCATTCCTGACACATTTTTCTTCAAGCCACAGCGCAGTTGAGGAATGTCGATGACTGACAACAAGCCGACAATAAACTGTCTAACATCAACAGACATACAAAAACATAGAATAACAAGATAAAAGAGAGAAATGATTATAACATTCTTCATGTACTGGAAGGATGCGTCTGTAAGAGGTAGGAAATAGTAGTATTACGGTAATCTATAAGCGCTCTAGGACTAGGCAAGCGAGTAGTCTATCATTTCATTGTTGCAATAAATATTCCGGTTTATTTACCAGCATGTTTTTTCTTGTCTTCTTTCAGGGACCCGTTTGCCGAGACTTCAACGAGGAAAATATGAAACAGGCCATGCAGCAAATGTGCGGTATGGGGGGTCCTAACCAGAACGCAATGATGCATGGACACCACATAGATTACGGTAGAGACTTCAACAATATGCAGTCCAAGATGATTGAAGGAATGAGGCAGACTTTACCGATGCCATTGGTTAAAAGTGAAAAACTCATCATTTCCTCATCATTTCCTGTGTTCGCCTCAGGCAATTGAAAGAAATTATCACCCGCATCATTCTCATAACATGCACCACCACCATCATCATCACCCAGCTCTACCGCTGGTCTGACAGTGGGGAAGTCTCCCTTCTGAGGGAGACAGGGGAGAGCGCCAGCCCACATGCGATTCTACCACCCACTTACATAGACACGGGAAACGGCAGCAGCCGTGACAGTAGCATAAGTTGCAGTGCTCCCAGTACACATGCAAACAATAGTAATGTCGTCAACATTATTCCTGATGTAAATAATGAATTTAGTATCGGTTTGGGAATAGTTGGTGCCCCCAACCTCTGCAATATAATGAACCATTTCCAATATGCACCTCAACGACAGTCCGTTCACCTCAACCACCAAATATCATCACTGTCACCAAGTCAACTTCCAGAACGACAGCAACTGCACGAGCAGCAACATCAGAGCTTACACGACCCAGTACAACTCCAACATTGTCTTGAACCAAGCTGTTCTAATCAATGGAGTTGATACGTCATCTATTTTGTACAAAGTCAGGCATTACACGAAAAACTGACAGAAACTTGTATTTAATGTACATATATTAATTGTATCCAAATATGGTTAGAGCGTCAACTTCTTCATCTAAGGAGAGCGAGATTGATTCTTTGTGTCGCCAAATTATTCAAATAATCTTAACTATTAATGAGTACCTAACTCATGACTATAAATGAGCACCTAATTCGTGACGAGTATATATCTCATGACTATAAATGATAAGCAACATCCAAGAAGGCTGTGTACATGGATTACCCCAGGTGATAATACTCGGAACCAAATTGATTATATTTTAGTCTCTAAAAGACATAGAAACAGCATTAGATCTATGAAAACAAGGCCAGGTGCTGACTGCAACAGTGATCATATACTACTGGTAGCGAAATTGTGTATAAGATTAAAGAAGATCAAGAGAGCACCAAGGAATATGAAATTAGATTTAGCTTTATTGAAATCAGATGCTGACATTAAAGAAAGATACAACATAATTGTACAAAATAGATAGAATGCCATTGCAAAGATTCAGAGTATTGAAGATCAATGGAACATGCTAAAACAGTCGATAAACCAAACATCTAAAGAGATAATACCAAAAGTAAAACATACATCAAAACAAAAATGGATGACAGAAGAAATATTAGAATTGATGAGCACCAGAAGGAAAAATAAACACAAGATAGTAGAATATCAGAAAATACATAAGGAGATACGAGAGAAATGCAAAATAGCAAAAGAAAGCTGGCTGAACAAGAAATGCACAGAAATAGAATTGCATTACAACCAAGATACAACATTACTATATAAGAAAATTGAGATGATAACAGGAAAGAGAACGCAAACAGTTACAGGGTGTCTAAAATCTAAGACAGGGCAGGTAGTAATGGGAATAGATCACATAGTACAGAGATGGTCAGAATATATCAAAGAACTTTATGAGGACAATAGACCAGAAATAAACATACAAGATAACGGCGAGAGTCCATCATACTCACAGCAGAAGTAAAGGAGGCACTAAGACACATGAAATATGGCAAAAACCCCAGGTCCAGACAATATCACATTAGAAGAATTAGCAGCTTTAGATGACTTTGGAGTTGAAATAATAACAAAATTGCTGAATGACATATAATAGCGGAAACATACCCGATGACTTAATGAGATCCATATTCATAGCATTACCTAAGAAACCAGGGACCACCGAATGTGAAGAACACCGTACAATCAGCATCATGAGCCAAATAACCAAAATACTTCTCAGAACCATCATGAAGAGGTTGAGAAACAAAATAAAATCAGAAATAAGTCCAGAACAATGTGGATTTGTAGAAGGCAAAGGCACCAACAATGCGATTTATATATTGAGAACACTAATAGAGAGGTCTAAAGAGGTAAAAACAGATCTGTACCTCTGTTTATAGACTATACTAAAGCTTTTGACAAAGTTAAACATAGCGAAATTATACACATGCTAGAGAATCTGAACATTGACAGCAAGGATTTAAGAATAATCAAGAGCATGTACTGGCAACAAACAGCAGCAATAAGAGTAGGAAAGCAATTTGGCCCTTTTCAACAAATAAAACAATGAGTCAGACAGGGATGCGTGCTTTCACCAGACTATTCTCTCTATACAGTGAAAACATATTGCGTGCAATAGTAGATGCCCCAGGAATATCAGTGGGAGGACATAACATAAATAATTTGAGATATGCGGATGACACTGTTCTGATTGCAAAAAGTGAGGAAGACCTTCAAAATTTAATTAATGTAGTAGTCACAGAAAGCAAAGAGAAAGGCCTCTTCCTAAATATCAAGAAAACAGAAGTAATGGTTATTTCAAAGAAAGAAAATAACACATCTTGCAAGATCATAGTGAATGATATAGTATTAAAACAGGTCCACCAATTCAAATATCTTGGTACAATTATAACAGCAGATGGAAGAAGTTCAACAGAAATAAGATGCAGAATAGGACAGGCAAAAACAACATTCAGTAAAATGAAAATATACTGTGTAATATGACCTTGTCATTAAAGGTGAGAAAGAGAGTTCTGCAGTGCTATATAACCCCTATACTAATATATGGGTGCGAGTCTTGGACAATAAAAAACTGGAAAGTGGGAGTTTGGAGGCAACAGAGATTTGGTTCTACAGAAGAATGCTGAGAATACCATGGACTGCCAGAAAAACTAATGTAGAGGTGTTAAAGGAGTTAAATGCGAAACGGACCTTAATCAACAATATAAGAAAAAGGCAATCTACTTTTTCTGGCCACTTCATGAGACAGGCAGGTTTAGAGAACATAATCACAACAGGCAAGATTGAAGGCACCAGAGACAGAGTGCGACTACGTGAGAAAATATTAGACAGTTTGACAACTGGCACGGCAAAGAAACAACAACGACTTTGATACATAATACTGTGGACAGAGAGTTGTGGAGAGCCAGGACCGCCTACACCACCCGGCATGGCACCTGATGATGATGATTATAAATGATGATTGTATGAGCGTGTAATTAATGATTGTATGAACGTGTAATTAATGATTGTATGAGTACCAAACTCTATAGATGACTACACATGAGTACCTAATTCATCACAGTATGGTTACCTATCTCATGACAGTAAATGAGTACCTATTTAATAACTGCATGGATACCTAACTCATTACTGTAAAATGGTACCTAATTCACGACACTATGATTACCTAAATCATGTCTGTAAATGAGTACCTTACTGACAGGGCCGGCCCTAACAATTGAGGGGCCCAATGCGAAACGGATTGCGCGGGGCCCAGTCTGGGTAGGGAAGAGGATAATAAATAAATTCTAATATCAATTTATGGGCCTATGAAGTGCAGTGCCCAATGCGGCCGCATAGGTTGCAATGGCCTAAGACCGGCCCTGCTTACTGACGACTGTAAATGGGCACCTATCTCACGACTGTAAATGAATACCACACTGATGACTTGTAAATGAGTACCTAACTCACGACTGTAAATGAATACCATACTGATGACTTGTAAATGAGTACCTAACTCACGACTGTAAATGAATACCATACTGATGACTTGTAAATGAGTACCTAACTCACGACTGTTTATGAGTACGGAACTCGTGTCTATATATGGGTATTCCCTGGTATAAGGAAGACACAATTAAAAGACGCATGATGGCGACGTTTGTCGAATCGATGGAAGCACATAGCAACATACACACTTTTTTACAGTTATTTCTCCAATGTCACTTTATTTTCGCACATTTATTGTTCTTATCCTTCCAACAGTTCTTCCTTTAATTAGCAGTGTCATGTGATGATTTGTTGCTGATTTGTTGCCTATGGTCTCATTCCCTTTGGACCAAATGCCATGCTATCATTTTCCAAGCGTTTGTGAACTGTTGCCTTGTTCCATATAGAGCGTTTCTTACGTGGTCTAGTAGATAAAACCATTTCCCTACCATTCATAGTTGAGCCTTCAAACAAAGGAGTACGTCAACAGTTTCATAAAAGTGAGTGCACAGCCGGCACCCTGAATCGAATGTGTTGATAAACAGTGCCTGTCCTTTATTCGTCATGTGCAATGTTCTGTTCTTGATAAAGGCCTTGTGATCGAATAGCTATTTTGTTCTTTCATGTGTGCTTTCAACGATTCGCAAAATTTCATTAATTCACATACATTTTCAATTTTTTCCGGTCGGATCCTAGTTTTAATGCAGTTCTACCTGTTATTGAAGATAAGGACTGAATCAAGAAGAAATCAAGCAGATCAGCGCTGCTCTAAATATTAGTCAACTTATTAGGTATCAACATTAAGCACACAACTGCGCTAGTTTGTGCAGTATTCTTACTAATTACGATTGACTAATTTGAAAAACTGCAAATATTATATCATCATGTCAGTGAGTATGTGAATCTGAAGTGACATATTTTGATAATTTCGCTTCATTGTTACTCTCCTATAAGCTTTATTCAGCTCAGAAGTTTTAACCTTCTCTTGTACAGGGTTAAATCAGTTAAAAGTGTTAGAAATATAAACCACAACCAACCGTTATTAATGAGAAGGTTATATGGCGGGTTAGAACAGGAGAAGAAAGAGAAAAGAAAACAAAATGAAAGCATGGATCCAGAATATCAAATTCTGACAGGAATAAGACTCCCTACCCTCAAACGGGAGACACAGAACAGAGAGGCATGGCGGGATTTATGTGTGAATGTTTCTAATGTGACATACATACGACATTGAAGGTGTATATGTTTGATTGAGTCCCGTCAAGTATAATTCTGAAGACACATCGGTTTAT